>JAGFJS020000028.1:0-315345 GCA_017580825.2 Aureobasidium zeae
TAGTTAGAATATAATTAACTCTTACTAACTTCTAACACTAAGTTCTTTTTACTATAGCTTCTAACTTTCCCGCCGGTTTCTCTAAGGACCGCGCGGACACCTTCTCTATTAAGGTAATAAAGATTATGTTCGACTCTACTAGTAGGGAGATTACCTAGGGCTTTATTTAAGCATACCTTAGCATTACCTTAATAGATAAGCTAAACATTAAGTCCACTATTAAAACTATAATTATAAAGTCCGACGTCCTTAAGCCCCCTAGAGATCCGCGTAAGAAGTCGAAGTTTTTATAGCCTAAGACCGAAAAATTTAAGTAGGCGCGATTCTCTCTATAGTCTACCCTCCTTAACGGCGGTACTATTCCTTTAGTTAACGACCTCTTTTAAACGAGAAATACGTAGTAGGATATACCCGTATAGTACTCCGATAACTATGTTTTTCTTCCTATTACCTACGCGAACTTTATAGCTACGATTATTTAGTAGTAGTACCGTCTAATCGTTAATAAGATAAGGACAGAGGGTAAGAGGGAGTATAATTAGGAGCTATAGGAAGTAGATAATAAGAGGCGTAGCGGTAGAGATAAGGGCTCCTTAAGAGACTGTCGTTCTAGTAGCTATACTATATCTCGAAGCCGCGGAAAGAGTAAGTCGCGCGCCTCCTCTCGAGCCTAACGTAATACTAGTCGTAGCCGCGTATTATTAACCGGCCTTACCGCTAACGCTACCGATATAGACCTAGACGCCTATTTAGACTCTAAGCCTAAGAAGAAGCTTAAAGAGATACGTATCTAGTTTATATAGGTCGATGTAGTCGATACTACTACGGGATAGGTTTAACTTACTACTACCGCTCCGAAACTAATATTATTCTTCTTCGGATCCGGTAGTGACCTTCGCGCTATAGAAGATGTTAAAAAGTTCTTATTCTCGGTTTGTAAGAGCTACCCTACTACACCTTAACTAGAGGTGTTAACCCTAGTTGCCGCTATCTATTAGCCTTACATTTCGAAGTTTAGTCCTTTTAACCTTGTCCTTAAAGGAGATAACGACGATAAAAAGCGGATAGATAAGGACGAGAAGAAGGCTAAATATGCTGCCTTACTTTAGTAGGCCTAGTAGGATGCTATTAACTATGTCGAGGTCATCTAGATCTTCGTTATAGTAGATCTTACGTATCTAGAGCTAATCCCTACCGCTAAGGCTAGTAGGTGTAGAGATATTATAGTGTCTCGTATAGTTACTAAAGCTAACGCTACTAACGAGAATGTCGACATAGACGACCTACTACCTATACCCGAGACCGTTACTACGATCCTTCCTATACCTAAGAAGAAAAATAAGAGAAATAAAGATAATGATGATAGTAGTAGTACCCCTAAACCTAAGCGGCCTAGGGCTGTCTAGTTTGGCTCTATTACTTCCTCTTAACCTAGTATACCTAAGGTAGATAAGAACGAGCCTAAGGATTTCGATAGCGCTACTGCTATAGCGTAGAGACTTACTAAATCTACTAAGCGCGTAGAGTAAGAAAAGGCCGACGAATTAGTATAGGTAGCTACTAACGCCTCGGCTACCGCTAATTAGTCTACGACATACCCGTTTTAGATCTAAAAGCTCCCCGACACCTCTAGCGCTATAATTTAATCGTAGCCCTTAGTCAATCTTAATAGCTTCGAGTAGGAGCGCTACGACTAGCTCTCGAGCGGATACTTAAAAACCGGTCCTAGCCTAGTAACGTTCGACGACGATAGACAAAAGCTACGTACACTAGAGGAGTTGTAGGCCGAGTACACTAACTACGAGCACCGCGATCTAGCCTTATAGTAGGCTACCTATAGATTCTAGGGCGGAGACGCTTCTAACCTTAGCCCGAGTTCTAGTGTTTTCTATAAAGGATAGAATAAGGCTAACTTCCTTTATACGTATTAGGTCTTCTCTACTAGTTAGATTATATAATAACATCTCTTTAGTACCCCTGCCGTCTTCCTTACCTATAATATAGGGCTTAGTAAGACTGCTATTATTATTATAGAAATCTACTCCTCGTTCTACATAATCTAGAACATCGACGCTAACAGTACGGATAACGAGTACTTTAACCCCTAAGTCCTACTAGACGCGAAGCCGGTAGTCTCTATAGACTCCGTAGTAGTAACCTCGAGTATAGCCCTACTACTACTAAAGGTATAAGTACCTTATATCGAACGAGGGCCTACTCTAATTGTCGCTAAGCATAAGTTAACTATAACCTAGGTTAAAAATATTCGTAAGTTTGTTAGTCGTAGACTCGAGATCGTCCTTACTAGCCCTACACGTTCTTAGAAGAACCCTAAGGAACGGGCTACCTTTATCGAGGACCTTAGGTGCTATAGTATATACTCTAAGATTACGCCCGAGTCTAAATAGTACCCCCCTAAGGACTTGCTTAAGACTAGATACACTAACAAGGGAGAGAACATCCCTTCTCCCTTCCTAGTGTCCGATTTGTTAAAGCAAAATTTAGTTGCTAACGCCCTATATAGCGATATAGCTCTAGAAAACGAGACTAAAGAGTAGCGTAGGGCACGTAAGAGCTAGCTATAATGGTTACTTAAGGGTCCTCTAATCTAGTTTAATAGTTGCTCGGCCTAGGTCGTTTTTACTACTAGCGGTTACCTTAGGTTAAACATCTATCTTAAGGATGCAGAGTATATTAACACTAGAAGAAACGCGCGAGAATTAGTTAATAAATAGCTCGTATAGAAAGTAAAAAACCCTATTAACACTAGCTTTAGGCGTGTTATCGTCGATAAATTTTATAAGCATGTTAGTAAGTAGAAGAGCATCTAGGGGTCGCTTAGCTCTATTCCTAGACACCCGTAGTTTATATTTATTAGCGGAACACCCTTTAACAAGCTACTATCCCTAGTAGGACCTGTTTTCGCTTTAGAGTCTTAGTACTAGGTCATCGACGAGGATTTAAGTATCGCTCGCCTCGATAAGTCCTTTACGTAATAGGTGTATATAACACTAGAGAAGTCGGGTGCGAAGACTAACTCTATTACTAGGCATATTGTCTAGAGCGACTAGGCAGAGGAGCTGCTAAATAATATTTAGACTATGTTAATAGATAAGGGCTAGAACATAGTTAATGCTAAGGCCGAGCAGGTTAACAAGGAATAGTCGAAGCTTAACACCGCGCTTCTTAAGGACATAAAGAAGACTAGAGAGGATAAATCCGAAAGACTTAACGTCTTATCTATGTCTCCCGATGCCCTTACGGCTATTATAGACCTTAGCCGGTTACTAGCTAATAGGACGATTAAGTATAGAACAGACTACTAGTAGCTCCCGGATTAAGACACATGCTCGGTAGGTTAAGGACTAGTAGCAGCGCCTATACTACCTTACGTAGCATTTAACTTAAACGTTAGGGTCCCTACTTCGGAAGATAAATAGATGCTTCCTACTTAGGAGGCGACTATTAAGTAAGCGGTTTTAGAGGCTATAGGCGTAAAGTTTAGTGTCTTTAACTTTTCGAGAGCCTACTATCGGATGCGCGTTCTTACCGTCTTTCCCTATCTACTAAGGTTAATTTAGGCCGATCTAGAACTAGAAGAGGAACTAAAACTAGGTTTCGTAGATGCTACTACGACTACTCTACTTATAGCCCTAGAGAAAATAAGACTCTAGAAATACATGCACGAAATCGACAAGCTACTAGTAATGTAGGCTATCCGCTACCTCCTCGATAGTATTCGTAGGTAGGTAAACTTTATAAAGAAGTTCCCTCGTAAGGTTGTTATAATAGCGTTCCTACTATTTAACATCGCTATTATAAACATCTAGTTAAAGTAGGTTCTAATAAAGAAGGCTAAAGGCAAAGTAGAGGGCATAAGTTTTACTAGTCTTAGTAACTACGAAAAGGATGTAGTCTTCGTTAACTCCTATTCTATAAAGAGCATCGAGACTATTAACCTGTTTAAGGGAATCGAGAACTAGCAATACTAAGACGAGCCCGGATGCCTCGTAGCCTTAGCCTTATAGATCGGTAGCGGTATAGATCTAGTACTAGTAGACGCTATCATTATAGTAGACTTAGACTAGGTTAAGCAGACTATCTACTAGACGAGTATAAGAGTTCGTCGCGTAAAGATGTCGTAGAAGGCGGCTTATATAGAAGTTTACCGTATGTTATGTTATACGAAGAAGATCCGCCTACAATTATAGATAGATAAGCGTATCTTAAGCAGAAACACTATTTCTACCGAGCTTGCTAAGTGTAGTATCTAGAAGGACAACCTTCTAGTAGCATTTAATGCTCTTATTAATCGTATATAGGACGATAATAAGGCGGTTATTTAAAGAGGACTAAGATAGGTAGATAGCGGATAAATAGAAGTAACCTAATAACGAGACGTCTAAATTGCTAAAGTACCTTATAATATATAGTATATGTCTTAACAATTTTTTATTCGGTAGTAAGGTCTAGTAGATAGTCTAGTAGAGGTCTTTAAGGAGTATAGCGCGGTGCTTAAGTAGAGAAAAAGATTAAGGACGTAATAATAGGACGGTAGTCTAGTAGGACTCCTAGTAGGAATCCTAGTAGAGGACGTAGCAAGAGGCTTAAAAAAAATATAGCGCGGCGCTTAGGAGAAGGAAAAAAGTCGAGGATATAATAATAGGACAGTAGTCTAGTAGAAATCCTAGTAGGAATCCTAGTAGAGGACGTAGCGAGAGGCTTAAAAAAAATGTAGTATAGTACTTAGAAGGAGGAAAAAAGTCGAGGACGTAATAATAGGACGGTAGTCTAGTAGAAATCCTAGTAGGAATCCTAGTAGAGGACATAGCGGGAGGCTTAAAAAAAATATAGCGCGGCGCTTAGAAGAAGGAAAAAAGTTAAGAACGTAATAATAGGACGGTAGTCTAGTAGAAATCCTAGTAGGAATCCTAGTAGAGGACGTAGCGAGAGGCTTAAAAAAAATATAGCGCGGCGCTTAGGAGGAGGAAAAAAGTCGAGAATGTAATAATAGGACGGTAGTCTAGTAGAAATCCTAGTAGGAATCCTAGTAGAGGATATAGTAGGAGGCTTAAAAAAAATATAGCGTAGCGCTTAGAAGGAGGAAAAAAAGGTCGAGGGCGTAGTAATAGAACAGCGGCCTAGTAGAAATCCTAGTAGGAGTCTTAGAAAAAGTATAGCGTAATACTAGGAGAAAAAGAAAAATGGCATAGGTAAAGTGTAGTCTAGTAGAGTCTCTAGTAGAAGATGTAGTAGGGCTAGTATATAAAGATAATGCTAAGAGAAGAGGAGCGCGTTACACTCGCGATTTATAAACTAACTAACTATAGCTACCGCTATATACTATAATTTCCTCGCTAAACATGTCGCTAAGGTATCCTCTATATTAAAAAAGAGGACCTAAGGGTAAGGATATTACTAAAAATTATATTACTCGGTATAGGAAGTTATAGAGTATACGTAACGCGTTATAGCAGATAGAAGGTAGGTAATAGCTATATACTACCTTTACAAATGCTAATATTCTTATTTAATAATAGGGGTAATAGCCTTTTAGCCTTCTAACAATATAGAAGACGATACTAACATATACGATTATAGTATTCGCTATAGTAGCAAGGAGGTAGCGAAGGATATTATAATTAAAAGAGAAAGAGATAAGGACGGACACGTAGAAGACGAAGAAGTTAGCGACAATTACTAGGCTAATAATATAGAGCTCGAGGTCGGACGTAATTATAATCTAATTATAAACTTTCTAGACTAGGCTAAGATTCTTAAAGCGCTTACCCTATAGGATAAGGAGGTCTTAAGCAACGAGAACATAGACGAGGAGGAAGGTAAAGGTATAGTAGATTCTTTCTTAGCACCTACTAAGGAAGATTTAATAACTAGCTTAGCCTTAATCCGCCTAGGCGCCGGCCGATTATCTTTATTAGCATTAACTAAAGTACGTAACGAGTTTAAGAGCGAAACGAACTTAAAGGTAGGTAGCTAAATTACGCGGTATAAATGCTCGTATAAAATGCTAGATCTATGTTCCTAACTAATATATATGTCGTAGGCAGGTATAAAGTTTAGGACACTAGCGAAGTAACTCTCCTCTATAGCTTTAGTAATAGCCTAGATTTTAGACTAGCACGCTAGATCTACCGCGAGAATATATCGAAAAACGGCATCGACCGACTATTAAAGTAAGAAGGCCTTAAGGAACTATATAACTAGCTAAGCTAGAAGTCTACGGAACAGCTACGAAGGAAGATAGAGGATATTCCTACTATAGCGGACATTAGAAAGTAGGATGTAAAGGAGCTAAACATACTAGATAATAAAAGCCTAATAGGATTTATAACATACATCCTACGACATAGGGATCTAATACGGGTAGTTCGCTTCTTTCTCGGCTATAAGGGATTTAAAGATGACCTTACTTATACGCCGTATCGAGCCTAGAAAGACGAAACTTATACGTGTAGAAGATACATAGACATACCCTTAGGAGATTAGTAGTAGAATATATAGAAGAAGCTTAGCGAGGATCCCCTTATAGAAGGTGTAACTATTATACCTTTAATCGTCGTAAGCGACAAGACGATGCTTACGCTTTAGTCTAGTAACCTATAGGCGCATACCGTTTATCTGTTAACTAGGAACCTAAACGCTAAAGCGAGACATTCGAATAAGCGCCTAGGGTTAATCCTATTAGGACTACTCCTAGTTATTAAGGAGGGGACTATAGACGAGAAAAGTAGATACTTCTATAGTTGTCTTAACGCGATATTCGAGCCTGTTCGAATAGCGTACAAATAAGCTAGTATTAAGATCCCCTATATAGATAGCTAGATAAGGCGATACTACCCGATTATTACTACTATTACGACGGACTATAAGGAGCAGGTTAAACTAACAGGCGTGTTAGTAGGTCGACACTATACGATGTATAACATTTACCTATTGCTACGAGAAGACCTTAAGATATCGGTACCCTTACGAACGTACGAGGATGTAAAGTATCGGATTCTTTAATAGCGGTACGAGGAAGTAGTAAAGACCGTAAAGGTAGAGGCAAAGGTAGCTAAGAAAGTAGTAGAGGCTATAAAGTAAGGTAGGTAACTAGTTTAGAAGAGTAGTAGACGCTATAGGGTACTGTCTATTAAGGAAGAAGCCGGATCGTAGTCCGACTTAGATACTTTATTAGACGAGTCGGATATAGAGGTATAGGCTAGGGTCTAGACGGAGGTTCGTACATTAAAGCTAGATCCCGACTAAAGATTACACGATGTAAACTGCTTTACGTTTAAACAACCTATAATAGAGATCTACTAGTCTCTAATAGTTAATATTCTATACTAGCTCTTAAAAGGGGTTATAATGTACGTTCTCGCGTAGACGTAGGCGTTTATACGTAATAATACAAAAAACAGGAAAGGCTCGCGGATAGGCGAGGCGCTCGAGAAGGCGGCGGAGGTAAAAAGGTAGGCTACTACTAAAAAGACAAAGGTAACGGCGGCTATTGTCGAGAGCATTATAGACTAACGGTTTACTACTATACCCCTATACCTAACACTTTAAGTCTTCGCCTATCTTTTAAAGGTGTTATAATAGATAGGCTCCGAACAGAAGAGTAATTACGCTAGATGCTGCTAGTTTTTGTCCTATTACTTAAAGAGATAGGTACACCTAAGGCGAGGGAAGCGATCCGATTTATATAAGCGATAGTAGACTTTATTCTACTTACTATATACGAGAGCTACGACGGGGACACACTACGATACTTTAATCTTGCCCTATATAGGATAAATTAATATAAGGAAGCGTTTCGAGTATATCGAAACCCTAAGGTAAAAGGAGATAACGATAGGAGCTTTAACTTTCTAAAGTAGTATGCCCTTACGTACTACGTTTAGATAATTAAATTATACCGCTATACTCTAAACTAGGATACTAGTTACCCTAAATATAAGCATTATATATACGTAAAGGAGGGGTTTCGGCGTATAAATCGTTAAGACGGTTAGGAGGATTAGCTTATAGACTATTACTACTATAGGTTAAACATACTTACGCTATAGGATCTCCTCGCTAAGTAGAAGAGTAAGACTATAACAGAATAAAGGGAGGAGGCTAAATAGCCTATAATACCGTCGGAAGCGAAGCCGGTAGGTATAGTTCTAGGCCTACCTAGCCTATATCGTCGTATAAAGGATAATTTATAGAAGTCTATTAGTAAGGTAGTAGAAGTACTTAGCGACGGGGAGGGCACCGCTTTTCGACATACTATAGTAGTGTTTATTCGAGAAAGTAGACTTAGAGAAGCTCCTAGTGTTAAACAAACATAGGGGCTAGGAGACAATCTAGATCGACTAGAGGAAGACCTATCCTAGGTAGATAAGTATAGAGTATAACTATACTAGTCGATTAGGTGTCGGAAGGAGAATAGCGACGATCCTAGCTATAGCGATATAAGCGAGCGGAACTACGCGCGATATACCCTTAACTAGTAGAAGAGCGGTAAGCCTAGAAACGACTAGGTATAGGTCTAGGAATACGAGGATACTAGTAAAGAGCGATAGGTTACTCTTAACGGCCGTCTGCCGGTTCGCCTTCGTCTTATTATATTAGTAGAAGATATTAAGCGGCCTATTCGGATGTAGGTACTAGGACTCTACGAAAGGGACGAGGTAACGTTTCTACGCTATACTAGAGTTTTTATAGACGTGTTTGTTCTACGGCGAGCTAATAGACAGGCTAATAACGATTACAGTATAACAGTTATTAAGCCCTTACTAGCGCGCCCCTCTCGAGGAATACTCTAAGGTAGAAGGATATACGATCTAACTCTTATATATTATATAATCTACGTAGTACTAGTTAACAAGCGCGTCGGAAGTAAGAATAAGGATATATATATTAATAACACTATAGACTAGGCGACTTATAACTTTATATATAACGATAACTAGAAGAGAGAGGCGATATGTAAGGCTATAGACTCGTAGGCGAAAAGAATATAGGGTTTAGAGTAGAGGCAGATTACTACAGTAAGGGAGGCGAAGAAGAAAAGGAAAGTAGATAAGAAGAGGGCAGCGGAGATAAGTTTATAGAGGAAAGCGGAAGAGAGGATAGCGAAACTAGCGAAAACGCGTAGAAAGCGACAGGCTAGCAAGGAGGGAGATAGACTATACTAGAAGAGTAGAAGTCGGCGAAAGTAGAATTAGCTAGACTCTTACTAGTCTCGCGCCGCGTCGTAGAGCTCCTATAACTATAATCCGTACTCTTATAAAGCTGCTAGGAGGTCTAGTAGACATCCCGCTAGACTCTTACTAGTCTCGCGCCCTGTCGTAGAGCTACTATAACTATAATCCGTACTCTTATAAAGCTGCTAGGAGGTCTAGTAGACATCCCGCTAGACTCTTACTAGTCTTGCGCCCTATCGTAGAGCTACTATAACTATAATCTGTGCTCTTATAAAGCTACTAGGAGGTCTAGTAGATATCCCGCTAGACTCTTACTAGTCTCGCGCCCTATTATAGAGCTGCTATAACTATAATCTATGCTCTTATAAAGCTGCTAGGAGGTCTAGCAGACATCCCGCTAGACTCTTACTAGTCTCGCGCCCTGTCGTAGAGCTGCTATAACTACAATCTATACTCTTTTAAAGCTACTAGGAGGTCTAGCAGACATCCCGCTAGACTCTTACTAGTCTCGCGCCCCGTCGTAGAGCTACTATAACTATAATCCGTACTCTTATAAGGCTGCTAGGAGGTCTAGTAGGCATCCTACTAGACAGATAGTCTTATAACCTATTATAAGAGATGTAATTATTAGAACCGTCTATTAATTACTATAGTTTAGGTATAGTAGTAAGGTAGAAAGAGGGATAGCTAACGCCTAATCGCGCTATAATCGCTATATTACCCTATATAACGCCTAATCGCCTAATCGACGAATGTTTTTTCGTGACGTAGCTAGTAGGCCTATATATAAGCGAGCCTTAGCGCCTATACCTTTTCTCGCGGACCTCGCGGGGAAACCCTCTCTCTCCCTTATTAAACTTACTAAGTACTACATTAAACCCCTATATATACGTTGTTCACCCGTAACAATAGAATACGTAAAAAAATTAAGAAAAACTATAGTACTAGATTTACTAGTATTAAATAGATTATAAATACAAAAAGGCTTTAAAAGTAGTAGAAGTATAAATAGATAGAAATAGACTAGGATTAACTATTATAAGCTAGTAGAAGCTACTAAATTAAATATAAGAGTAATATAAGTAAGAAACTATAGATTATATCTATTCTAGTAATTAATAGATAACTATTTAGATAACTAGAGTAACTTAGATTAAGTATAAGATAGCTTAAAGCTAGAGCTAGCTTAGAGCTAAAAGCTCTATATAATAGCGTAGGCTCTAACTACGCTAAGACTTGCTAAAAATATATTAAATCTCGACTGTCTCGATCAAGTTCGGGCCTAAAACTAATATATTAGAATAGGACAGGGTCACTCCTATAACAGTAAATATATCATTATAATTAAGGAAACTCGAGGGGACTTACGCCTCTTAATTTAGGAACTATAGAGACCTATATATACTATTTACGCTTAGAAAAGGCGTTTAATATTACATTTACAATTATATCTATATACTATACTTACCTAAAGAAAGAATAATTATAAGAAGGCCTATGTTTGTGATAATAGGTAAAAGTAAGTTAGTAGGGGGGTAGTACTATACTCGCTGTCGTTAGAAGGCTCGGCGGGCGTCTAGGGAGCGGTTAAATCGCACGGGGGATGCGATATTCGAATCCGACGGGGGAAGCGGCGGGGAACGGGACTGTAGGCTTCGCGGGCCGTAGTAAAACGCGCGAACCCCCGCGGGGATCGGCGCTGAATTTATAGCTATAGCTGAGCCCTTCTCTCGTGATTGATGCATGCTTATCATATATAGTAGAGAGATGTCTGTATCACTTAACCGAGCGCTAGTTGACGGCTCCTGCTTTTGTTTAAATACGGCCCCGAAGTAAGACCTAGGTACGATCAAAAGCCCATCATGGATCCTCGACCACACTCCTGCAACACAGCTCAAGCTTGTGTGCCTGGTGATACCGTCATAGTCAAAGAAAAGCCGAGAGAGCCTAAGCTCTGTGCTACTTGTGATGCCTGCAAAGAGGCAAAACAACGCTGCTCCCGCGATCAGCCTTGCTTTCGTTGCAAAGTCCACAAGGTACCCTGTGTCTACAGTCCAAGCATGCGGATTGGAAGACCAAAATTAATCCGGGACAATAAAGACGACCGACACAAGGAGGTGGGCCGCAGGAAGAAAAATCCCCGGTCTTCGGATGTCGAGATGCGTGAAGATGATGCTCGCCAACATTCTACTCCCCTGCCCAGACCTACCATCGAGATGACTCCTCAGAGCATGTCTGACAACGATCCCGAGAAGCGCAGGTCAACCATTGATTCAGCACACTCTTCGATGACCGGCTTGGCAGATATCTTAACTACACCCTCGATGTGGACAGACAGCGAATGGCAAAACAACTTTTATCTCGAGGCGCAGACTCTGCCGTATCCTGGGCCCTCACAACTTGACTTTGACTTTCTTGATCAGCTTGATTTCGAAAATCAAGCCGGAGACAACGAGATGGTCGATATCGAGCATGCTCATCGAAGTAACGATCTGATCGCGAACGTGAGTCAACCATTCGAGGCAGGAACCACTTCCGTATGCGTGGACTCGTCATCAATGCCGCTTATGGACGGCCAGTCGCGTGGTCTCCAAGCTCATCTCCTGCCTGGTGAGAACAACGACGACAACAAGATCAACGATCACGTTTTTCCCACGGTAATTAAGCCGCTCCCTCGCCGCTCCTCGTCATCCTCAATCGAGTCATGTGATTGCTATAGGACGGTACTACAGAGGCTGCTGGAGTTCGACATCAGTCGTGCAAATGGTACTGAAGCCACTGTAGACGCAGTGAGATTACTCAAGAAGAGGGCTCACGAACATATACGACGAGTGCTACGGTGTCCCAAGTGCCTAGCGAACCGCCCCGACCTGTCAATCCTCCTCAGCGTCACAATCGACAACGTCATCTGTACACTCGAAGAAGTGCTGAACTTCAAAGCAGGACAGAATGCATTCCCCAATTTCCCCGCTCGCCAGGAACATGGATTCGTGGGGCTCTCTCACGATATTAATGATGGTCACATGAAGACCAAGTTCTTCAAAGCCATCGAAAGCCGGCCTCTTTTGGTTGGCAATCTGGAAATGCCGGCGGACGACAAAGAGAACTTCTTCCGACAATTTCTCCGCGTGGGTCTTACAGATCTATCTATCATCCTGCAGCAGCTACAAACTTCAATGCTCCGGTCATCTTCACACCCATTGACGGGGATGAGTCATTCCATGGCGGTTGAGACGAACCGTCGGTTGCACTCAGTAATTGGCAGGATCGAATTGTGGGAGAGCGGGGGCAGATTGGATTAAAGGGCGTCGTCCGTTCTCGCTGCATAATCTGTCTCCATACATGATCTTCTAATAGACAATTGCACTGAGCCTCTAGTTTATGCACCCTGAAGAGTATTTGGGTAGCTGACGAAATCAATTACCCTTCAACTGTCCAACAAGAATGGTCAATCTATCCATCGCGAAGTTGAAAGTCATCTCGCACGCCCGAAGCGTGTCGGTCTGATTCGTCCAATCCTGATGCCACATTCTCTTCAGGAGTCCCATGAGCTCTGCCAGTCGCGCTCCAAAATCCATCAGACGTCTGCGTAGCAAGACTCTGGTCAAATCCCGTCCATCCTCATACTCGAATTCAACATCTCCCCACATCATCTTGCTTGGAAGACAGATGGGCTTTTCGTGGTCGAACTGGCGAATTCTGTCTTCGATCTCGCGCGCTACCTCTTGCGAGCGTGGTTGGGAGATATTTCGCTGTGGGGGTTCTCGGCATTGCGAGCCGAACAGGGATGCTGTAGACTGCTGCACTTGTCTCGTACCAGCTCCAGGCGAGAAAGGAGGCCTGACATTGTGTGGCTCCGATGCACACAGCGTACAACTGGCTTCAAGAAGCGCCAGCATGCGTAGTAGAAACGGTTGTATCTCAACAAGTGAACGACCGTTCGAAAGGCAGGAGCTGCATGATTTTATTGCATCACAGCAAATCCTGAAACTTGCATCTGCTCGGAGAACTGCTTCGATATCAACCACGGGTTGGTTTTGAAATTCATGGTAGTATTTCGAAATCTTTGAAAAGCACTTGCAGGCTGATGCTGGGTGCGACATTAGAATGGTTGGCTTGTTGGAGGATGTGCACGGAGGGCACAGCCAAGGGAAGGTCCACTATTTAAGCGTCTACACAAAGCTTGGTTCAGCGTAAAGGAGGCATTGACTTCGCTTACTTTATCCACCAACAGTATCCAGTGGCAATCTAAGCAAGTCATTCACGTCTGAAAACTTAAGTTGAGGGTTGATGAGTTCCTAGCCGCTCGAGAAAAAAGGCTATACTCCATTATCAATGACCAATCACACCTTATCAATCCCTTGCACCAAACTGAGACTAGCACCTCAGCATGTTGGGGTCTCAAGGGCTGGGAATTGGGGTCCAATGGGGTACGACATTCACGCATGTGGTAGCATGCTCCCGGGGCTACAGAACGTAGGGGGTCAGGATGAACATTGCTGAGGATCGAAATTTGGCAGTTCGCGAGGGTTGAAAAGTCAAAGATAACTTGCTATGTATGATTGAGCAACATCAATATATCATATCCTGGGGCCCTGCACTCGATCTTGGTTTCTCTGGCGATCCCTCAAGAGCCTTCGAAGAATCTTCCCGCTCGCACTTCGCGGGATGGAATCAACGATTTCAATACCGCCCTTGAGCCATTTATAGTGAGGCTTCTCCCTTCTAACATGAGCGTCGATATCGCTTACGATGGCACGTAGTTTGTCAGGCTCAAGACGCGTCGAAAGTACGACAAAGGCTTTCGGGAGCTCTCCAGCCGCATAGTCTATCTTTGGGATAACAGCAGCATCGGCAACCATGACATGGCTAAGCAGGCAAGCCTCGAGCTCAGCCGGCGCCACCTGATGGCCCTGGGACTTGTTATCATCCAGTTATACAAACGCATGTTGAAACATACTTGCCTTTACCTTGATGAGTTCCTTGATTCTGTCCACGATGATGAGATGTTGGTGTTTACCATTCGGACTTTCGAGAAACATCGCTTCATCTCCTGTTCTCAACCAAGCCTCGTCTCCAGATCCAAATGTATCACGCGTGGCTTTCTCGTTGTCCAGATAACCTAAACTTGTCACGCTCGGTGATCGGAGTAACAGCTCTCCACTCTTTCCACACTCAGTGACGTCTTTTCCGTTTTCAAGACATATTATGCGAGCCTGCACTCCTGGTAGCAAACTACCCGCGGAACCTGGGAACAGATCTCCGGGTGCAGAGGCAGAGATAACGGTGGCTGTCTCAGTCATACCAAATGCCTGCCGAATCGCCCATGTGGGATGGAGTCGACGGATCCCCTCATACGTCTCGGCCCCCAATGGTGCAGCTCCAGTAAAGACTTCAGCCACTGAGCTGAAATCAAAACTCTTGAGCTTCTCATTGGACTTGATCATTGATATGAGGATTGGCGGGACCTTGTTTTTGACGTGAGTGACAAGTTTTCGTTGTTCTGGTGTCAAACTTACCACAAACAAAACGTTTATCGCGTAATCTTGAATCGCTTTCGCCAGGACCTGAAGTTCATATCGAGGAAGCACGACTACGGTCTCGCCTCTGTATATACTTGTGTGGCACACGGCCACAAGTCCGTAAATATGACTTTGCGGCAAGAGACCCAGGACCACGTTTTGTTGGTCAGGCTTACGCTGTGGTCGTTCGAAGAGGGTGAGTTGTAGTATGTTTGCGATGACATTCTGGTGGGACACCATGACGCCTTTCTAGAGGATCACGGGTTAGCCATCAATAAAGAAGCTATTCAAGAAGGCGAACTTACCGGTAACCCAGTGGTGCCGCTAGAAAACATCAAAAAGGCACATTGACGACTTCCCTGACCAGACTTCCATTTGAGCGGTTCCAAAGGTGGTAGGCTAGATCCTAGGGCAATGATTTGGTCCACAGTTTTGAATGCGCCCGGAGGTCCAACACCCAACGCCCAGTCAAGAGGAGTGCTCAAAATATAGACATGCTTTTCTGAGATTCCGCTTGCTCTGGCCGCTTCAAGTGCCGTCTGGAGCAAGGAGACGGATGTGAACAAGGCTTTGGTTCCGGCTGCTTTGAGTTGGTACGTCAAATCAGAAGCGTTGTAAGCAGAATTTGCGGGTGAGGATATGCCAGAGAGGCTATGGACCGCCCAAGAGAGGGGGATATTATCAAGCTGAAGCACAGCATCGTCAGTGGATATGCACAATGGAACCTCAGGCATTTCCTTACGTTGTTCTCTGCGAATATTGTGATAACCTTATCCCATTCCGAACCCTCATTCACAGACCAGTGCAATTCCTTCGCCAACCCTCTTGCGAGAAATTCAACCCTCTCCTTGACCTCAATGGCAGAATAGCTGATGTCCGAAAGTCCGCAATAAAACGGAGGCTTGGCTCGCTTCAAGTCATATCGGCCATACTTCTCGTCAAGCATGAACTGGCTGATTGGTATCGAGTCTGGTATTGACGCGATATCGAGCTCAGGCACCCAATCAGGAGGATCGAAAACCATCTTGGACCGACCAGTAAAAAGACAATGCCCTTTGCCAAGCAGTTGTCAGTAGCCATTAAT
The DNA here is from genome assembly GCA_017580825.2 of Aureobasidium zeae. Lineage (NCBI taxonomy): Eukaryota > Fungi > Ascomycota > Dothideomycetes > Dothideales > Saccotheciaceae > Aureobasidium > Aureobasidium zeae. The sequence continues at coordinate 15,804 of JAGFJS020000028.1, forward strand.
TTATGCTTCCTGCTTGCTGACCATATGTTGCAAAGCCGTGTCGCAATCGCGACTTTGGCGAACGCCGCGGCGTCCGCGTTCGAATCAAGCATGCATGGTGGCGCGAGAGCCAATATCCTTCAAGCTCAAGGTGCAAGCCATGCAGGGATGAAGATGCAGGTTGCCAGGAACGAAACGAGCCGCAAAGCTTAATAAGGCCCCGCTATTATTACCGGCGTGTTTTGAGCGATAGGCGGTCGCCGCTCGGAGATCGTATGGCGCGGCAGGGCGCTACCGCTCTGTGGTGTGTGTACGGGATAAAGGCCGTGGAGCAAAGTTCGACCGACCGACTCTATACGACCGGCGCGGAACCGGCCCTGTTCGTCCAAACAGGAAACGCAGCGCAGAACGGTCTACAGTAGTATGAATAACCTCTCTCGCAGAGCGAACCCTTCGTCCGTTTAGCAAACTTACTCATCCCATATCAGAGCTACGTTGGAAATATGGGTGTCTTGAAATGGATCGAATACGTGCTCGGTCGCCTGCTGTACAACGTGCGCGGCCGCGATGATCAAGTCTTCACCAAAGGTGCAGCTTTCAACAACATCGTGCCAACCATCGAATTGACAGCTCCCGAATGCGGCGCTTCTGGATCGAAAATGCTCAAACATCACACGGGGTTTGGTAGCGATGCCTTTCCTGAGCTCGAATGGACTGCGCCAGAGAAGGTCAAGGAATACGTCCTAGTCGTCCAGGATCCCGACATTCCTCTTCCATTTGTCGCCACACACGGACTCTTCTACGCGATACCCGGATCTGTCACCTCGATAAAACCCGCCGATGTACAGTACAAAAAAGGCCAGGAGAACCAGCATGAGCTAGTCGGACCGTTCCGTTTAGGCAAAAACTTTCCCGGCACAGTATACAGTGGGCCCAAGCCAGTCTTGGGCCATGGTCCCCATCGCTACTTCTTCCAACTTGTGGCTTTGAACGAGACTCTGGATAATGAAGCGCTTGGAAAACTACCGTCCCTGAGCGCCATCTCGAAGGCAATCGAGGGCAAAGTACTGGACTGGGGTCTGTGGATCGGTACTTGGGAGCACAAGTGGGAGTGATTGACCTGTCAGAAGGCTGACTCATGGCAAACGATGGGAGACACGAAGAAGGCAAAGCACGGAAAATATGACGGGAACTCGAACATATTGGTATGATGGTAATGAAAGGCTAGAATGGTGTTTACCGATATATGATCCGAAACCTTGTGGTGGTGCCACGAATAGAGTTTCCCTCCCATCGTCCCATCGTTTCTACCAACTGCAGTTTATTCTTGTACCTAAATGTGTTGATTGAGTGCCACTAGACTAAAAGGGGTACCCGCGCTAGGCAGGCAGTTCAGTCTGTTTTTATCTCACAAAATGCATCCAATCTGGCTCCGAATACTTCCAACAGTACTTTTTACCGCCCCCCATAGAGGTTACTGTACAATCCTTCGACCTTCAGCCAGTGTTAGCTGCTTTAATATCCTTCGACCGTACACTTTCTGCAGCCCCTGTTGGCTATTCCGCACTTTCTTGCCGCGATCCTTAAGGTCATTTTTCCTGCCTAAACGACCGCACCCGCGTGGAATGTGAACGCCATCTCGCTGGGGCTGCGCGTGTATGAAATGGCTGTCTCTTCCACTAGAAACTCGTAGACTATCCAACCTTCGAGCTACCGCGACAATCTATCTTTGCTGAGAATCTTTCTCTTCTCTTATACGGCGACTTCCATTACTGCAAGCCTTTGCTGTATCCTTCCTGTTGACCACCATACTACTGCTGGTCCGAGTCGTGGTGTGTCAGACACCCGACGAATTCGAGCCAAGTACGTCCAACAGCCTGCCAGCGGTATTTGGAGGCACACAAATCATGCCTTGTGTTTCGCTCTCGCATGAAGGTCAATACGACGACTTGAGGATTAGGATGATGCAAGGTCTGATCTTGGATTAGCTTTTGTCCCGGCACCCACCCTCTACACAGGCAGTTCGATCTCTGACGACGATGGCACATACATGGTAGTCCTGCTTGACGCCGCCACAGCCGCCGGGTGTATCTCACCACAGCCAAACCCTGGTCCGGCGCACAAGTATGTCATTTTCCTGTTCAGACAACCGGATAGATCCCTCCTGTCAAGCTGTTTTTCAAACGGAGACTGGACTTGAGTGCTTCAGCTTGATCGAATTTGTCGAGGTCACTGGACTTGGTACACCGTTGGAGGCTTCTTGGTATAGAGTCCAGAACAGCGAAACGGCGACGACAACTTATCCAGTGACAACGAAATATATATCGGCTGCAGCTTGTGGTACAGCGACTGGTCAAGGCTGTGGACGTTGCGGTTGCGGTAGAGTTTGGGTATTGGCTTGATTGGATATGATTGACTTGAGCCATCGAATCTGTTCTTGCAAATACTGCAGATACTGCAGATACTTGCAAAGAGTAGAATTGACGGCCGCCGTGGCGGTACATTTCTCATAGAGGCCTATCTATCTAAGCATTTCCCTTCTCACCTCCAACATCAGCACTTCTTGCCCTTTCGGCCTGGTCCCGATTTTTTTTTTCCTGGGTCGCCCGACGCCATTTGGGTCCATTGATCATAATGTACCAAAGTATAGGGCTGAAAACGATGCTCAACCCACCGAAGAATGTTGTCGTCCAACCTACCCCAACTTTTCTGATCATAGGAGAAACTCCAGAAGTGGCCGCAGCTCCAAGCCAGCAACGGCACATGTTGTTGGCCGCCGTGGCCGCTCCAGCTCTACCTGGAAACACGTCGACAAGCAACACTGCAACCGTGTTCATCGATGCGCTAACGCAAAAGCCGATGACGAAGAGAAAAATCAAAGGTCCGGCCAAGTTGACCTTGTATTCTATCATCCAGCCAAAGCCAATGATGCACAGTGATCCAAGAGCAAGCGTGGGAAGTGCCACCTCTAAGCGAGCTCTCTCAATAGGAAAGTTGCTCAGATCGACATGACGGTTGAATTCTAGCGGCATGCCCAGCTTTTGGGCGTAATGGCGATATCTCGAGTCGATGATACGGCCACGGACCACTGCGGCGAGCATACTTCCCACACCCAGAGGCAGATAACATAGGGAAGTTTGTAATTCGTTGAAGTTGTAGACTGACCCGAATTGGTCGGGGATCAAGACGGTAGTGGCGTACAGACCGCAGCATACAATGGCAATGTACCAAAGAGCAAAGCCTGATTCTTTCATGAAGATGATCCTGACCGTCCGGAGTGGGTTCGGAAAGCGCAGTTTACGCTCCTTGGCTAGTTGGTCGCGCTTTTCGTAAGATACCACCTCTCCAGCATTGGTCAGTCGACGTTCTAGGGTGTTGTTGGCGTAACAACGATTCCACTTTGGTGGCGGGACGGATCCATTGTCGACTACCCTTCGGCAGGTTTCCGGGAAAAAGAATAGGAAGGGCATGAAGACCACACCAGCAATGATTAATAAGAACCAGAATATAGCATGCCAGCCTAAGAACTGAGCAAGGAGTCCACCGATCACAGGACCTATCGAAGGACCTGCTTGGGGCGCAATTGACATGTAGGAAACGTAGATACCACGCTCCTGTGAAGTTACCAGATCGGCAACAACAGCATTTGCGAGGGCCACAGTTCCGCTGCTTCCAGCGCTTTGTATGCAGCGGAGGATCATTAAGGCTGGGTAGCTATTCTGAACGCCTAGTGCGATGTTGGCGGCGATATATAAAGCGAAACAGATGATGTACGAGGGTCTCCGTCCTGCCTCATCCGAAAAGCCGCCAATGAAGGCCGGAGCAAGACCTTGCATGATCTAGGATAAGGTCAATTACGAAACGGTCGTGTGGATGATGAAGCGTCAGCAAGACAAATTACGTACCATATAAGTGGTGACAGTCAAGGTGATTAGACTGTAAGAGACATGCAAATCACCGGCGATGGCATCGAGTGCGGGCAAGTAGATCGAGCCAGATACTGGAGAGAAGAAAGAGCAGATACCTGCGCAGAGGATGATCAGTCTCTTCTCATTGTGATTGAAAATTGAATGAGGCTTGTCGTTCATCGCTCTGCTTAGGTTTGTCGCATCGTTGACATCTTGACTTGGCAGCTCAGTCTTGTTCGCCGGGGTTCCCAACCCGCCGGCAGATTGTGAAGAATCGAGCTTCTCGATAGATTCGCGAGTGTCTGATTGAGGTGCAGGTTCCTCGACTGGGGAATTCGATTGATCGGAAGATAGGTCCCCTTCATGGTCCTCACGTTGCTCCGCTTGACCCAAGTGCACTGCTGATGACTCGCCCATTGTCCAGGATTGGTACTGTGAAGGTGAAAAGCGTGTTGTCGATAATATGTGCAAACGCTTCTCCTGCTCCGGGCCGGAACCGGCATGACAGAATTCGCCCGAGTCATCATCACCGAGAAACGGGAAAATATGACACATCTTGTTCGTAGCAAATCATTCCTTGACGGTCTTATCTTCCTCTTTCTCACTACTTCTTCATTCCCTGGCTGACTATCCCAATGTTGAGGCTTTGGAAGCTCTGCTGAGGGCCTTCACTAGCCAGACGCGAAAGAAAGATCAGGGCTTCCAGCCAACGACTTGACACTGGGAACCAACGAACGGGGCGAGAATCCATGCCCCGTTCGTTGGTGACATTTACGGATCAATTTCATGTAGATGACAATACCGTCTCACTGGAGGCCAGAGAAATGTGACATTTCAAATTTATTCTCATATGAACATGTCTACCGCTCTATCTACATCCCTGGTTTCCTTCTCGAATGCACTAGCCGTTGAGACCATGATCGAACTCTACGAGACATAGCCTTCTTGGAATTCGGCCGCAGTGGTTACATAGGCCCTGGAGAGCATCAACTTCTGCGTCAACATATCGTGAATGCCTTGGTCTGGATCGGCACAGGCGTCGGAGATGACGGTTACGACAAATTCGTTGTCGGTGGCAGGAAATGCAGTCCTCAGGACACACCCGGATGTGCTCAATCCGGTGAGAATCAACGACGTAATGCCCTTTTCTTGCAGGAAATCTTGCATACCAGGCGACTTCAGGGCCGAAACGTGACCGGGAGTTCTAGTGAAGGTAATGTCGCCGTTATCGTAGTTTTGTCGTAGCTCTTCGGGCTCTTCGCCACCCCCAGCCTTCATGGCGGTGAGTAAGGTGGACACACGCTCGGCGCCCTTGCAGGTGGGATAAGGTGATTTGTCTGCATCGATAAGGGCGTGAACGACGACAATACCGTGAGATTTTGCCCAGATCCTTAGTTTCGCCGCGGTAGCCAGTGCAGCAGGAGCGTTCGGACCGCCAGCTTTCTTGACAAACAGAGAATGGAAGTCCAACAAAAGTAGAGCAGTCTTGCTAGGCTGATAATAGCCGGGCGTTGTCTTGTCCGCGCGATTAAATACAGCTTGCATATCCGCCATGGTGAAATGAAGATATTGTTGCGAGAACCAAAGGACGCTTTGAGATGTTTCAATGTTGTAATTGCTAGGGGTGAGTCAAAGCTGGAATGATTTATACACTTCTGGATGGTGCCTCGGCAATAACAAGCCGCGGACCTGGCGGCGTTGTTGTTAACTCTTGCGGTGCCGGTCAGCGGTTGCGTCTCGAGCGGCCCGTCCCGCAAACCGGCCCGAAACCGGCGTTCCTACGCTACGGAGTTACGAACGGCCTACTTAAGGAAAGACCCTAGTATGTGCGGCACTAAGATCTGCCCTACTATTGCTTAACATGTATAGAGTGTAAATATAAAATAAATTTTTACTCTGTTTTATAAATAGACTCGGGTTTTCTCTTATTCCTTTTTTAAATTTTTTAACTCTATAAGTACTCTAGTACTATTCTTATATATAAAAAATAACTATCTTATATTTAGCTATATTATCTATCTTAAAGATACCTATATTTATAAATATTAAAGATAGTATATTCTAGTCTAATACTATTTCTATTATATAATAGTAGTTAAAATTAGTATAGTCCTAGTATACTTATATATTATTATAAGTCTATTATAGTAAGGTAAGACCCTATCATTGTTAAGGGCGAGCCCTTAGGTATCGGCCCGGGCTAAGCCCGTACGAGTACGAGGCTTAGTACTTAGCGTCCTATTTTACGGAGGCCGACTAGTTAGTTACTCTCTCCTCCTTATCGAAACTATTAATTCCTAAGCTACACTACTTAACTATATATACGTTACCTATAACAATTATAGATAAGGTTATAATAAGAGAAGGGATAATAAAGGTTAACTTAGTATCCTAATACCTTAGTAAATTAGGAGAATATTTAGGATTAATACTAAGAAACTTAAAAGTCCCTCTATTCTAGTAAGTATGTTCTCTATACTATAGGCTTTCTACCTATAACTAATAATTAGTCTTAATATAGTAATCGAACAGTATTATATATTGTTATTATACCTCCTCTTATAAATAAATATAAAGCTATACTAGAAAGTTCAAAATTTTTTTCTTTTCTTAGATTTTCTCTAGTAGTCTTCTAGTAACTTCTACTAGCTTTTATACTTACTAACTAGTAACTATTATAGAATTTAATTAAATATAGAAGGACCTAAAACTCTAAGTCTATAGATATTTGGGTATTATTAGAAGCTAGTTAATAGTAATAGAGATAGCTAAAACTAGTTAGAAGTTTTTAATTTTTAAGCAGATTCTAGTATATATATACTACTTCCCTTACTCTCTAGATAGCTCTAAGTAAAGAGAGTAATCTCTACTCTTCTCTAAATAATATATAAGCTATAATTAAGAGATTTCTTCTATTACTCTACTAGATACGGGACTAAGAGCTAATTAGCTATAGTTATTTCTATTCCTTCCTCTCTTAAGTAAGCCCTAAGATTAATATGGATTTGACTTGTAAAAGAGTAAGAAGCCTTGAAATCACGAATTTTTAGGGTACGTAAGGCGCTAGAAACGCGGGATTTCCGATAATCTTATATATAAGAAAAATGTTAAACTATGGATTCTGGTTGGCTAAAGCCCTGTATCTTCTGTACATAGCGATTGAGCTGTTACTATCGAGGTTGCATAGCCAGCATCTGGGTCTGACATGGTGCGTGGCTAAGGTATGTGGACGAGGGAGGGGTCGGGTACTCTATTCCTCGTCCTGATATCCCAGAGAAAAAGTAGTTTGCAGCAAGCGGGCGTCCCAATCCAGTGATGGCCATGAAGCGGTGCAGGTCGAATCCTCTCCTTGTCTCCACACTAATTGGAAAAATATTCGCAAAGCAGTCTGGGAACCGATAATCTGCTGATTGCCGAAAGAGCATGATCACGTAGGTGTGATCTGGACCGGGAGGTGGTTGTGGCCCGACATAGTGAGCTCCAAAATTAGTGATGTTGTGCAGGACAAACTCTTCTATCTTCATGCCGACGCGAAGGTCAGGCTGATACCAATGCAAGAGAGGATAAACAAGAGAGCCGTGTCTCACTTCAACATCAATTGCGAAGCCGATGTATCTGTCGAAGATATTGAGACTCCCGGCACCTAGTATAGGTGTTTGTTGTGCCACTGCGAATGTTTAGCATGCGAATAGCCTGACCTTGTCATCGAGTATCTCCGGGGCAACATACCACGAGGTGGCAGAAATTCACCCGGCCGGACTTCGCCATGCTCTGGAAAAATGACCTTCAATTGGTTTGATGTGAATGGAATATATCTCGGGGGAGTCTGGCCGTTCACACAGATAGAGAATAGGGCGAACAGAATATAAGAGCATATATTGCCTTGCTTCAGGTCGATCATTGTTGAGGATTATTAGGTATTATGGTCAGACAACGCAACAAACTCCCTAGTTATGCTGATTTAACACGTCCAACCCAAAAATTCTCAAATGCGCCGCGGCGACTATTTGGCCAACACAAAAGCCCGCGCGGGATGATCGGCGGAATTAACTGAATACAATATTGCGGAGGAGATGATCGACAGTACTCCCCTTGAATCGGCGGCCGACATCGTGCCTTGTAGCGTGCTCGAGTCGTTCCTCACACTAGCATGGGTCGTCTTCGTTGCTCTTCGCATCTCTCTCTTGTCTCCAGCAAAGTCCATACCAGTATACAAGTATCGTCAGTGGCGTGATACTGACCCAAACTGCGGCAACAATTGAGAAGCTAATGCCTCTCCCAACAGCGTCCAGCAGTGGTATAATCACTGCTGTAGAAGCAGCCCCAATAGAACAGCGAACGAGATTATTAGCAGCTGTTGCGGTGGCAGGTTTGTCGTAGTTGAGATCTACAATCAGCACGTTCAGAACGTTGTAGCTTGCAGTCATGAAAAAGCCAAAAACAAACAGCGCGACTATGACGATCCAGAGAGGAGCGGAAAAGTGCAAGAGCCATCCATAGATGGCGACAGTAGCGGCGGCTGCCAGAGCTGTGGGTATGGCAATCTGGAGTCTGGCGCGCTCTACCGGAAAGTCCCCGAGGTCCTGTCTGCCGTTAATGACGGAATGCAAGCCTTTGCCCTTGGCCGAAATTCGCCGGAAGTTGTAGTCGATCACCCAGCCATTGACGAAAGATGACAGGATAGTACCGAGGCTGATGGGAATGTATGCTAGACCCAGTTGTAGATCGTTCAGACCGTATATTCTACCAAATTCAGCAGGCACGCTGGATGTCACAGCATAGTATGCACCGTAGGCAACTCCGTTTGTCAGTAGAACCAGACCTGTGGGCAGCTCAAAGAGTAGTCGTAAGGTTGTCAACGGGTTAGGAAATCGAATCTTGGGTCTGACAATATTCATGTCCTGGTCGCCGTCACGACGGTGGCGGCCTGACATATAGTTGAGGAGAGACCTGTTCCATACCGGGGGACGGATAGAGCCGTCGCCAACCACCTGGCGACATGTCTCCGGAAAGAAAAGAGCAAGAAGGACGAATAGAACCCCAGAAGATATTGCCAGAACTGTAAATATCCCGTACCAACCCCAATACTGCGTAACCATTCCGCCAAGTGTTGGACCCAACGCTGGTCCAAGAATACTGCCCAAAGAGGCGATGCCCAAATAAGTGCCTCTCTCTGCCGAGGTGACAATATCAGCTGCGACGGCGTTGGAGAGAGCAATCGTCGCGCTGATACCGGTGCTCTGAAGTGCTCGAAGGCCCAGCAAGGCCCAATAGTTTCGTTGAATTGCAAGTCCGATATTGGCACATAGATATACGCCAAAGCAGAGTACATACACTGGTCTCCTCCCTGCTGTATCTGACAGATTTCCCATAAAGCTGGGTGCAACGCCTTGAAATACCTAACATATGACGTTGATGAGCGTAGCTCGTAGCGAGGAAGACTGATCTTACCATGTAAGCTGTGATTGTGTAAGCCATCATCGAGGCAGAAACATGCAGATCGTGTGCGATGGAGTTCAGAGCTGGATAGTAAATGTTGGAAGACAGAGGCGAAAAAGTAGATGCAAGTGCAGCCACAAAGATGATAAAGGTCTTCTGTGCTGTAGTGAAAGTGGAATAATTCTCCTTGGTAGGAGGTAGAAGAGGTGATGATTCTGATGGCTGAACGGTATTCGCCACAATGACATTGTCAGATCGGCCATCAAAGTTTGAACCACTCGACACCTCGGCAGTCAAGGCTGTGCGATTCATAATGCTTTGCGCATCTGAGCGAGCCATTGGAGCAAGGGATGACAAGGTTGCGATTCTGTGTGAGGCTGCTGATGGCGACATTGAAGGACCGCTCTTGGCCTCGATGGCCGGGAGCTGAAGGGGTTTAAAAAGACGTTTGGAGACTCACTTATTGCAGCTACTTGACCTTTTCCGCGGCTATATTCTGCAGTATATACAGGAGATCGGCGAGTAACAGTCTAGTTGACAGGTATGCATACTTTCGGATGTTCAAGGTCTCAGACATACGAGTGATATTACGTGTAAATTCCCCGCGCTTCTCAGTAGCACCACAGAGCTCCACTCTTCCACCGCAAGAAGAAGTGAGGTAAAGGGGGTATCAAAGTTTTTGTTATAGATTGAAGGCTACGAGAATAACCTTACACTGCCAGCGGGAACTCGAACTGTCATTGAAAAAACGTCCCAGACAACTTCCCTATGATCTTGCACGCGTTTGAAAGGCAATTCTCAATGTAGCATAGATTTATTCGCAGAAATATCATTATTCTATCATTGCTTCCACTTCTACAAACATCTCATCAACATTCTCAGAACTGTTGTTGTCAACACGTCTCCAGCATTCTCCCCACCGCCGTCTTCGACACCTCTCCAGTTCTCTCATACGGTCATAGTCCAAAACATAGAGCTACCCAGGACAACAGGCTCACTCGCATACCACGATGCCTTCGCGAGGCAGATCTACATATCCTCATACTTGGAGCCGTCTGGGTATCCCATCAAGGCTTCGAGTTGCTCCAAGTCGGGCATTCCAGACGGCCCTGGCACGTACAGCAAGTTCTCGCTGTAAGTGCTGCCATTCGACCAGAGTTCATTCTTGTGAAGCAGTTCCCCGACTCGGGCGGAGTCAATGTAAGTACGGATCTCATCCATCTGCTGGGTGTCCTTGTTCCATTTCGTGACCCAAACGTTGACAATATCAAATGCTTCTCCAGAGTTCATCTGGCCAATGAACTGGATCTCCTGAACTGACCAAGCGCTGTTGCAGCCTCCGTGAATTGCTTGGGGGTGGATTCTGAACTTTTCAGGGTGGTCCGAGAAACAGACACTGACTCTACGCAGAGCGTTGACGAAGAAATGGAGCAGATCGTGGTAGTGTCCGGCTGCGGGATGATGACCGACAATGGTGAAATCGACGTCCTTGTTGATCAAGGTGAACAGTTTGCTCATATCCTTTTCCAGGGTCTTGAATGAATCCCAGATCTTTGGCTGAGACACATACTTGCAGTGGGTCGAGGGGTTCTCGAACTCGAAGCCATCGCGGTTGTTGTCGCCATGGCCTGGGATGGGGTTGTCGAGGAAACCATCGCCATTGCAATGACCATGAGGGTCCACGATACCGCTTCCATCACAATCGGGAGCCTCGAGAGGACTCTGGAAGGCACTGACTCCTGGGTGACCCACGCAGAGGGTGGTGATTGCCAAGATGGCGAGAGCTTTGAATGGAAGAGTAGAAGCGACCATGATGCTTGACGATCTTTGTTATGTTGGGAGATAATACCGGTAAAACTCAAGTTGGATTGTGATATCTTAAATACTTCAGGGCGCCGGTCCTACACCCAAACTCATAATCGACTGCCGCGCAGGCTTTTCGTATGGCGGGTGAGGAATAGTCGCCGCGATGACCGTTGATATGACACAACGAAATTGACGTCACAAAAGATGCTTTGCAGAAGAGTGACTATTGGGAAGCCTGACTGCCTATTCACTGATTCACCGCCACAATCTTCTTGGAATCTTGAATCTTGAACTTGAATACTTCTATTATCTAGGGTATTCTTATATATACATACTCTCTGAGTCTTAAGGTACTGTACTATCTAAGATTTTAGGCTATATACCTTGATCTTGTAATACCAGTGTGGTTAAGAATAATGTGGTTGCTATTATCCACCAATTCATTGACGATTACACTAGGGGTACGCGACTACGCCGCCTGCGCATGGAGCTGGTCACTTTCTTCACCGAAGCACAGATCACCTACGATGAACTGTTGTGTGAATTCATAGAGTAGTAATTGCCCGCGGTGACTTTCGGGGAAACTTCGTCGTTAATCCCTCTTCTATCGCGGTCTTGTTCAATTATCTAACCCGCGGCATTTAATCAAAAGGCCGAAAAGGTTGTTTGCTATCTCATAGCTTATGTGTTGAACTGTTTCTACGAACCAATAGGCCGAGAAAATCAGAGATCGGCCTCTCAAGGTACGTATCGTCCAACACCATCTGGGAAATGCTGCTGATCTCTTCTTGAGAAAACATCAGACCTAGGTTTCTCTGCAACTTTTCGCGCACGACAGAAGGAGTACCCGAGTTTTTTCCGTGGCCAATCGGGAAGTGGACGCAGACTTCCTCTAGCAACGTATCGTCCAGCAGCTGGATTGCCACTCCTGCAGCGAGGCTCTTCACGTCCAAGTCCATGTAGTCCTCAGTCATCTGCATATCCACAGTGATTTCGATCCTGTTGCGCAGAGTGTCCATAGCATTGCTTGTTGCCCAAGGGCTACTGTCGAGGAAATCGACAGCCTCCGGTGCGGATCCCTTCAATAAGGTGAGCGCGACGAGGTATTGTAGACAATGGTCGCGATCAGCGGCGTTGGCTAGTGGTCCGGTTTTGTTTATAATCATTTCGGTGGCAGCATTGGTCCGGATCATGATCCGCTTGATGTCAGTCTCTACGTTGACACCTCGTGCGCGCAGACTTCTGAGATGAGTCAAGGAGGCTTCGACAGATGAGAGACCGTGTCCTTCGACCGGCATCACTTTGAAGATGATATTCTCGATTACCCAATTCTTGTACGCCTTGGGTAGCTCGAATCGCTGGTTGCCAAACGAGTTAACGTAGAAGCCCCACCGTGGCATTGTCAACGGCGTGAGGGATCCGGGTTGCCCAGCCCGCGTCAAGAGGACAAGATGAGTCGCTCTCATGCAGGCGTCTCCAGCTGCCCAGCCCTTTCTAGAGATGGTGTTGCCTTTCTGCCTGTAGACGCGTAGAGGTTGGCCATCCATCCAGACTTGCGAGATTGCTGCCATCGTCTGATCCTCGGTCAAGCCCATCAGCCATGCAACCACAGCTGTCGAAGCCAGTTTAACAAGCACGACATGGTCCAGACCATACGCGTTGAATGCGTTTCGAAGTAGCATACATCCTTGTATCTCATATGCCTTGATTAGTGCCATGAGGACGGTTTTCATTGTGAGTGGCGGTCCAGTGTGCGTGATGGTGTTCGACTCGTGACTACGACACAACCAGTCTGACACTGCCAGGATTGAGCCGAGATTGTCTGATGACCAGTTAGTCGACGAGACTTCTGCATCGTTGAGAAGGTGATCTCACCTGAAGGATGACCCCAGTCTGCTCCAGCAATCGCATCGTTATGATCCAGGTATCGGATGGCGGTCCCCAGATCGAAGGACCCTTTGATTGGGTCAAGGATGTAAGAGGTACCGGGCAATCTGAATCCGTCTGGAATGACAGAGCCTTGCACTACTGGCCCAAACATCTTTTTGCAATCATCACTCTTGGAGACTGTTTCAATGGCACAGCCGATCGCGTCTAGGAGAGCTATTCGAGCATTGTGCCAGGCTTTGGGGGATGTGATCTCGTGACCGAAGACATAGTCCTTGATATCAACAATCACTTGATCGTACTGAGAAGCAGTCATGATTGATTCGTGGGTACAAAAGAGTTGCACAAGAGGCTTTGCTACTGAGAAGGCTGGGAAGAAAACATGAGATGGGGATATTCTATCTATCAGGGGTGAAGCAGTCTCGGGTTCCAAAAAGTCTCCGAGGGCAGTTCCAAAGTCAAATACGCATCTTGGGGTTTCCATCTGCTAATCTACAGATTTCTTCCGAAACTAGGTTCGATAAATCACAGTTTCGATGGCATGGTGAAACTTCCAATCGGATCTGGTTTACCTGTGTATACATGAGTCGGACGGAAAAGCTTGACATCTCTCACTGCAGACGCTAGCGTTAGCTTCTTGCTTTTTACAAGTAGTAGTGAGTTTCTCACGCATTGTTTCCCTGTAGTGTGCAAGAATACCAATCAGACGTTGTGAGAACATCGCGACTGGAATCTCCTCAGGTTGGAATCCACTGTCACATGATCAGCCAACTGTCTCCAGGCTGTAGGATTGTCACACTTACAGAGCAATGAAGAAGAAAACCCCGTAGAAGTCGGCATTAGCGTGCAGCTTTCGCTTCAGAAAATACTCATCCTCCGACGATTGGCGATCGATCTCGCGTGCTACTTCCAGCAGCGGGTCGGATTCAACGTCCAGTTCTTGAAGCATGCTCTTAATTGGAGTAAGTCGAGGGTCCACTGTCTTGTAAGTACGATGGCCATAGCCAAACAGGCGTCGCTTGCCGCTCCTGACTTCATCCATGAACGCGGGGACGTTTTCGACGGATCCGATCTCGCTTATGTTTCGATAGGCAGCTTCTGGTGCTCCAAAGTGTAGCGGGCCGTACGCAGCAGCGAGAGCGCTGATGACCCCAGATATAGGATCCGCAAGACCGGATGCCGTGACGAGGAGCGAGAATACCGACAGTGCCATGCCGTGATCAGAATTGAGTGCTGCAAATCGACGGAAGCATGATACTTTGAGCGGATCAGGATTGCCATCCGATGGATTGACTATTCCCATCATGATGAAGAGGTTTTCATAGTATGTTCTGTCTGGAGATGGTGGTGTGAATTTGATTCCTCTTCGATAGCTTCCTACAATTCCCATAACTGTTGTGTAGGCTGCGACAGTCTCCAGGATGGCTCTGTCTGTTCTCTCGGGATTTTTGTGGTAGATGTTGCCCCCATTTCGAGCCGGAATGGAATCCAGATCGTTCGCCAGATATGCTGAGAGCCCAGCCACAATCATGGGCATCGGAGGGCTCTCACGACTTTTGATTTCCGTCAGCGTACGGCTGACGATCGCGGTTCTGTGCCATGGACCTACGGAAATCCTTGTATCACATTGAATACATTGTGAGGTATGTCTGACATCAAAGAGATCAAAGTACTGTGCAACGGTGCGCTTTGTGATGGCGTCGGATAAATTCCCCATACCAGCAGGTGAAGGAGCTCTTCAAACTCGGTTTGCCACAATTGTTCAAGCGCATACCCTCGGAGCAGGAGTAGCCCCCTGTCACTGTCTCTGTATATACGCGATATTCATGAGTGTTTGAACAATTCGGAACACGAGATGCACGTACGCAAACGATATGCTGGATTCGACAACTGTCGTGTTCTGGAGACCAGGATCGTATAATCGGAGACCATCAGCGACTTTGTCTGCACGATTTGTACCCTGTGCCGAAGCCTTGATCTTCTTGAGATCCATCGCAAGAACAGTATTGCGACGAATGGGAATTTCGTATTCCCGGCCGGAGCGCGAGTCTTTGACAAAAAGAGTGCCCTCAGACATGATGAATCCCTGTTTCAACAATCGCAAAAGACTTGGGTCAGCGACGTCTATCTTATATAGGTGTTAGCGGCTTCGGTTGTTTTCAGTAAGTTTGCATGGACATCGCGACCTCCGGTCACCAAGACACGTCAGGAAGCAATGGACTTGCGACTCCAAGGTCCTGAAGCGGGACTCTCAATGAATCCGCGGTGAGTTTTGTAGCTTTACATGGACTTCAATGGACGTCGCCCAATATCTCACCGTGAGATTACGGTCTTGATGACACTCGTGAAACTGCCCGAGAAGTAGTGGCAGGACTCTATATGACTACCTTGTGGAATGGATATTTTCCGAGTAGAGAATATCGATACATAGTCGAAGCTGGCAAAAATGCCGTTCGACACAAAACTCACCAGATCTCTTGGAATCAAGGGTTAGTAGGACAAGTCACTCTGGATGTTCCTTAGGATTTGCTGACATGTTCAATGCAGTACCAGTGGTACAGGGAGGAATGCAATGGGTAGGATATGCGGAGTTGGCTTCTGCAGTCTCCAACGCGGGTGGACTTGGAATATTGACTGCTCTTACCCAACCTTCACCCGAGGATCTCCGCAAAGAGATTCAGAAGTGCAGAGCAATGACCGAAAATCCATTTGGCGTCAACATCACGATTTTGCCAGCTTTAAAACAACCCGATTATGCTGCTTACGCGCGTGCGGCCATTGAAGAAGGTGTCGATATCTTTGAGACTGCGGGAAATAACCCAGGTCCCATAATCGCTCTACTCAAAGATTCTGGAGCCAAGATAATCCACAAGTGTACCTCTATCCGACATGCAATGAATGCGGTCGGTCTTGGCGTTGACTTTCTCAGCATTGATGGCTTCGAATGCGCAGGCCATGTTGGTGAAACGGATGTCACAAATCTGATCTTACTGAGTCGAGCTCGTCAAATACTCAAGGTGCCTTTCATCGCCTCTGGCGGTTTCGCCGACGGTCATGGTCTTGCTGCAGCCTTGAGTCTTGGTGCGGAAGGCATCAACATGGGAACGAGATTTTTGTGCACCATCGAAGCTCCCGTCCACAGGAATGTCAAAGATGAAATCGTCAGAGCCAAGGAGACCGATACTCAGCTCGTACTGCGACGTTGGCGGAACACTACACGACTTTACAAGAATCGGGTTGTTCAGGAAGCAGTCAAGGTTGAACGGGAAAGCAAGACGGGCGATTTCGCCGAGATCGCTCCACTTGTTAGTGGTCAACGAGGACGAGAGCTCTTTGAGACAGGCAATCTTAATCACGGGGTATGTTTGATGCCATCTTATCCCGATAAATTGACTGACCACCCGCAGATATGGACTGCCGGTCAAGTGATCGGGCTGATTGATGATATCCCCAGTGTAGCTACGCTGATTCAGCGAATTGAGAGGGAAGCCGAAGAGACGATAGCCAGATCTGCGCTACTCATCCGCCCCAACGCGAAACTCTGATGGGCAAATAGTCGCAACAATCAGATTTGCTGACGAGAAGCGCCGCTGCGTTTCTATGGAAAAGAGTTTGCAGGGAGCATTGCTAGATATCCGCGGGTACTTTCCTTTCATGGCGGGTAGCTTAGCTTCAGCTTACGCAGGCATCTCTACATAGTTATATACTTCAAATATTCTCGTAATTCTAAACAACGAATCCTTCCAGTAAGCCGACGTTTCACGCAATTTTCAGCCAAGAAGCTCATTATAATTGAGAATGTCGTTGCGATTTCTTTGTCTACACGGTTGGGGAACCAATGTCAAAGTAATGCTGCCACAACTGCTGCTAGAAAAATATTGCTGACCGAATGACAGATTCTGGAATCGCAGCTTGGTAAAACCTCGTACGATCAGAGAGACACTGATGTGTTGGCTAACAACAATTGTCCAGGTGCATTGATGAGAGATCTTCAGCGCGACAACTCTGCTGAATTCCATTTCGTGGAAGGTGATTTGGACTCGGAGCCGGGTCCAGGTATAGAAGGCTACTACGAGGGACCTTTCTACAGCTATTACAAGTTTCCAAGATCATTTGAAGACACCGATGAATCCATGATGATGGCATATGAAGTCTTGGAAGAGGTCCTCGAACAAGAAGGACCTTTCGATGGCATCCTCGGCTTCAGCCATGGCGGCACATTGGCGAGTGGTTATCTGATTCATCATACGAAGACACGACCATCGGAACCTCTACCGGTCCGATGCGCAGTGTTTTTCAATTCACTGCCGCCGTTCCGAATGGCACCTGGAAAACAACCTGTGGTTGATGACGAGCTCGAAGAAGGGTGCTTGAAGATTCCGACGGTCCATTTCGCTGGCACGAAAGACTTCGTCTTTGAATATTCCATGAGACTGTACCAACTCTGCGACCCTTCAAAGTCCCAGCTTGTGATTCACGAAAGGGGCCATGATATCCCGAACGATTCTAGGAACGTTGCAGCAATGGCCAGAGCGATTCGAAAGATGTCAGTTGAAGCATCTTATGTCTGACGGGCAGGAACCAGGCATTGATTACTAGCTATGATAACCTGCAGGATTACGGATACCCTTTTTAGTGTAGCAGAGATTATTTAACACCAGGCCATTTCGCTGAGACTGGGGTTGCACAACGAGTGTGTCTGAGAAAGTCATAGAGGACCAGCGCGTCAATAATTTTAGACTTAGCCAGTACTCTCACTGTTTTCTTAGCACCACCTACGTGGATATCATCGGCCAGGAACAAATTGTGATCCCAAAGAATTGAAAGTATGCTAGATGCATGAATTCTTGATCTTGACTTGCCGGGTTGAAGACTAGGGGCTGGTGCAGAATTTGGCGTGCCTGGTTCAACCTTTCCAACAGTTGAACGGAAAAGGATACGTACCAGATACCAAGCATATAATAAACTTCGTGATTCGTCGACAGTTCGTACATCCATAGTGAGGCCGAGACTCGTCTTGAAACGCCCCATCATATCGATTCCACCACACATTGGCTCAACACAATCCAAATGCTTCCTCAAGTCCGCGGTCTCCGAATCCTCCTTCCTCAAAATCACCGACAACCTCTCACACCGCGTACAGGAAATAGGAATGTTCCGGCCACTTACTAAATGATGCAAGGTCCCGCGGTGAATTTGTATCAGCGGATGGCTCATCGTTTTGAATATACTTTGATAGATTCTCTTTTGTGGTTTTGTACAATAAAACCTGAAACCTTTGATATCATCGACAATACTTCCACGCTCCAGACTACATTGCACCTTTCCACCACTAGAAGAATCAATAATGGCACCATACATGGACGAGCCCTTGAACGGGTTTGGCGAGAAGGCTCCCGCAATGCAGGACAAAGTCATGCCTATCGCCGTGGTCGGCATGAGCTTTCGAGGTCCAAAAGATGCGACCAGCGTCGATAATCTCTGGAAGATGATCTCCGAACGTCGAGAAGCATGGACTAAGATACCGAAAGAAAGATGGAACAACGACGCCTTCTATCACCCGGATCATGCCAGGCATGGTACAGTGAGTAGATTTATATTTTCTTGCATGACAAACTCGCTCACTCATCTCAGACAAACGTCAAAGGGGGTCATTTCTTTGAGGAGGACCTCTCGCTATTTGATGCGCGATTCTTCAACATGACTAGCGCTGAGGCCTCCGTGAGTTAGAGAATATCTTGGTAGAAGAAAACTGTAGGCGATGCTCATGGTGGCTAGGCACTCGACCCGCAGCAGCGACTGCTTCTTGAGGGCGCATTTGAGGCCATAGAGAACGGTAAGTGGTGTGGCTTGTGCCACGACCGTACAGAGGCTTACAATGTACTTTGCAGCTGGAATACCTCTCCAGGACATAATGGGAAGCAAGACATCTTGTTATGTCGGTTCCTTTGCTGGTGACTACACCGATATGCTCGTCCGAGATCCAGATTCTGTACCGATGTATCAATGTACCAACGCCGGGCAATCTCGGGCCATCACTGCAAACAGAGTTTCGTACTTTTTCGACTTGAAAGGGCCCAGTGTTACAGTTGATACGGCGTGCTCTGGAAGTCTGGTAGCCTTGCATCTGGCATGTCAAAGTCTACGCAGTGGAGATGCGAAGGTAGCTTTCGCAGCTGGCGTCAATACCGTTCTCAGCCATGAGTTCATGAGTACTATGAGCATGATGAGGTTCGAGTTTCGGTTCTTTGATCTCTCACGTAACAGGACTAACACGTATATCTTGCCAGGTTCCTGTCGCCTGATGGACGATGCTACACTTTTGATGAGCGCGCAAATGGCTATGCTCGTGGTGAAGGCGTCGGGTATCTGATCTTGAAACCATTAGAAGACGCCATAAGGGATCATGATACCATTCGCGCCGTCATACGCAACTCAGGATCGAATTCCGATGGCAAGACTTCCGGTATCACATTGCCGAGTGGCACGGCTCAAGAACAACTGATTCGCGACGTCTACGAAGCAGCAGGGCTTAGTCCACTTGAGACGGACTATGTGGAGTGCCATGGCACAGGAACGCAAGCAGGCGATCCTCAAGAGACGGGTGCATTATCACGCATCTTTTCACCCGACCGTCCAGCCGCAAGGCCGCTACGCATCGGGTCCGTCAAGACAAACATCGGCCATTTGGAGGGCGCTAGTGGAGTTGCTGGTGTTATAAAAGCAGTTCTCATGCTGGAAAACAAGATGTTCCTGCCCAACCGGAACTTTGAGAAAATCAATCCTCGTATCCGTTTGGATGAGTGGAAACTGAAGGTTGGTACGACACATTCAAAGAGACTGAAGCATGATAGACTAACATTCCTCCGAGATTCAACTGGAGGCCGAGCCATGGCAGTCGCAAGGGCCCCGTCGAATCTCTGTCAATAGCTTTGGCTATGGTGGCAGCAACGCACATGTCATCCTTGAAGATACGGATGGATATTTCTCTTCTCGCAGTATCAAGGGATACTCTGGAACGAACAAAGTTCTCCAAGAGAGTACTTCTTCGCCAGCTTTGGATTCTGAGGATGAGTCAATTTCAAACCCTGTCGAAAGCCATAGTCGAGTTGATTCTGTTCAAAGTTTGGACGGGACCACAGCACACTCTTATCGTCCACGACTCTTCACACTGTCCAGCTTCGATGAAACATCGGGACAGGCACAGGTCAACAGACTATGCCATTACCTGGAAGAGCACGTCGATACGGGAAGCGATGAATTCATGAACAACCTTGCTTTCACGCTGAACGAGAGAAGGAGTAATTTCATGTGGAAGGTTGCAACCTCAGCGACAAGTCCTCGGAGCCTTGTGGAAGCACTGCAGAAAATTAGCAAACCTGTAAGATCTGCAAAGAAGCCTACCATAGGTTTTGTTTTCACAGGCCAGGGCGCGCAATGGTGTGGTATGGGCAAAGAGCTACTGGATGCGTACCCAATCTTCAGCAAGACTATCGACAAGATCAGCGCTCACCTCAAAAGCATTGGTGCACCGTTTGATGTGCGAACAGAGCTTACTGCAGACCCCAAGTGTTCGCAGATCAATCTTGCGCTGTACAGCCAGCCGATCTGTTCCGCAGTACAACTCGCTTTAGTCGACCTGTACCGTTCCTGGGGTATCCAGCCGGCTTCTGTCACAGGCCATTCAAGTGGTGAGATAGCAGCTGCTTATACTGCAGGAGCTTTGGGACTTGAGGACGCCATGTCTGTTGCGTACTATCGTGGCGTTGCAGCGCATAATATGCAGCAATCTGGAAAGAAGAAGGGGGCCATGATGGCTGTTGGCATGAATCTGGCTGACGTTAAGCCTTTCTTGGCCCATCTACAGCAGGGTATTGCTGTCGTGGCATGCGTCAATAGCCCTACCAGCTTGACCATCTCAGGCGACGTTGCAGCAATCGACGAGCTCAAGACTGCCTTGGACGAGAAGCAGCTTTTCGCCCGCAAACTGACGGTTGAGGTTGCTTATCATTCACCTCACATGTCGTTCGCCGAGGAAGAGTATCGCACATTGCTCAACGGTCTCACCACCAAAGATACCTCAGGACTGAAAGAGGCCGATATCGAGTTTTTCTCTTCGGTCACTGGTTCAAAGATGTCCACTTCAGGTCTCGGTGCCGAATACTGGATAGCCAACATGGTTGGTCAAGTCAAATTCGCCGAGTCTCTGCGCCTGCTCTGTCTTGAGACTACTGATATCAACTCTCGGGACAAGGGACCTCTCCGCAGAAAGAAGACTGGAGCATCGGCAAAGGCTACTGTCGATATTCTGGTGGAGATTGGTCCCCACTCGGCTCTTGCGGGTCCGATCAAGGAGATCATGCGGGCAGATCCCAAGATCAGTGTTGCATCTATTGCATATGCGAGCGCACTTATTCGTAAGACCGACGCAGTCACTTCGGCACTTGCTGTTCCTGCATCTTTGCATACCTCAGGATATCCTATCGATTTTGCTGCCATCAACCGCCCAAGCCTCGCTAGCGATGGTCTTGAAGTCAAGACGCTTGTAGATTTGCCATCCTACCCGTGGAATCATGGCAGCTCCTACTGGGCAGAACCAAGAGTCAGCAAGGTGTATCGCAACAGGGCCTTCCCCCGCACAGATCTTTTGGGCGTTCTCGACAGGCATTCAAGTACAATCGAGCCAAGGTGGCGAAACCACATCCGAATTTCTGAGATCCCTTGGATCAGAGATCACATTATTCAGTCAAACATTGTCTTCCCCGCTGCTGGCTACATATCGATTGCTCTGGAGGCGATAGCTCAGGTCGCCGCATCTGGACCAGCTCAAGCAATCACCGGTTACAATCTGCGCGACATCTCGATAGGTGCGGCACTTATCATCACGGAGCAATCGTCCAGCGAGATCATGACCTCCTTAAGACCACAAGAGGCCTCCACATCTGACGTTGGCGACTGGTACGAATTCATAGTTTTCTCGGTCACCGACGACAATCGTTGGACTGAGCACTGCCGGGGTCTTGTGCAAGCTGCTTCTGCGACAGAAACTGACAACCAAGTAACTGGGAGCATAGAGCTTGATGCCGAAGCAGCTCGCCTATCGGGCTTGTTTGCAAGCTCCGAAGCAAGATGCGTTGACGAGGTAGACATGAAGTCATTTTACAGCCATCTCACGTCGATTGGCCTCGAGTACGGCGAGACATTCGCAGGTACGAAGAAGGCACGCTCGACCAACGGCTGCTGTGTCGCAGATGTTGTGATAGTAGATACAGCATCCACGATGCCGGCTGGATTCCAATACCCTCTCGCCATCCATCCATCCACTCTGGATGCTATCTTGCATTCGATCTTCGTGGCTCTATCAGCTGACGATCTCATCAAGGATCCTGCTATACCCACTTCAATTGACAGCATGTTCATCTCGTCTACCATCAACACTGAACCAGATCATGTTTTGAAGGTCTGCACTTTGACAAACACTCAAGCTACCGGAAAGTACATTGCAGATCTTACCGTGATTCCTAGCGACGCATCTTGGAAGAGTGGTCCAGCTGTCTGTATCAACGGTCTCAGTTGCACAATTCTGAACAGCGGTGGCGAAGAGAGTAACGAACAAGAACTGCGATCTATTGCGTACAATGTCGATTGGAAACCTGATCTCGACCTTCTCACGGCCGATCAGGCCAACAAGATCATCGCCAGTCATGGGTACAGCGAATATGAGCCTCGAAACGCAATGATGTATGAGGAGGCTGCATATGCATATATCACGAAAGCTCTCGGCGTGACCAACCCTGAGCATCTCACCAAACCAGAGTCGCATCTCCGAGTGTTCTACGAGGCATTGAAAACGATGTCGCAAGAATTCGAGATCTCCCGCGCCAAGTCGGGAACGAGTCTTGATGAGTTTTTGGAGCAAGGGTTCCTAGATCGTGTCAGAAACTCGGGTCCGGAAGGCGAACTCCTGTGTGCTGTAGGTGAGCATCTTTCCGAAATCCTCAAAGGAGATACGGATGCGTGGTCAATAATCACAGCCGAGAACCGACTGGATTCTTACTGGACCAAAACACCTCGTCTCATTCGGGGCTATGAGACTGCCGCTCGTTACCTGGCAACACTCGGACACAAGAACCCCCACATGTCTATCATCGAGATTGAAGCGGGCAGAAGCGGTGCCACTCTACCTGTATTGACAGCTCTGAGTGGTATCGACGGTGAAGCGGTGCCTTTTGCGAGTTACGCACTCACCGACAAGGATGCATCCATCTTCGACGACGTGAAAGACCGCTCACAGCCCTGGGGGGAGTTTCTAAAGTTCCAGAAGCTCGAAATCGAGTCAGACCCAGTCGAGCAAGGCTACCAAGCCAACTCTTTCGACGTCGTTGTGCTGGCTCACGGTACACTTTTGTCAAAGTCGCGCGACGTCGTCCTCACGAATGCACATAGTCTGTTGAAGACAAACGGGAGACTGCTCTTTATCGACTCGGTCTCTACGAGTGATGATGAGCCAACCAGTTTGTCTCGCAGCATGATTTGGGGATCTCTTCCGGCTTGGTGGGCATCCGATGTTACGAATGTACAGACAGAGCAATCCTGGCATGACAATCTGGTCAGGGCAGGTTTTGATGGTCTGAGTCTCTTGATCCATGACCCATTGCACCCCTGCGCGTTGGAGAACGCTGTGATGGTGGCGAACGTTGGTTCAGAGTCGAAGACTGTACAACCAGACGTTCTTATTGTTGCCCAAGACGAGAAGAGTCTGCTGCTGAGAACTCTGATAGACACGATTCAGTCATCTGGCCTCCAAGTTGTCACTTCGAGTTTCGAGCAAGCACAACCAATCGGTAAAACATGCATTGTGCTTGGTGATCACGGAATGCCATTCCTGGAGAAGCCAGATGATACTACACTTGAACGCGTCAAGGACTTTTTCACCCGTAGTATTGGAGTCCTATGGCTAACTCGTGGTGGTACAATGTCCGCAACGAACCCGAACGCTAGTCTCGTCTACGGATTTGCAAGGACAGCAAGATCAGAAACCGGCGATAGGACCATTGTCACACTTGATCTCGACGACAAAGCCAGCGACAGCGATGTCTCGGATGCGCAGACTGTCTTCAGGCTTTTCCGACACCACTTTACATCGGGTTCGGCACCAGAAGAGCAAGAAACTGAATACGCAGAGCGTGATGGAGTACTGATGATTCCTCGCGTCGTGGAAAGTAACACAGTCAACGAGTACATCGCATCATCCTTAAAGGCTCGCTCACCCATCGATCAACCGTTCTATCAGGAGGGTCGCACACTACAGGCGGCAATCCAGAGTGCAGGTGATCTGGACAGTATCTACTTCGCAGACGTTGAGGCAATTGGCGATGTCCCGGATGACTTTGTGGATATTGAGGTGAAAGCGTGCGGCCTCACATACACTGATCTTCGGATAGCTTCAAGCCAGGCTTTCTCTGCTGGAGCCTTCGGAAGCGAGTGTAGTGGTGTGGTCCGTAACGTCGGAAAATCTGTCTTCAACCTCAAGTTAGGAGACAGAGTTGTCTGCATGGGCTCGGGGCTTGTCGCAAACTATCATCGAGACAGAGCTTCCAGGTTCCAGAAGATCCCAGACCATCTGTCTTTCGAAGCGGCAGCGGCGATTCCCATGGACTATTGCGGAGCCTTCCACGCTGTCTACAAACTCGCCAAAGTGGAGAGGAATGACAGAGTACTAGTGTACAATGCGACACGACCATATGGCCAGGCTGTTGTCGAGCTCTGCAAGTTGATCGGCGCGGAAATCCTAGTCACCGCCGCCACTCTTGCGGAGAAGCAATTCGTTACCAACGAGCTGGGCGTGAAAGAACAGAACGTGCTTTACAGTGGAGATGGTACTATTGTAAAGGGAATCATGAGACTAACCGATGGTAAAGGCGCAGACGTCATCCTGAGCACCAATCCCACCTCAACAAACATCCGTCGCCAGTTATGGGATTGCATTGCACCGTATGGGCGTTTCATCGAACTTCGCGGCCGGGATTTGAACAATGGTAGTCGTGTTGGTATGGGAAATCTCACCAAGGACGCCACCTTTGCATCATTCGATGTCTCGAATCTTGTGCACGAAAGGCCCGACGTCGCTGAGATTCTACTGGCCGACGTTATGACCCTGGCCAGAGCAGGCGTTATCAAAGGACCTGCATCGATTACTAGGTTTGCAATCTCAGCATCTGGTGACGCCTTGCGAGCCATGGGTCAAGACCAGTTCATCGGTAAAGCTGTTCTGGAAGCACACAGCGCATCGGTTGTCAAGGCAAGAACTCCCACTATGACATATTAGAAAAAGCAACTAACACTGAGTTAGGCACTGCCTCTAGACAACAGTAGCGAGCTGCTTCGCTCAGATGCCAGTTACCTGCTTGTAGGTGGTCTCGGCGGTATTGGAAGAGCTGCTTCAATCTGGATGCTTGAGCACGGTGCTCGGAACATCATCTTCGTCAACCGGAGTGGTCAGTCCAAGCAGGAGGCACGAGATACTGTGCGCACCCTGGAGAAGAGAGGCGCAAAGGTAGCAGTCATCAGCTGCGATGTTAGTGACTCAACACAAGTAAGAGACATGGCTGCAACCGCCAGCAGGGATATGCCTCCGATAAAGGGTGCCATTCAAGCTGCAATGGTGCTGAGGGTGAGTCACAGTGCAAAGGCCTACGAGAGCAATGCTAACCATATCACAGGATACCATGATCGACAGCATGTCCGCAGCAGATTACAATGCCGTAGTTCAACCAAAGTTCCAGGGAACATGGAATCTGCACGAGTACCTCCCGCAAGACATGGACTTCTTCATCATGCTCTCCTCCATCAGCGGTGTCATTGGCAACGCCTCTCAGGCGGCATATGCTGCGGCCAATACTTTCATGGATGCGTTTTCGGCATACCGCAACGGACTCGGTCTGCCAGCAACCACGCTCGACCTGGGAGTCGTCACCGGCATCGGCTATCTCTCGGAGAACAAAGAGCTAGCCGCAGCCATGGAACTCCAAGGCTTCGAAGGCACAGATGAGAGACGACTGATGGCTCTGATTGAATCCGCCATCGTCAATCCCCGCCGTGAAGGCGTCCTGTCACAGACAATCACCGGCCTCGGTACTTGGAAAGAAGGCCTTTCGTTGGGCAACTTTGACGCTCCCCTGTTTGCCAAGTTCCGTCGCCAAAACATGAAGGTCGGAGACGCAGATGAGACCGAAGACATCGCCCACATGAACATCCGAATGGCCCATAACATGGATGAAGCCACGGATGCCTGCTGTGCGGCGTTGAGTGGGAAACTCGCTGCCAGACTAAACATGCCCGTGGAGAACATCGATAACCGCAAGTCCGTATCGGAATATGGAGTGGACTCGCTAGTTGCTGTCGAGATTCGCAACTGGATTGGCAAGGATTTGGAATGTCAGATCCCTCTGCTTGACATTGTTGCAAACCAGAGCTTGCTGCAGCTATCAGGCAAAATCGCCAGGAAGTCTAAGCTGGTCAATGTAGCAATTACAAATGAGTAGAATAGATAATACAGGTAAACGGTGAAGGCAAATCGAATTGAACTCAAGTCACCTCTGCGTTCAACGCACATCCCGGGATGCTCCCTTGATTTCGGAGACGACCTCCCGTGGTCCAAGGAGAGGTCCAAATGCAATCCGGGAATCTCGAGCTCCAAGGAAGAGAGATCAGTTTTTTTTGCCATGTAGCCGCATTGGATTCGTAAGAGCAGAGAGACCATCATTCAGTGTCTGCGCGGTCCGATTATTTACTCCTAGCAACCATCGAGCCACTCTTTGGTAGGTCCAAACACGATGTGGAATTTTTGCTGCACTTGAGCAAGAAATACGTGCGGGAGTCCAAACCAGAAGCCAGTGGACCGAAAACCCCACTACCATTGGAATAGTGGTGATCCTTGTTGATAAGTGTTCGAAGGTCGAGTATGAGATCTGGTTGCGCAACTCTGCAAAAGTTCTTGTGAATGGAAAAATACGTTCAGGATTGCACAATCCACTGGTTTTTCCAAGTTTCGAACATTTCTGAGGCGCATTTACAGAACTTTGGTATGATTTTGAGGGGAAAGAACAGGTCCGGCAGTCTCTGAAGCTGTCTTTCTTTGTACCATCTTTCATCTCTCTATGTCAAGTAAGTACAGATGACTTACTGCTGTACAGTGATATTGTGCTCGTCCATGGCGGATGGCATAGTCAGTTGCCTGTATTCACTTTTTTCAACAAAGTCCGATATCTAGACGTAGGCACAGGATTGGTATCCGTGCAGACGAACCAGATACATTCGCACCAACGTCGGCGACTTTCAAGTGCAGCGATCTGGAAATCGTATTGATGTGATCTTCCACAAGTAACCGGTTATTTTCCACGACAGTATCCATCGTACTAAGTATACGAGCGATCACCGCCAGACACCTGATTGAAGTCGCCGAAGATATCGTCATCGAAGAAATCGAGTAGATATCCATCTCCCATAGATGGAAAATTCGGGGTATCAATCGATAGAGCGATATCCGTGGGCAGATTTCCTGAAGTAGTACCTGTAGCTATAGATATGATTAGCAAAATCCACTTCATCTGTTTTTTGTGCATATGGGGACAACGAAGAAGGCAGGAGGGACGACAGCAGATGGAAGAGCACTCACTTATCTGAGTGCTGTCAGTAGGGACAGACTTTCCATTTTCTGACGGTGTGTTGAGAACATCGAACCACTTCGAAACGGCGTCGATCACCAATCCTGCGCTTGATCTGCCCAAGAACGAGATAGGTACATCTACGGAACCATCTGGGTTTCTATAAGCATTCGGATGCTTCCAAAGATCCTCGATCATTGTGGCCGTCTTTGCTAGAACATCATTTTCGTTGCTTGATAACGCCCTAGCTAAGCGTGTGCAGCTGGTAATGCAGTCCTCTGCTTCTGTAATCCTTAGACTACTGGGACCGGTCCTGACTATTCTCATGATGGTGAGAGAAGCGACCGTCATAGCATTTACTATATAATTTGGTGGACTGGGAGGGAAGGATGGAAGTTGTAAAAGTCTCTTTATGAGATCGAGGACTGTGCGAGCAATCGAAAGTAGGCGCGGGATGGGTTCATCAACATCGTTGAGCATGCTAGACGAGCGAGTAAACAGGCTGAAGACTTGGACATTGAGCCTGGCCAACTGAACGTGGAGCTTGTCTGTTATGGTCAAATCAGAAAAGTTAAACGACCCATCTGTAGGTTGTGATGCAATTCTTGTCAAAGCCTCAACTTCTATGTCCTGGAGTTGAGTGTCGAACACGCGAAGAATGATGCGTATGGCATTGCTTTGATCGGGGGACATGATTCCATAGAGACCAATATCTGCCACGGCTGTACAACATTGAACGACAATGTCTTGGCACTTCAATTGAAGTCCGAGGCTCTGGTCCAGTGTTCCAGTAGGATAGCCACTAAAGGAGCTATTCATACGACCGGGGATGTGACCTTTGGCGATGGATATGGACTGATAAGCATGCACACACCTTGCCCATAAGTCTTTGCGCGAAATCATCTCGGCCTCTGTAAGCCTGGCCGCCTTCCCTCCGACAAAGTAAAATTCATGACTTGCTCTGGGTCGGTGAAAACCGGCTTGCGTCATTTTATGTATGAGAAGGCCAGCCAGTGGGTATGTCACATCGGTCGCCCTCGCGAAACGCGGAAAAGGCCAAGTCAAGAGGAGCAACGAGGCTTGCATTCCATAGATCGGCTTTGAGGCAGTGGTCGGCCACAGAAAGGCCAAGTCCGCCACCGGTTGGGCCAAGGCGCTGAACAGATGAAGATAGAAGGGTGATTTTCGACACGCCACCGAAACGATCGCCCAGAACAGAAATTCGGATCTTGCATAGTAAGCATTTGGCGCGGTGTGTGGGTCCAATATCGGAAGGGCTGGATTGTACGCCTGGAAGTATCTGCAAAGGGAAATGAGCTGAAAGAAATGCATCAGGACGTAAGATTTACATGTTATAGAGCTCATCGATCTGGTAAGGCTCAAGATATAGACCTTTCAACGATCGCGCAATGGTGGGTTCGTTTGGGTGAGATGAGATCGGAACTGCACTCGCGGGCTGACGTTCTGTGGGTGCTTCAATAGATAAGAGTGACCTGGAACAAGTGTTTTCTATCCACGAGAATGACTGAGGGATTGAAAGAGTCGATGGAATGGATGTAGGAGCACGCATAGCTGGATCTGCAGTCATTGGTTCATCACAAATTTCTGCGTTCCTGGGCCTTTTGCCTCGTTCCTCAGCTTGCCGTTCTAATTCAGACAGTCTTTCACGCTTGTGTTGGCGCTTGAAATCTTTTGAGATGACGCAGGAGAGGTCAAGTCTCCGACAGCGAGAGCACAATTGATTTGGATGGGAAGCGGCATCGCAGCGGGCCTTTTGCTGTCGACACTCTGTACACGCTACACGTTTCCGTTGCCGAGTTAGGCCGTCTTGAGAAGCGGTGTCCATGTCTATCAATATTCGCGAGGATAGGAACAAAAATGGTACAGTTCTCGGAAAAGCCGTAAGAATACGAGAAACCGTAGAACGGGAAACTCCGTAAGACACTAATCGATGCCAAGGCACGACCTCCCCAAGGAGACAGCCATTCTCATTTGCAACAAACATGAGGTTACTAAGAAGGAGCAAGAAGATGACGATCATAACTAGAGGATACGGAAGCTACAATTAACCTAAAGCATAGTCTAAGCCACTTCACAGGATGCAAGCAAGAACATCTTTTGGCTAACAAAGGCTATCGCCTCGTCAAGACTTGCAAACTCCCCTCTTCTCTTCATCAAGAACGTTAGCATGTGTTGAAGCCGCTGTCCTTCGTACGTGGTAACCCTCATTGAGAGATTCTCTAACAGAATAGATTCAAACCAAGCGTGCCGGCAGGCGTGTAAGCGCATACAGCCTTGCCTAGAGTGTCGTCCAGGTTGTTCTTGTCCGAGGTAGCCTTGTCGGCGCAGAAAGGCACCGAGTCGATGATGCCGAAAGCGAGCGTCTGGCCACACGATTGGCGTCAGTTCACTCCTTGAACCAAAAGTTGCATAAGAGAGAAAAAGCACTCACATCTACTACACCCTCAAGCGAACGAAGGACCGCGGCGACAGGGCCGAGGAAGATTCCCTGCAGCAGTCCAGACTTGCCGATGACGATCTTGAGTAGGTTCTGGTGCACAACGACAAACTGTTTTTTTTTTGTTTTTTGCTATCGTTAGCCAGTGCACACACACGGCACTTAGGGGATAAAATCTACTTACGTTGGAAAAGGCATCACAGATCTGCTGCTCATCAGCGGTATTGGTATAAGCCGCCGTGCCATCCATGGATCGAATGCTATCACTGCCTGTCTCAATGATACCCTGGAAGCCAGTGATGAGGTTGTTGAAATTAGTCGAGCCGCTGCCGGTGCTGGGGCCGAGGAGAGGTACCCCGTTCACCGGGTTGATTTTGTTGGCAATGGTAGCCAGGCTCTTGGATTGTTGGGTGATTTGGTTGATATTGTTGACCATTTGGCTGGCGGTGAGGGCGCGCTTTTCGATGGGGCTGGCGAGGGTGGAGGTGCAGAGGAGGGCTACGAGAGGGTGGATGAGATTGTTGAGGTGCATGGTGATGGGTTGATGTGTTTGTGAGGGTGGAGAGGGGAATTTGGCGTAGAAGGTGTTCAGAAAGGCTGTTGATCGACGAGATGGAGTGAGATATTGTTGTTTGGTGGTGAGAGTGTGGGCGGTCTCGCTGTCCTTTTATATATCTTGTTGTCTCTCTTTGTGTTTGGCTGCGTCTGCAACACTTGTCTGTGACGTCGCTAGAGTATATCTCAGCGTGAAGTGGAATCTCGTGCCCCCTATCCAGAGACGGATGATGCAAGAGTGGAGCCCCTCCCAGCGCTCACATTGAGATGTTCACTCCGCATTGCCCGTCATAGCAGGTTGACGTGCCTTCGTTACCCAGATGGCCGTGTCTCTACGCTATTGCATGTCGTACAGTCGGTCATCTGCTCAGAATCCTTGGTCATCTGCATCTCAGAACGGCAACAGAGCTAGCCATCTCCGGCCAACTCATTGCGATCTACAGCGCTTGAGAGAGGTGGTCCCCCTATACCACAACTTGCGAGTGCAGAAACATTGTAAGTGGAGACGGGATCACCAAGGCTATCCTCGGGAGAGAGGGGCAGATTGAGGTTCCCGCTAGACCCCGTTGTCCGCGCCGACCCGTTGTCAAGCCTCTTTCTGCTTATCTGCAGGTACGTATAGTAGGGTATCCATGCCTTCTTGTGCGAAACAACGTAGGTTCGTCCAATGGCAGTGGACGGATGCAGGTAGAGCCGTCCAAACGGTTGCTGGAAAAAGACAGCATTGCAAACTCATTGCGTCGAACCGTGCTGACCGCATGAGAAACGTGGTTGCATGCATGAGCCTAAATAGGAACCCCCAGTTCACTCTGGTATGGGGTAGCTAGAAAGATCTGCGGCTTTTGTTGTGTGAGATTGTCAGTAGTAGTGGTGACAGGTTGCCGGTGCCTGACTGGCGTGGTATACGGCCGCAAGAGTGAGATTATTGGCAAATGACTTGGTTTTGTATACAAGCGCTGTTATGACGGGTTTATCAATTACTAGTTGAGATGTTCGACTTGCTTTTGTTGTTGGGTCTGTCATTATTGTGGCTCACGATTGTCGTGAGCTGTTGTAATGGTTTAGCTTCTTTGGGACCCTCTCGGAGCTGCTTTCAACGCATGTTCTGCAGGCGAGCACTGCTGACTATAATCCCCATCTGTGCTTGTCCGGGGCACGTGTACCAGCTCCAGGCACCTAAGGCCAACTCTGCATGCCAGTGGAGACAGAGATCGATTGGGTGTCCTGTATGTACTGTGTGTAGCAACTTGACGAATATTTTCCGATCCTCGTGTGTATGATGGGTCTCAGTATAAGCAGATCGTGACGACGAAACATTCAAACATCAAGCCAACGGGAAGTGTCTGGCATGAGGAGCAACGCATGCTTGTGTAGAACACAGCCCGGGTCACGTTATTTCCTGGGCTTATCAATCAGGCGAGGTTATGTTTGTACCTGGTCCTGCGGGCTCCAAGCAGAAGGCCTACAGACTGTACATACCGAGGTGCGTTCGAAGCAGGCACGGAGGCAATGAAGGCAACAACGCTGTTGTGATATACATGCTTCAGCTGCGTCGTTGATGAAACAAACGGCGCTCGACCCTTCATTCCTAAACTGTTGCTCTCGCTAGCTTAGCCTACGACGCTCGTTATCAACGATGCTGCTTTACAAAGCTCAACATAATCAGGGGGAGATGTGACGAGTGGCAGAGAAGCTAGCGCAAAGTGTCTCCCGAGCGGCCAAAAGTCGAGGCATCTTAAACGCGATCGAAAATTGACATGCAGCTTGCTTGCGATTTTCTCAAGTACTCGCTGCGGCAGGATACTCTCGTACATGTGATTCACATACTCGTAATACACCCGTCTCGTGTAAACTAAGTCGATAATTTCTTCGACACTAAAGTAGTTAGCCGTACGTACCGGAGATAATATCAAGGACATTTTATACGGATGACAAGACTGTAAACAGCTTCATTCGATTGATTAAACCTATAAGCTAGGGCCTCTTAGCCTCTTGCTATACAATAGCGTCAATCTCGACTAAAAGTATTCGTCCTCGTCTATATCATCGTAAACCCAGTGTTCGCGAATAGCAACCTTATCCATCTCCGACTCCGCCTGCTCGAGACAGTCTACTTTCATCTGCGTGACAGCTTCTTTAGCCGCCTCATAATGGTCGCATGGTACCCAACCCTCTGGTCCAATGCCTAACATCTCCTGTTCCGCCTCTCGCTCAAGCGCATCCAGGCGTAGACACTCGAGCTCATCTTCCTCTGCGAAGGCGATAGGGCAAGGCAAGTCAGGTTTTGCAGTTATCTCATGCCATCGCTGTTTCGCTATCACCAAGCTTGAGCGAAGCGGAATGTTGTCACCTTGCCATGGATCACTGGAAAGTTGATAGATCTTGCGTCGGGAGGTTGCAAAAGGGTAACTTAGTGCTTCGAAATGAGGTCGGTTCTTCTTAGCCGTCTGTGTAACGTACTTGTAGTGCAAGTTTCGTGTAAGTAGGAGGTCTAGTTGTTCATTCTGTTCGTCTTCCGCCATAGATTCGACATTGATGGGTAACCGTGGTACCTCTAAAGACCGTGACACAGGATCTTGAGAGTTGTTGAGTTCGGCAGTTGTTTCTCTAGATTGGAGGTTTCTCTGCGGATACGATCAAAAGGGTGTAGTGGTTGACGAAACGTTCTTAAATACTCGGCTTCCTTTTTCGCACCGGCAGTGAGCAGTCTACTTGTTTCAGTGACTGGGATTGGTTAGAGACAATTGTGCGTTATAGAGACATAACACCTACATGGTCCACGGTCAACGTGAAGGTTACCTCTTCTTCCGAACCAGAGTTGCGGACTTGTGCTTGGGCCGAGGTGAAATGATCCTGGGCTTTCAGTGTCGCTCTCATCGACTGCGACACCTTTGACATCTTGTGGTAAGTCTCGCAGGAAGTACAGGCTGCCACTGGCAGGCAGGCGGATGTTGAGAATACAATTTTCCAGATTGACCAGGCTGGCAACAGATCTCTGCAGATTTTCCTTCGTCATTTCGAACCACAGAGAACTGAGACTCCTGCCAGCACTATGCTCCATAGAGATATATTCCACTCCAGTAGGGTTTTCTGATGAAGCTGAATACCCATATATCGCTGGGACCGGGATACCGCGAGAACGGAGGAATGCCATTGTTGCTGCTTCACTAGCAACAGCGAATCTTCTCGGCGCAGTGACCTCGTAGGGTATACGAGCCACAAGTGAGAACCCGTCTCGCATTCGAATGATAAAAGCGCGATTGGCTGCGCCCTCCCCAAGTTTGTCGAAGTGAACAATATCATCGAAACTCCGAGATACTGATTCGGCCGCTAGGCGTTTTAGAGCAGACACATCAAAGAAGCGTTCCCGCTCCTTCAGCCGTTTCTGTTCATTGTACCTGACATGTTTGCTCAGTAGAGAGCGAGTTGTAGACTATGTAGCAAACTCACAGCCATCGACCAGACGTGTACTTGAAGAGATGGTCGCAGCTGTCAAGGTATATTGCAATTATCGGAATCCTCTTCTGAACATGTTGAAAATGTCAAGCAGCATCCTATAATGCAGAAAGCCCTGAAAAACGTCTCGCAACGAGTCGTATTGCAATATTTTCATACTATGTAGCAGTCGTCGGAAGTAGACTTGTCTCGATAGCTGATTTTCTGCTTCTTGCTTTTTTGGTTCGCAGATTGGTTAGAATAACGTGCCGTCACTGAACATTAAGATCGGACTACAAGCGTTATCATCCGCTCTGTACTTCGCTGCCAACTCTCTTCCAGCCTTCCATGTGCCTGCTTCCAAGATCTGAGCTAGGCTCAGCGGCCGAGTATCTTCTCCGAGCTTTTCGCTCAGTTTATCGTTCACCATCTTTGCGACCATATCCAATAGCATCACAGTCATGGCGCGCCACTCTACAATCACATCTCCTGTCGCGTCGTATTGAGGCAAATGCTTTTCACTTGCCGCAAGACCTCGAGCTAGGACATCCGGCTTCAGCGCGAGAACGCCCATGTCCATGAAGAGTCCACCGTTTCTGTACTCAGGCAGTCCTGTGAGAACTTCGATATGCAGCCAATCCTTGTTGAGTAGTCGTTGAATGGCCGAAGTCAATGAATAGGCAAGCCATTGGGTCAGCTTGTGGAAAGGCTGAATCGGAAGCGTCTTGTTCTCGCTGCTCCTCGCAAGTACATTGAGAGGCCAAGCATCACCAATCGCAACGCCAGCGACGGTCGTCCGACCTTCCGGCCAGGTTGGGATGAGAAGTCCTTGTAGCAGCTTCCACAAGACCTTGAAGTCAAGATCATCGCCGACCGAGCCGTTTGCAAGCACAAAATCTGAGATGATTAGTAATGATCCTCGTGAGAGAGATGAAACAACTCACCGACGAGGTGACCGGGTCTGCAACTTGTACCGACATTGAAGTCGGGATTCGAGAGCAATGATATGCCAAGTCGTTGTAATAAAGTAGTGCGGCTATCCATGCCCAGCAAAGGGTTTTCTGTTGTGCTTTGCATCGCTGCAGCGAGCTTCTCAGAATCCAAGCCTGCAAGTGTTCGAGCTGCAAGTCACTTGTTAGTACAAGCACCAATCAGGAAAAGCCGTGGCCAGACTTACCGTCTACACAAGACTCGCCGAACACGCCCGCTCTGAAAGCACTCAAATTGGCGATGGCAAGACCTTCGCTGCGTCCAACCGCGATACCGTTTTCGGTGAATTTCCAATGATCGCCTGCTCCAGCGTCGAGGAGGACGGAAACGACAATGACATCAATCACTCTCCGGGCGATTTCTATCTCGTCAACGCCTCCAACCTTCCACTCATTGATGAGAGGTTCAAGTCGAGAAACACCCCCCGCATTGAAATGCTGCCATCTGCCGTGCGGAGGTATTTTGTCAAAGTCCTCGGGCTTGCAGTCGCGCTGTGTCGGATTAGTGCTGGCACTCTGAGCTCAATGACAACCTAAGTTACAGTACCAGAATCAGCGAGACGACATAATTTGCGGTTGCATCAAGTTTTGATGCATCGTAGTCGAAGTTGGTGAGCTGACCGGCGACTGCGGCTTCGTAGACGTGGCCAGCTTGCTCGCGGACGCTCTCGAGCGTGAGCAAGTAATCGCGGTCAGCTGTAGTGGACATGTTCAACCGTCAAAGATGGCATTGCGCCTGAGGAGACAGTTACCATACCTTATATGGGTAGAAACGTGCTCGCGCGCTCCTCCAGTGGGAGTCAGGGTCAGAAAGAGTGGAGCGATGCTGCGGCACATGTGGATGCCGCACAGAAGAGCCGCAAATTCTCCCGCACCCGCACTATCCTGCGGCCAAACTCACCTGTTCAAGATCCATGTTTGATTCCAGAGCAAACCGGTCAACATACAAGGGGATACAGTATATATGATACGCTCTTCTTTCGTGCGGCGCAAAGTGCACAGACAATCGCTCCATTTCTGCATCTCTTACAATGCCTTCCCTCACCACTGTCCCAGAGCCCAAGCAAGTTGTCAATGTCGTCAATCACACAAGCCTCAAAGCAAAACTGGCCCAGCTCCAGGAAAGATCAACAGCCCCTGATACAGTCAGAAGTCTAGTCAAACAAGCAACCACCATCCTCGCCGTCAATGCGACAGCAGACCTCGAGGCTGACAGCTCAACCGTCCTTGTTCCGGTGATGCGCAGCGGTCTCGCCATGGTTGACCCCTTCCTTGATGTCCTCACTCCTGCGCACAAAGTCGCTGTTCACCATCTTGGCTTGTTCCGCGATCCGAGTACGTTGCAGGCCGTGGAGTACTATAACAATATCCCCACTGCTGGCAACCCGGCAACATACGCCTTTGTGGTAGACCCGTTGATCGCAACCGGAGCTACTGTCTCAGCAGCAATTGACAGCTTGAAGTATGTTGCTCCCCATTCCTGCGACAGCGTGACAACCTGGCTAATCGTCTCGATAGGGGATGGAAGGTGGAGAATATTATTGTTGTAGCTCTTTTGGCTACTCATGAGGCTCTTGATCGTGTCAAGAAATACCATGGTGACGGTGTCAAGTTTTTCATTGGAGACATCCAGAGCCTTGATGCGAACAAACGTGTGACTCCTGGCGTGGGAGATATGGGAGATAGATTGTATTTCTGATAGCATCCTTGGAGTCGTTCCATCTCAGATGCATTTGAATTTGTTTGCAGAATAGAGTATTGAGAATCGATAGTTGGGCAATGGTACCTGTATCTATAGTTTGGCATTGACTGTGGCCAAGAGAGTTGTTCTGTTAAGACTTGAAATCGCGTTTTGACACAGTGACATGGTGGGCAAGATGCGCGGAATTTTTGGAACGCACACAAGGCGGTCAACTGTCGAATGGCGGGTGCAAGCGCAATGCATGACAATGATTGATGCCCCGCAAAGCCCATGGGCACTTACGGTGTGCGGTTTCACGATTGCGGAGTGGATGGGTCGGCTCAAAGGTACTATGTAGAAGCGGAATCCCGCAGAAGATTTAACCGCAAGCCCGCAGTTAGAAACAGCCCGTTATCTGCTGTCACGCCGCAGAGACAGCAGGGGCTCTAGTTAGATAAAGCAGCTATTGCCAGCGTCAGTTGTCGATCCAGCATACTCCTGTTCCATCATCTTCGTATCACATAAAAAACACAACATGGCGCCAACACAAGTACTCATACAAGCACCCTCGGTCATTGGCCAACCATCGACTAAGATCACAGTATGTATTGCAAGTAAGAGAGAGTTGGATGTTCTGTAATTAGCTTACTGATTGTCCTACTAGCTCACCACATACCCAAGCTCAAGTGGCGTTGCGCCGGTACCGTTAGTATGGGGAGCACCAACACCCTCAGAAAGAGGACCTATTGTTGCTTCACGATCTAGGGACTCTCTCTTTGGTAGAAATGCGATCGGTGCTCACGGCGGCTCATACTCGGTGTACAATGCACTCGCCATAGCCTCTGGTGATCTCCCTCTCGACTTCAGACCAGACTTTACCAACACTCAACCGACCTTTGACTTTGCCCAAAATCCCGCTTGGGGTGACAAGGATAAGATTGTCGCCATGGATCCTTATGGCCACATCGTCTCGAGTGCGTTCGCTTCGGAACTGAAGCAGGGCAAGGACATTCGTCCCACCATCGCCATCACTCGTGCCACGATGAGAGTGGCCGAGATTTCAGAGGCTGTCGCCAAGGGAGTTCTGCCGGTTGACGGTGAGATCGTGGTGAACCGCTTTGGAGATGTCAGAGTCACCAAGGTTGCTGTCGAGCCCGTGTGGTACCTCCCCGGTGTCGCCCAGCGTTTCGGCGTCACCGAAGACCACCTCCGTCGCACTCTGTTCGAGCAGATGGGTGGCAGCTATCCCGAGCTCATCACCCGCCCGGATATGAAAGTTTTCCTTCCCCCAATTGGCGGCCTCACAGTCTACATCTTTGGATCACCCGAACGCGTCTCAGACCCCTCTGTCCGCCTTGCTTTGCGTGTTCACGACGAGTGCAACGGCAGCGACGTTTTCCAGTCAGACATTTGTACTTGCCGTCCTTATCTCGCTTTCGGCATCCAGGAAGCTATCCGAGAAGCGCAGAACGGGGGAAGCGGTCTGGCCATCTATTTCCGCAAGGAAGGTCGTGCGCTGGGCGAGGTTGTCAAGTATCTTGTCTACAATGCCAGGAAGCGTGGTGGTGACACGGCAGACAAGTATTTCCAGCGCACAGAGAACATTGCTGGTGTGAGGGACATGCGCTTCCAGGCTCTCATGCCCGATATCCTGCACTGGCTGGGTGTCACAAAGATCGACAGGATGCTCTCCATGTCTAATATGAAGTACGATGCCATTGTGAACTCTGGAATCCCGATTGTGGAACGTGTTCCCATCCCTGATGGTAAGTCTGCTTACTACGCTCGCCTCCCTGCCTATCACTGACGGTGCCTCGCAGAAATGATTCCGGAAGATTCTCGTGTTGAGATTGACGCCAAGATCAATGCTGGTTACTTTACCAACGGAAAACAGATTACCACTGATGAGCTGAAAGACGTCAAGGGCCGTGGCTGGGAGAAGTGGGAGGATGTCGCCGTAAGTCTTTTTGATCCGAGTCCGTGTGAACACATACACTGACCCTCAATTTAGCATTGAAACCCCAATAAAACATTCCTTCCAACAGTCTTGCATAGGGTTTGGAAAACACGATGCGATAAAGCGGGATATTGGCCGCCGAGTGCCGAAGAATGGCTGTCGTGGATGTCGTACTTGCATTTTGTTTGAGACACAGACCAGAGAAGCCTGTATTGTGGAAGAAATAACATCTCTCTTACCATGTTCAGCGTGGAGCAAACCCGCCTCTACTCCTCCTTCGTGTATCCATTTACGAGGCGATCCCTCGCCCTTCACTTGTCCACGCAAACTTTTGCAACAGGCGTCTCCGCTGCACTGCGTTCTCCCGCACATCGGTCTGGATTTTACCCTGCATCTCGGTCTTTGCTGTCCGCAACACGCTCAACATGGCAACCTGGAATTTATTAACTTTGGGTGACTTATGGATGAATAGTCTTTAACCAACCAAATACTCGCTGGGCATGTTGGAGATGCAGATCTCATGAGCCCGGATAAATGTGTCGCATGCCACAATGATTTGCTCGCTGACCTCCTGATGTTTGCGGTCTACTACGAGAACCAAAGGAAGACTGACATGAAACAGGTAGATACCAAGATAGAATGGCATGAAACGAAGACCGGGGTCGATGTCGAACAGCACACGCATCGAGGCGGCAGCGTCTACGGCATGTTCCACAACCTCCTGGAACTCTTTCGAACCAAGCCAATTGTCGTGTTGCTCCAATAGCGTTTGCGGATCCCATTTGCCGGCCAGAATGATGTGAATCACGTCGATCAGGAATTCGGCATATGAGAACACAACGATGCTGCGAGGACTCTGGATTCGGCGCGCCTGCGAAACTGAAGTATCGGACAACTGTGAGCTAGAACGCTCAACGCTCTGCGAAGCCTCATCTGCGTCTTGCATTACCTCAATCCCACTTTGGTAGTCTTCCAACTTCTCACGGATCGCTGCCCTCCAGTTCGACCAGTCGTTGGTTGTATGTACAGATATACCAAACCTCGGATGGTTCTGAGCCAGAGTGAAGTAGACAGTCTCTCCCAGAAGAGCCATGAGCGGGGTGAAAAATTGGAAAAAGTCAGTGCCTGTGCAGTAGTACCACGGTCCACTAGCAACTGCTTCCTGGCTTTGTTCAAGACCGCCCTGCCAGACAGACTCCAAAAGGGGTCTTTCCAGGCTGGAGCACTGAGAGTCGAGCAAAGAAAGTGGTTTATTGAAGAGGAAGGATATGTGGCGGTCCATTGTATACAGGAACCA
Source organism: Aureobasidium zeae (assembly GCA_017580825.2). NCBI lineage: Eukaryota > Fungi > Ascomycota > Dothideomycetes > Dothideales > Saccotheciaceae > Aureobasidium > Aureobasidium zeae. The sequence continues at coordinate 55,861 of JAGFJS020000028.1, forward strand.
CCACACTCGTTTCCTTTCTTCTGCGAGGAAGGCTGAGGTACGGCAGGAGCTCTGGCCGTCGATCGGGGCACGAGATGTGCTGTGCGAGGATGCTGGTTGTTTCGGTTGATGCAGGTCAATCTCTCGAGCTAACGAGAAAGCCATGTTCCACCACCGGAGACTGGCGCGGGTGAAGGCGCTTGCAGAAGTAACCATGGCAAGATGAACATAAGCCATACACTCGTCCAAGTATTGTAAGGAAGTAACGGGAGAGGCCGCATCAGCCAGTTCTTCATAGCCACTAAACGCAACTTCACTCAAGGGTTTCAGGAGCTTGGTGGTTAGTTGCAGAAGTTTCCTTCGAACATATTTTCGCTTTCCAAGGCTCGCACTGAGTGCAGGAACATCGGCGTTCTGTGCCGCCAGCCACAACATACTAGCTAGCAGCACATTACTCGAGGGTCGTGGGTTGACTTTGTCGAGAAATGCTCGTTTTTGAAATACCGAAGATGGCGCAAGAGGGTTCTTGGGCGCGCCATGGAGCGACCACGTGTCAAAGTAAGCTTCAAGAAGACTGAAAGATAGGGTGTCTGGCATAAACTCCCGCAGGGCGGGTAGCAAAAGATCCATGACGGGATAGTGCTGATATTCAGCGTCACTGACTGTTCTTGGTTTTTCTGTGACCTCCCGAGTGGAAACTTCAGAGTCTACCCGGCGCGGCTCATGCCTGGGCAGCCGGTACGGCTGTCGCTGTGGAGCCAGATTCTGGTTTTTCTCAGAGTCTCCAAGGATGGCTGGAGCATCCGTGTTCGACATCTGAGGTTCATTGCGGTTGTTGTGAAGATATGCTACATTGATGGCAGCTTCGAATTGATCAGGAGACCATGGCATAAGCTGGGTAGCAATCCCATTACCAGGGGTTCCTCGTACGACATGAGTAAAATCAGTCATCGCGTGGTTCAAAGCATCCAAGTGCCAGTCATCCGGGATGTGGAAGCCAGCCATTCCTTGCACGCTGGTAGGTGGAACTGCATCTGAAATGTTGAAGCTTTCCGTATTCATTCTAGCTTGGGCTCTTTCGAGCTCTCCATCGCAGGCAAGATCAACTTGCAGCGTATCAGCATTTAGAGGTGTCCTCGAGAGTTGTGCCGCCTCCGCAAGTCCTGTTGTAGATTCAGGCTGTCGGTCGGCACTGCATGTTGAAGTGTGAGACTTGCCACGGCGCTTTTGCAACCTGTGGTATACGCAATCACGCAGAGTTTCTTTTCACGGTCAAATTGAGGCTGTCAAATTGACTTTAACTGCGTAAAGACTCACTCAAGCAATAGCCGCATGGACGTCTTCCATCACACTTTCTGCGTGACTGGTTACAATGGTCGCAAGCTCGGCCAACTCGCCTCCGAGCTCGGGCGCGCACAGTATCGTCATTCACTCTGCCAACCGTGCCGGCCGCGATAGCTGTCGGCTCGGCCATGTCACAAACACTGATGTGTGGATTGCCGTGTCACCTGGATGTGATGTACGCGCACACGGAGACGCAGCAGGACGGTGCGGGAGCGTTGCGGTTGAGATACGATTGTGCGGTGCGGAAGTTTGACCAAGGAAAGTCAATTTAGTTATCCCGCACGCGGCCAAGGCGGCAGTTTCCCGGCCATCTCATCTTGGCGCGAGTTCCGACTGTTACTCCACAGCCTCCATCTTTCTCCCAGCTTTCACGCCTTGCCTTGATCTTTTACGGCCAACAAGGGATCCACCAAGGAGAAAGTGACATTTGTTGAAGATACGCATGCACTGTATCCGATAAATTTGCACAATAATCAAAATCAACGGCGGATATGATCGCTCAGGGTCATACCTCTGAGGACTTGAATTGTCATGTCCACGAAATATAGTCGAGAGATGTGGGTATTCGACGAAAGGATACGATCTAAAATATATCGTCCCGGACGTCGTCCATCCTTGACCCCATGTGTCTTCTATATCCAGCGGACTTGCATTTGATATCAAACAAACATTACGTGCGGGACTTTTGCAAGTGCGGCTTTGTAATCCTGCGGGTGTCGGGGATGCGGCTTTGCGCGAGGGATAGCGATAGCCGCACTCTCCTCCACCTCAAGCCTCCCAGCGTTGGCATGGAGTTCGCGGTGAAAAGCAGTCCTAAGGCCACTCTTCACAACATCTTGCACATACACACGGAATTTTGCCCTCACAATCTCTGACCTGAGGTGTCACAATAGAATTCGACATGACGACTACGATGACAGTTTCCCCTTCCGACATGACAAATTATACGTCCGTAGACTTTAAGGAAAATCCGGCCAATCATCTTCAAGCACAACTACAGCCGAGCAATCTTGTTGTCCTTCCTCCTTCCAATTACCTCCTCAGCAATGTTTCTATCATTCGTGATGTCAAGACCACGGGATCTGAACTCACAAGAGCCTTCAAGCGAGTAGCTACGCAGATTATCGCCCAAGGCAAGTCCACCGTAACGTCCGGGTCTAACTCGAGAGCCAATGCTAACCACGTCATCCAGCATGTCAATATATACCCGTAGAGGCATTCAATGGCGTCACGCCGACCGAATCGGCCTTTGAGGGCGTCAAGCAAACAACCAAAGTCTGTGGCATCAGCATTCTCCGTGCCGGAGCAAGTTTCGAAGAGCCGCTTCGTGAAGCATACGGGTGAGGTCAATGGTTGGTCTCAGCAAGGACAAGGCTGACGTGCTCTTAGCGGTCCGCTGAGTTTCGGAAAGATTCTGATACAAAGAGATGAGGAGACATGCTTACCAAACCTTCTATATTCCAAGTTCCCGCCCAAGCTAAATGAACAAGGTATGTGATGGCCGCAGGAATCGAAAACAAGCAGCTTACCCAGCCAGTTGTCTTGATATTAGAACCCATCCTCGCCACTGGAGGTTCAATCTGTACAGCTATCGATCTTATTATCCGGCAGGGCGTCCCAGAGCACAACATCATCATTGCCAATCTGATCACGTCGCGGAAAGCCTTGCAAGTAGTCTTTGGCAAATATCCACGTATTCGTATCGTCACAGCTGCCGTCGATGAAAAGCTCAATGCCAAATCGTAAGTGCTTGGAAGAGTACTGGATTTTGATGCCTGCTAATATCTCGGTAGTCAATTACTACCTGGCGTTGGAGACTTTGGAGACAGATTCTATGGCACTGTATGAATGTTGTGTCAGACAGATTCTCACCCAACTATATGTGTCACCTTGAACCTAACCACATTTATCCTGCTGGTGCCTGAAATACAATTGAGGTCAGCATGAAAGGACACGCCTCGATGCACGTTCATTGCGACACACATTTCGCTGTCAATATTTTGACACGCTACATTTGGAAAGAGCTTTTTCAAAACCAACGTCCAAACATCATCATGATCAGTGGTTTTGAGGTGAGGAAATCAAACGAAAATGCACATGATTATCAGTAAGCATCCAGTGCCATTACCATTGGTACGCGACCAAGTATCACAAACACGCCAGACCCATTCCACTCAATCCTTGTGTCTCAAACTCATGAATTATCCTATCTAATCCTCGCTATGTGCCGTCACGATAGCAAGTTCCTTCTCTTCTGCAGACTTCTCCACAGTCCCAATCTCACCTGTGTCCATTCCTTCGATGACTCCAGTAACCATATACGGTACAAGAGTCTCCGTCGCTGGAAAGGTTAAGCTCAAGGTGGAGTAGACGACGGAGGATATGACTATGCCGTAGTACCAGTTAAAGTCAGCGACATGTTCGGCACCGCCGATGTCAATTTTGGGGTTCACTGCATGGACAAGGCCGGGAAGTGTTGGTCCAATGGCAGCAATGAGTGCCGCGATGGCTCTCCAATTGGTACCGTAGCTGTAGGCATATCGACCTTGGGGATCATAGAGCGCCGGGACGTCGAGGCACTGACGCTTGACGATGAAGAAATCAGAGCATAGGATACCCTTGAGCATATTTGGTTAGCGTTGCGAGCTATGGCTTACAGAACTCTACAAACTTACTATGCATGGTGCGAGAAAGATACCCAACGAGTTCATGAAGTTCAACAGTGAGCTCGCCGAAGTCAGGATCTTCCAAGGCACCATGGCCCATCCACCGATGATTGCGATGACTATCGTGCCTCTCTTTACGTTCATCCACTTGGGCCAGAGGTTGACCATGTCGTTGGCACCACTGACCACAGTGGCCGAGATGTTGACGCACATCTGAGCTAGCAGCCAGCTGAGACCGCAGAAAAATGCTGCAGTTCGTCCGCCAGGACCGTCCCACATGTCGATGATCGAGATGGGATTCCACAAATAATCTCCGTATACAACTTTGGATGCTGAGGTAACAACAATGCCAATAATGGCGATCCAGCTGCATACCAAAGGGAACCAAAGACCCTGGTAGAGAACATCCCGCGGCTTGCTGATATATCTGGTGAAATCTGGGATGTTGAGTCCCACGGTAGACCTGCGGAAGTGATTAGTATTATCCCAGTGTAAAAAAGATGGCATACTCACCAACTCGCAGTGCAGCTGTTGAGTGCCCACATCGTCAGCCATGCCTTCTGTGAGCCGTGGACTTCTGCGTGTTGGCTCCAGACATCACCACCGCCTCTGGCCTTGATACATATCCATATCAGCATACCGATCACCGTGATAGTCATCATGATGGTCTTGGTCATGAACAGCCACTTCATCTTGTGGACTGGAATGAGTAAAAGAGGAAATTGAATTGTCCAAAGGACAAAGTAGGCGATCAAACCCTGACTTGTTACACCGGCAGACGCAGGTAGCTGATTGGCCATCGTACGAAACGAGGGGAAGACGGCTCTGATGACTTGTGTCATAGCGCCCACAGCGAGATAGTTGGTAACTGAATGCCAGAACATGGCAGTGACGAGTCTCAAGATTACGGGGAATTTTGCAAACTGGTAGCCGAAGGACGCACGCGCGAGTACTGGGAATGGCACATGGCATACAGAACCAGTATAGCCATTCAAGGTCATGGGAATGGCCATGATGGTTGAGCCGAAGACAATTGAGAAGACTGCCTCTCTCCTAGGTCGGTCAGCTGTAAGCGATTTGGGGAAGTCTGGTCACGTATTCACCAAGTCAATCCCACAGCTAGAATAGTACTTCCTGTCGTCCAACTCTGGATACTGATCACATCGCTGATCCAGTAACCAAGGATAGTCCAGCAGGTCCATGTACGGCGCGCTAGAGGTGTAGGATCCATATCGATATTGGTTCTGACACCAGGAGGAGCCCAACTGGACTCCATCTTGGGCAAAATCCATCCAGACAGACTCGACTTGTCCGAAAATTTCTTCTTGATGGCTGTGAGCTGTGACATAGCTACGTTTGAGCTTTTTGGCATAGTCGAACTGACTATTCTTTCGCGAACGCATCTTGCGGGCTTTTGTAAGCCGAGCCTCGAAGAAAGGGTGGCCCGGGTTATCAGGATACGCGTGATAGACTTTGGAGATAAGAGGTTCCCTGTCCGCTACCAAACGCAACGTAATATCGGCACGTCGAATCATCGTCGAAATCCATGAAGGGGTAGTTTAGTCGTTGTAGAAAGGGGTATATGATTGATATAATTGTGTGCTTACAGAGATGAATCGATCAAGTTGTATAAATCGCGCGATATTGCTTCCGAACTTTGTGGCAGAGAGGTGATAAATAGGGCTCCGGAAGTGGACTATTTTACGCCACCGCCCTCAAGATTTTCAGATTATATGACGCTTCTGCCTATTATGAATCATTGCAGCAATATATGAGATCTGCTACGGGATTGTTTTGTTATATTGTAGGGCTAGTTGCTCTGCTATGCTATGAACCATAAAAAAAGTTTCTGAAGTGATGAAGTTTCATTCCTCACTTCCTTCCCTCTTATCCTTTCCCTAAGAAGACTCCAAGTCCACGGCATTCAGGTCAGTGAAATGATCTACCACACCACCAGTTTCCAAGTACTGAACAGGTGTAACAAAGTTCACAAAGCCGACATTCGGGTTCGAGATGGAGAAGCCTGCGATCTTCTGGGCTTCTGGAGACCAAGATAGCACTTCTTCTGCTGTGTTGGCCAGATAGATATTTTCTTCCTGACGCATGTATCCACGAGTGAAGAAGAGACCGTGTACAATGCGCCATACATCGGGTGTGGAGTTTGCCCCGCCGGCGTGATAGGTTCCACCAAGCATGACCCAGGCCTCTCCGACATCGAGTTCTGCGTTGACAACCTCGTCGTTGAGTTTTGGAATCACTTCAGAGCTCCAGAGATGGCTCCCAGGGATGGCCAATGTTGCACCATTCTCGCGCGTCGTTTTGATCCCGGGGACAAAGAATGATAATATGACGTCTGAGCCTCGTTTATATCCTGTCTTGGTTTGATCGACGTGATCCGCATGCCAGTTCTTGTCGTCGCGATGAAGTCTTTGAGCAGCCCCGCCTGGGCCAATGTTGAACGTCATGGCTATCGCGCAAACTGCCTCACTGGTATAGGTGTGACGTGTTTCACCGTAGTAGTTGTGCGTGGTCTTGTCGATGAACTCGGCATTCAGCCTCCTGATCAAGGGGTCTACCAACCACTCCTCTCTTGCAGTCTTGCTACGACCGATCAGGTTTGAACATCTTCTTGTCTCTGGTGGGAAGAGGGTACCCTGCGTCCAATCAGACAAATGTCACGCCGGTGGGCACAAGGGCTTAAATCTCACAATCCATGGCTTATCGGCTTCGATGAACGGCTTGGTTTCCTGGTTCACCTTTTCCACAGTGTCCGGGTGAGTGAAGTCGGTAATAATGCAACAGCCATTCTCCTCAATGGCGCGAATGATGCCGTCGACGTCAGATCTTGGGAGACGCTTGACGCATGGTTTCTGGAAAGTCATCGCGACCGTTGCAATCGTTCCAGAGATTGAACAAGTCGAATTTGGAAGATAGGGAAGGTATCAGATGAACCCCAGCACGACGAGAAATCTGCCGAGCACGAGAGGTTTGCCCAGCACCAGACTGGTTCGACATGCGGTTCATATACGACACTGACCCGGCGCAAAGCGAGGGGTAATCTCGTTCCTGGCCTTCCGTTATCACAAGGAAGACAGTCGACTAGTGGATCCGGGACTGTTCAAGATTGAAGCTTCTCGGAACAGGAGATAGGCCAAAGCGTCCATACAAGTAGCCTTTCAACCCCGCACCGCGACGGGAACCTCGTAGTGTATAGATAAGAACCTTACCCCATAGATTGGTTATATCAGGCAGGCGTCGCCGGTCTTTGGATCGTAGCACCTGTGATTGGGAGAAATGTTGCTCGCACAAGAGACGCCAACTCCATCCGCTGTGAAATGGGGTCGTGCTTGCCACAGCTGCCGTATCAAGAAGATCAAGTGCGACCGGACCTTGCCCAAATGCTCGGCATGCTTACGATTTCACGTGGATTGCGAATTACCACCACCTCCGTCACCACTCCTGTGGTTGCCCGCAAGCGATGGAATCCATACAGCAAAACCTAAGATTGACCGTAGTGATCTCGATGAGCCACGTAGTAGGCGGGGCTGCCTTTATACAGGTGACTGACGTCCGCTCAAGCTTTGTAAATGGAACTCTAAGCACGACTGATGCCCTTCCTACAGAGCAAGAGAGGCAGAATGATAACATGATCATGTCTGCAAGTGTTGAAGGCTCAAACATCGACACGCTTCTGCAAGACTTAGATGACATAAGCCAATCGCCTATGCCAGCAGGTTGTACATGGAGCGGCCCATTTGCCATTCTCGCGTTCGATAAATCCTCTCAGCCAGCAGACTCACCAACGTTGCTGCCAACCTTTGCAGAAGCTGACTTGCTGGATCTCATGAATATGTTTGATGATTCGGCTGAGTCTCTGTTCATGCCGCCTCACCTCGCGCCGCAACGACGAAGACTGAACATGGACTATGTCATCTCAGAGAACGATCAAGTATCAGGATATCCCCCCTTTTGCTTGTCTGAATTTCCTCTCGACTGCTCTCGCGACTTTGACGGGCTTTCGTTCTCCGTGGTTCGTGAATTACTTGATCACTATCGGCAGAGTATCGTTGAGCTTTACACACCAGCATTGCCCACTTCAGAATCTCCCTGGAAAGTATTGTATCTCCCAAAGATTCTGGCCTGTATCGGGGGTGTCATGCTCACTGGAGATGGCCCCCATGTCATGATATGTCTCTTATTCTCCATCCTTGCAACTAGCGCTTATAGTATGCAAGCACAGAAGGGATCAGGCTCGTCACAGAGCATTGCGTGGCATGATCTTGGAAGAAATTTTGCAGTAAAGGCCAAATCTCGACTGAAGCTGGCTCTAGCGCAAATGTCGGCGTGTCCATCCATGGCTCTAAAATACAAAGACTGCTTGATGGCTCTGCTGAGCATGGTCACTATTGGAGTGGGTCTTGCTCTTTCATCGTTTCATATCACGTACTGATTGTACTACAGGTATTCAGCGGCGATATGCGAGAGGCTCGCTGCTATCTCCTCGATGCGCAGAAACTGGTCGACCGGTTTGGCGTTGAAAAGAGCGTCAAATCCAGCAAAGTGCGAATGTTGCACAGCATATACCTGTACCTCCGGGTGCTCGAAGATAGTACAGACATACAGCTCCGAGCAGATCACCTCGAGAAGCAACCAGGCAGTTATCAAAAGTCGACTTTCATGTCATCGCCAGGCACTGGACTGCCTGTATGGGTTGATGACTTGACTTTGAGTCCGACAGACTCCTCTCGAGTTTCCTCGGGAATCCAAACGGCCTGCAGCCTTGATTCGACCGCAGTCTTTGAGCAAATTTACTCGATACCAGTATCTCTTTTTAAAATGATTGCACGAGCCACCGAAGTCGCTCGCGTTATGGAACGATTACGAAATTGTGGCTTGTCGCCAGAAACCGACGTAGACCTAGTAGGGATAGAGGTGAAGAATCTTGAACAACAAATCTGTGACTGGAAAAATCAGTACGAAGAGCATGGATCAGATCCGGGCAACAGTCTCCCAAGGGATGCACTTATGTACCATCTCGCAGAGGCGGTTCATGCTGCTCTACTAATCTTTTTCTACCGCCGGGTTCGAGATATGCATTCTCGGTCGGTGCAACACTGGGTTGCGAAAACGGCAGATCACCTTCTCACTGTTGAGCAGCTAAAGTTGCAGTGTGGAGATAGATCTGCCAACCTTTGTTGGCCAGGATTCATCGCCGGCTGCGAAGCTACAGAAGCAAAGATCCGGCATCAGTGGGCAGGCTGGTTTGCGCGCTCCCATGAAGATTCAGGAATCCGCATGTTTGATGTTGCAAAATCTGCGATGGAGAACATATGGCGGGCCAAGGACACATATGGTGCTTGTGCCCACTCTTGGTCTGAGACTCTGCGAGGGGCTACATACTCTGCACGGTTAGTGTTGAGTTGAGAAGTTGCATGAAAGGTACTGTAGTAGTGTATTTGATAGCCAGCATGTGCAAAACAATTGCCAATAATGCACGTCATGTGCTTATCTGAGGCTGAGGACTGTCAGTATCAGTGGAACAGGCGTCTTGGCTCGTGTGGCGTTCTTAGGCTACAAAGTCAGCTCGGGGACGCCTGCCACATTGTTATCATCCCTAGGCCCGATCGGACGCAGGTACAGTACGAAGCCGGAATGCGTATCTTCGTCTCCACCACACACGCTGAACTGTTGCATATGTATACCAACATCTCCCTCAGGCCGTTTGACGTATACACATTCTTGCGGAGATTGTCTTTTCATCGATTTACCTTTTATTACCTTTCCAAATGGCTTCAAAAGATGATAGCACCATCACGATGCAATCAATCAGCACGGATGATATGAAGCGGTCGACTAGTCATGTTCAACAGACATCGGACGTTGAGTGTGGCCGGATCATTAGCACACGCGAACGCGGACAGCTTCACCAGAGTTTCAGTCCACGGAAGCTCCAAGTATCTCGTCAATAAACCCCTACCAGCTCGGCCATTAACAGCAAGACAGGTCATAGCACTTGGATCGAACATCGGGAGTGGACTGTTCATTGGCACAGGCAAAGCGTTGGCTTCCGGTGGGCCAGGAAACATGTTCATCGCTTACCTCATCGTCTGTGCCGGTGTCTGGGGAAATGTGCAGTCCATGATCGAAATGACCATCCTCTATCCCACATCCGGCAACTTCATCGACCATGCTGGACGCTGGGTCGATCCTGCCGTTGCATTTGGAGCAGGTTTCGCGGAATGGCTGGGTACAACACTCAAGTCAAAGAACCCGAAGATGATGCCCTACTGACAAGTTCAGGATGGACCGCGGTCTTCGGAATCGAGGCGATATTCTTCTGCATCCTCGTCAACTTTTGGGCAGAGGGTGCTGTTCCCCAGGGAGCACTCTGTGAGTACACCAGATCCTGTTGCACTACGGCCAGCTGACGCCATACAAGTAACCATCTTCTGTGTTATATGCCTGATTATCTTTGCGCTTCCCAACAAAGCTTTTGCTTGGTTCCAATACATAGGCTCCATGGTCAAAGTACTCCTGTTCATCATGTTGGTGCCTCTGTGTCTTGCCCTCATCGCCGGCGCAGGCCCAAAAAATCACGTCCACGATGGGTCAACATGGACGTCGCTTGATCCATTCAAGAACGGTATCAAGGTGGGTGATTTCCGCAGCATCAGCATGACAAGTTTAATGACCCATGGTATGCAGGGATTCTCTAGTTGTGCCCTTCTCGCCATCTGGGCAGTTGGTGACCAGGTCTTCGTCGGAGTCATGGGAGGAGAAGCCGAGTTCCCTCGATGGTCTTTGGCAAGATCTGCCAATATGGTCCCGACTCGGCTGGGGCTCATCTATATCCTCTCCGTCGTCTTCATCGGTATACTTGTTCCTTCAGATGAAAAACGTCTTCTTAGCGGATCTGGAGCTGCGGCGAGTCCCTTTGTCATTGCTGTCATGGATGCTGGTATTCCTGGTCTTCCTAGCGTGGTCAACGCTTGTATCATTATCGGTGTTCTGGCTATCGCTTTGGAGTGTATTTACTTGCCATCTCGCATTCTTAGGAACATGTCGATACAAGGATTCCTGCCTCGATTCGTTGCAGACGTCGATGACAAGGGACGACCAAGATGGGCTCTGGGTATCACGACAGTGGTTGCTCTTGTCTCCACATACATCGGCCTTAGCAGTGAGTTTCTCCACTTCGAGGCCTCCAGACAACAAGAAAGCTAATCATGTCAATTTTTAGGCACTGGCTACGAAGTTCTAAACTGGCTGGTCGCTATCACTAGCGCGTCCTTCTTCACGAATTGGGCTGTGATCGCCTTCACTTCGTTCCGCTTCCACGCAGCAGTCAAAGCGCAAAACCTCGGTCTCTTCGAAGAGGAGTTCTGTTGGAGATCCAGCATGTGGCCGCTGGCCCCTATTGTTTCATTGACAGTCTCGCTCCTGCTGCTCGTCTGCCTTCTGATCTGCGCAATAGCTCCTGTGGGCGCATCTACCACCCCTGCCACCTTCTTCTCCTACACTATAGGACTGCTTCTCATCATCATCTCGACAATCGCATACAAGATCATATTCAAGACCAAGTGGGTCAAGCCTGAAGAAGCAGATCTCGTTACCGGACGGCGACCACTTAGTGAGGAAGACACGGAGACTTTGAGGAATTACTACAATTCTTCGCCATGGAAGCGAGCATTCAGCTACATCAAGGTGTAGGATCAAGACTTTTGAAGGATATGTAACTATAGATAACGCATCTTTGACATTGCGTTGCTACTGCTTCTGATGATGGTTTTCAATATTTATTTTATAACAGCTTCTATGGTCCACTTATTTATTGTATTCTGATTTTTCCATGATGCCGGAAAGACTTAAGAACAAGATCCCAAGACCTGCACAGAGGAAAAGATTATCAAGACAAAAGATAAGATTTCAGTTAAGCGCAGCCCAAGGCGTTAAAAGACACATCATCGAGGATAATGGAGGTAGCAGTTCCTGACCCGGGAAAAACATATGAAAACTTCCGGTCAGCGGTCTCCGAAGGGAGTTGGATGTTCAATGCAGTCCGTTGATAGTAAGTCTTGTCGGTGCCGTCGCCTGGTGGAATAATCAAAGTACCCAAGGTTGTGGGTCTGAGTGAGGTTGTACACACTCTGGGCGGTGCACGCAGCTGCGCAACGTGCCTCATCAAAGAAGTTGTCGTTCCACGATTTGTATTCTAGGTACATGTCGGCGTCGATGCAGTTCAGAGGAGCATTGATAGTAGCGTTTCTCAGGCTGGTGCCGTCTGTGTAGCCAGCACCACCGTGTCGCTGTAAACCCAAATCCCGCTTCTGCGAGAGAGGATCAGCATCGATGTTGGCAATGACCGAGATAATGGCTGAGGCTTGATTTTAAACAGCCGTAGCGGTCGTATTGGGATCCGGCAGCTCATCTGCCAGAGAACAATTCACCAATGTCTTGACGGCGGAGAAGGCTGGCCAAGTAACCCAGATCAATGGGAGTACTGGAGTGCCCCTTTCGTCTACAGTGGGACCGTGGGAAGCAGACATTCAACGGCAAAGACGCCTGCCCCAATTTCATTAAGCGTCAGCAAGATGCGGCTGAGTCTGTTTCTCATTTTGCATTTGGAGATCCACTACGGCCCGTTCCTCCCTCTAAATCTATCAGGGTATATTACGGACAAGTAAATCTTCACAGGCGCAATAGCGAGATTCAGAGGTTAAATACCAACGAAATGGTTGCAAAGGTAGTGGATGGGAAGATCGAATAGCCTATCATATAGAATCATAAAATTATGAAATCAGTGTACAGTAAGGATCAAAAAGGCTCCAAGCGGTCTCTTCCGTTGTTGACGTTTTGTGTCGCGTGTGCATATCTCAAATTTCCATCGGCGAGCCCATGACAGTCTTTTTATCTGATCTCTGATGTGTATTATCAACGCGAAACCCGTAGCTGACTTGGTGCATGTGACCATGAAGGACTTGAGGGATTACTCCGAGCTTCTGTGCTTCGTCGATTGTGAAGGTTTCGAAGATGTCGACGTCGTCAATGACCCCCAGCCCATCCGGAGGACAAAGGCAATTCAACCCATAGTAGAGGAAGAAGCTGACGAAGAATCCTAATGGGAAGGCAAGGTAATAGAGCCTTGTGCATGCGGTCGGCACACTGATTGCAGGGTTGACTGCATGGATCAGCCCGGGAAGCAGATAACTCCAGCCGCATATCCAGGCTACAAAGCTTCGCCAGTTCACACCTTTCCAGAAGTAGAAGACACCATCTTTGCCGCCGTGGTAAAGGTCCGAGAGTTTCAACTTCCTTTGCCTTACGACCCAATAGTCACAGAGCATGATTCCAGTCATGGGGCCAAGGAATACACTGTAGGCGGAAAGAACACTAATGAAAGTCGTTGCCGATGCAAGCAGTTGCCACGGGCATAGAGCGATACTGAGGATAAGGCCAATGTATGCCCCGCGTCTGATGTTGATGTAGCTCGGGAAGAGTCCAGCAATGTCCATACCAGCCGAGAAGGCATTGTCGATGGTGTTGATTGCAAGCTGCGATGTAACCAAGCCGCAGCCAGCGAAAAATGCAGCCGCGCGCGATTTCGCATTGTAGTCAGTATCTAACCATTTTTGAACAATGTCAGGAGGATTCCTATGTCGTAATCAGAAGACGATCTTGCATCGCATGTTGCTGTGAAACTTACCAAAGCGCTTCTCCATATATCTTTTGAGTGGCCGACGAGGTGAGGCAGCCGAAAAGTGGCATGATGATGCCGAGACCGATGATTGAGATCCATTGGCCGAATACTTGGTCGCCAGGACGTCGTGCAAAGCGAGAGTAGTCCATCTGGTTGACAAGTCCTGCGGCAATATTGCCAATGACAGTAGTAACTGATAGTGTAATGCCCCAGCCTAGCTGTTCACTGGTTTTCGTTGTTGCCGCCTGAGTGAGCAAGGGACCAGCCCCGTGTGCCGTAGCCAATGCCCAGAAACACATGCATAACAAGGTAATACCCGAGACGAGGGTCATCCACAAGACGATATGCTTCATGCCTTCTGGCCTGATGTATATGATAGGAGCCATGATGACGTTGAACAGCGCCCATCCGATGAATTGTTTGGTGTCCAGATTCGCACTAGCAGGGAAGTGGTTCTTCATGTGCTGGAAGCTCGGGAAGATGGCAGCAAGTACGTTCTGCACGCAGAGACCACCGGTCCACGATTGTACAGCGAACCAGACCAGACTCAGGATGATGCGCTGTATCACCGCAACATATTGTCCTTTTACGCCCCATACATAACGGGACACAACACAGAAGCCAATATGCCAAGTTGCGCCCACATAGCCGTTCGCAATTGCCACCATTGCAATGATGATCTTGCCGACGATGATGGCGACAACTGCTTGCCAGACGGAGATGCCAGTAGCTACGAGGGATCCGCCAAGCTGCCAATTGGACAGGCAGATCTGGTTGATTGCCCAGAATGATATGAAGCTAGCAACTTTGTAAGCACCATGAGAGCTCAATCAGTAGAATTGGTAGGAGGTAAACCTACGCCCAACGTGTCCATGTCCGTCTATGCGGAGGTAGAGGCCGGATGTCATCGTTAATCCATACATTGGAGATGTGGTCCTCGTGCTCCGGGACCTTCAAATGCTCCAAGAAGGTCTTGCGTGCCATTGCATTGACTGTGAGTTTAATCAACAAAATGCTGTCTGCGCTTGGTGCACATGGTCGATCGTATATAAATTCGTAAGGAGAGCAAGATGGCGATAAGAGATTCCGGTGGGGTAGTACATAGCTTGTTCATGTTGCGGGCCTAAACACGATTTGATAGGTGGAATTGGATGCCTATCGCTTTGTGGACTTAGACTTTGTCGCTCTTCCATATAAGAATTGGTGAAGTCGGGTGAAAGTTTCCATTCGCCATGTTATCGCGAGCGCTGCTGCTGAACTGGGTGTATTCATGCGTTCGCCGTCGGCCCGGCCTGTTTGTGGCAATCTCGGCCATCTCGGGTGCCCATCTTCATTCCGTCACTTATCCCCCTCTGCTCGTGCCGTCGCGTCTGCGACCAATCCGGTTCATCCGCCGATGCTGGATGTCTGTTGGGCTGACTTCTTTACGGGAATCTCAGAGAAGGTTTTGTCGAGCTGGCCGCGATGCATACGCAAAAGTACGACACATTTGCTCGGACCTGCTGTTTTTGGCAATGATTTTTGGAGCTCCGTGAGTTATCGGTGATGTGTCCCCTTATCGGACGGGACTCGACCCCAATACGATGTTGCCCCGCCGGACCGGTAGTTGGATATGTATAACTGTCGGCACGAGAGGGTTAAGCAGTCTGTCTGATTAATACTTTTTGAGGACTCTCAATCGCCATCCAGATTTTCCATCTGAACCAGCTTGAGCTTGACTTTGATCTACCAATATACGATATGAGCCTCCAATCACAAGTCAAAATTGTTCGCATCGGTGTCGATGTTGGAGGCACCAACACCGACGCGGTTGCCCTCGACACATCGCTGCAACACACCAAAAGCCGGGGTCTTCTTGCACATTTCAAAACACCTACAACGCCTGATGTTACCAAAGGCATCGAGACCGCCATACGTGCGATACTTGACCTCTCACAGCTGTCAACATCGGATATCGTGAGTGTGACTGTCGGCACGACGCACTTCATCAATGCAGCAGTTGAACATGATGCGCGCCGATTGAACAAAGTGGCCGTCATCCGCCTCTCGAAGAGCTTCCTCCGCGAGGTACCTCCTTTCTCGGATTTCCCACCTGGATTGGCAGCCATCATTAATGGATACGTGGGCTACGTCGATGGTGGCCTTCACATCGATGGCTCTCAAGAATCCCCCATTGTTGAATCCCAAGTTGTCGAGAGATGTGCTGAGATCAAAGCTCTGGGGTTGTCATCGGTGGTCATCGCTGGAGTTTTCTCGCCAATCGATGAGATTTGGCAACAAGAAGAGCAGGTTAGGAAGATCGTGCTCAGGGAGCTGCCCGGTGTCGAAGTTGTATGCTCGCATGAAGTCGCAAATATTGGCTTCCTGGAGCGAGAGAACGCTAGTATCTTGAACGCAGCAATTCTTGACTACGCCAAACGAACAGTTAGTGGCTTCCGCCGGGCAATGAAAACATTGCAATTGAGCTGCCGCCTGTTCCTTACACAGAACGACGGCACATTGCTTGACTCTGCATCCGCAGCCAAATACCCAATCCGCACATTCGCCTCGGGCATGACAAACTCGATGCGTGGTGCTGCTTACCTGGCTGCTCATGATACTCGCAAGTCCTCAGCCATTGTCATAGATATTGGTGGAACCACAAGTGACATTGGAGTCTTGCTACCCTCTGGTCTGCCTCGACAAGCTGCCGCATATGTCACTGTTGCCGGGGTAAGGATGAACTATGCGATGCCACACTTGCACAGCATAGGTCTCGGAGGTGGCTCCATGGTGCGTCAGAACACTGACAACAAGATCATTGTTGGGCCAGACTCCGTGGGACATTATCTCACAAGAGACGCCATGGTTTTCGGTGGCGACATCTTGACAGCATCTGACATTGCCGTTGCTGCAGGCAAGGCTAAGATAGGTGACAGCACCCTCGTCAAGCGCTTGGATGCCAAGGTAGTCGAAGATGCACAACGCAGTATCAGAGCACTCCTTGAGCGGGCCATTGACGTAATCAAGACTTCTCCCGATCCAATGCCTGTTCTATTGGTAGGAGGTGGTGCAGTCATCGCCCCTGCTACCCTCTCAGGTTCTTCTGAGCTCACTTTGCCTCCATTCCATGATGTTGCAAATGCCGTCGGTGCTGCGATTTCCAAGGTCGGAGGCGTTGTCGACACGATACAGGATGTGTCGGGTCAGACCTTTGAGCAGGCCGAACAAAAGGCGAAGCAGATTGCGATTCAACGCGCGATTGATGCCGGTGCGCTCAAAGAAAGTGTCATGATTGCAGAAGTTGAGAGTCTACCGGTCTCATATGTCGCCAACCAGTTGAGAACGATAGTCAAGGCTGTGGGTGAGCTCGATATCACGGCGCAGTCACAAACCGACATGGAGGACCAACACGACGGCTTTGACTTTGAGCACCAAGAGGAAGGTCTTAAACAAGTTGCCCAGAAGGTTGTCGAAGCGCAGGAAGTCGATCCTAGGACCTACATCCCCAAAATCATTGAGAACGAGATGACCGGGAACGCGGAATGGCTAGTGTCTGAGACGGATATCGACTTTATTTCAAAAGGTGCGTATTGCTCACGTGCTTGACAGTTGCTCACAAGCTAACATACTCCAGGCTGTTACGTTCTGGGTTGCGCAGGAGGCGGTTCCACAGGAGCTTCACGACTGCAACTTCGCGAGATGCTCCGCCAAGGACACAAGATGCGCATTGTCGACGTTTCTGCTCTTTCGAAAGATGCGTTGATCTACTGGGGAGGCCACATGGGCTCTCCAGCAGTTTCGGTCGAGCGTCTGCAATCCCTGGAAACAGTTGGTGCTTTCAAAGAGCTCATGGACTATCTACACCATGACAAGCTGGACGCTGTCATGGGTCTCGAGATTGGCGGCGCCAATGGCATGGAGCCTCTCCTGGTCGGATCTTCCCGCTTTTTCGATTGCCCAGTGATCGATGCCGATTTCATGGGTCGGGCCTACCCTACTTACTGGCAGACCACTTTGGCTGTGCATTATCCAGGAGAACTCGTTCCTTGTGTGATTGACTCTGGCGACGGGAAGGTGATCTTGATGACAAAGGCACCGAACGACGAGATTGTTGATCGAGCTTTACGTGCCTCGTGCGCCGAGATGGGCTCGCGCGTGGGTATGGCTGCAAAGCCAACGACCACTGAGAAAGTCCAAAGGTCTGGTGTTTTGAACACAATTTCGCTCGCGTGGCGTATTGGGAGGTGTATCTCCCTGGCGGAAGCTACCAACACAGTGTCAACCGTTGCTGAAGCCATTGTGAATGAGGCTGGCGGCACAAAGAGTGCTCGCATCCTATTCCGTGGTAAGATTACCCAAGTCGAGAGGCGAGTATACAAGGGCCATTCTCATGGCTCGATCACAATCAGCGGCACAGAGGAAGACGAGGAAAGCGCCGCCAATGTAAACCGTATGCCCGCCATGAGAGTCGGCGGAACTCTGAAGATCCCCTTCAAGAACGAGAACATCTATGCCGAATACACTTCAGACTCGGGAGAGACAGAGTATATCGCTCTCGTTCCTGATCTCATTGCTGTGCTCGACTCTGGCTCTGGTTGTGCTTTGGGTGTGCCGGAGTTCAAGTACGGCTTTTACGTTACTGTCATCGGTATCACCTGCTCGCCGCTTTGGACCACAACCCCTGAAGGCCTGCAGATTGGCGGGCCAGGTGCATTCGGATACAGCCTCGAGTACAAAGCTCTCGGAGAGTACGTCAAGCC
This sequence comes from Aureobasidium zeae, assembly GCA_017580825.2. Classification (NCBI taxonomy): domain Eukaryota; kingdom Fungi; phylum Ascomycota; class Dothideomycetes; order Dothideales; family Saccotheciaceae; genus Aureobasidium; species Aureobasidium zeae. Next base: position 74,289 of record JAGFJS020000028.1, read on the forward strand.
GAGGAGCGTCATTGAGGAGTTTAGATCTAGATCTTGAAGAGAGGCTCACGAGCCTATGCTTCTTACCTAATTGAGATACGTTAAAAGACGTTGACTTAGTATATGACTACAGTGATGCGCGAAAGTCATGCGCTCCTTTCCACCTAGGTCAGGCAGACAGGAAGCCAGCCTCACAATCTGATATTTCATCGACCGCGGAAAATAAAGAATCATTCTTCTTCGGTCTTTTCGGGTCTTTACTAAGCATGAGCACCCGGCAGAGCACCTCCAGTCTCGCCAGAAGGTCATCATTTTGCTCCTGCCTCGTTCATCATCGAGATTCTGTAGGATTTGGAGCCAATCACATCTTTGTACCATAATTTTATCCATGAGAATGCCCCGCTGACTAACAAGTACCACGTTATTATTCTCGCTGACAGTCAGCATCGAGACGTAACAGAGCCTCCACTCTGGCAGAATAAGCACACATAAGCATCACTGCGCGGTTTCATCAAGACCCCGAAACTCTATCTTGACCTCCGCAATCGAAGCATCTGAAGACTTACAATGGCATTCTTGCCTCATCAACCATTCTGCCTCCCTTTCCTAACACTTATCTTCTGCAGATTCGCAATCTGCTGGCTCGGTGTTACATGGCTCTGCCCTGCAGAAGTGACGCCCATGCGCATCAGAGCCGAAGCCAACCATCTCTCAACTTCTGCGAATTGGCTATTCAACTATGCCCGTCGTGCAGCTTTCACCAATCATGGTAACCTCCATCGCATGAAAGACATACTTTGTGTTCATGTGCTTCAACTTCGCTTTCATTCCTGTCGTCTTCTACACTTTTTGTGGAGACGAATGGCTACAGGCTTGAGACAGGAGATGAGATTTTCCACGTTGCTCATCGGAATGGCGAAAATCCAGTCAAGGTCGAGAAGAGGATGCGTAAAAGAGAAATTGACATGGACGCAGAGCGCCAATCGTCCAAAGATGGGTCGAGCGAGAAGAAGGAAGACGAAGATTAGCGGAAGGAAGATTTGGGCGGTAAAGCCTAAGCAGCGCGTTTAATCTAAAATATACCAGTTTTACTATTTTTAGCAACATAGGAGCTAGGTAATTTTCAATACTGTATAATTTCAACCTTTGAATGACCTCAACGCCTCTGACCCTGTCCCTCCTTTGCCGGGCGAGCTGGACGATGGGGGCGAGAGAGAAAGGGACGGAGGAATGGAGTTTATATAATGTAGCGGCAAAGAAGAAGGAGGCTAGTAGCTTTATTCTGGTGTCATTTCAGTTTGTTTCTGTTATTCTTCCTTACTTCACTACCAACTTCCGTTCCGGAGCTTTAAGACGCCGTCGTGATAAAGCAAAACCGTCTGCTGTATCTGCACATCACTTTCAATGCTTGACTGTGACAATCAAGGTGTTTTTGTGAATTATCGTTCTGATCACGTCATGGATGCATCTCTCGAATGTCGTTACATGGAATAAGGTAATTGATTGGGAAATAAGTGAGCGTAGTTATCTAGAAAACATGGGTTCCAAGTGATCCAAATATCATGACAATTCTCCCCTACTTGGGCGCAAACGCACCAAGGGCACCGGCAACATCGCCCACAACTCCAGAAATGCCATTGATGACATGTCCAGCGGTGTCGAACAGTGAATTCATAGTATCTCCTTCACAGTAAATCCATTCTCCGGAGGCAGCGTTGAGAGCAGCAGCGATATCATATGCCTGACAAGTCTTGGGCACGTTGAAAGTGCAGGCAACACCGTTTGCATTGTCCTGAACGGCTTGCCAGTTTGTAACGAGACAGCCACGGCCGCGGACATTGTCGAGGATACCGAGAGCCCAGTCGCCGACATTGCCGCTGCGGTCAGGGTAGTAGATGCCCACGAAGCTGGAAACGGAGCCGCTTTGCAAGGCACATTGGGCTGGGGGCGAGTCGCGCTTTGCGAGGGTGTTTCCAGCAGGGGTGACATCGAGAGGTGCGGCGATTGCGGAAGTCGCGGCGAGGGAGGCGACGAGAGCGGTGGTAGAGAAACGCATGGTGGTTGATGTGTTGAGTTTGTCTTGAAGTGTTTGGTATTGGTTGGAAGAAGAGTGCAGATGTAATGCTTTGAAGATTGAATGTTGTTGATGTCTTGTTCTAAGGCAGGGGAGGGGAGGCATACTTATACCTTCGCCATGTTGCCCTGCTCGCCATTCTTACCTTAGAGAGATTGAGCTTTTCGAGCGAGTCTATTCTGATCAGCTCGTTGTCCTGGAATCATCTCTTCACGTCGCTGTACGGGGATGTTTTGCTAAGACCAACCTTGATGCGTGTAATTAGATAGTGCAAATAACCAACACCAAGCAAGGATGATCAACTGGCGCAGGGCTCGTGGAACGATTCCCGATCAAGCAATTTTTTTGCGAGGATGATGTTGCACTGTGTAAAGTTGATAATGTGTGTTCTCATATGGCGTGTCATGGAAAGAGGCAGCGCAGTGTGTAAATTACCTTGTTGGAATCCTGGAGGAGTGTCGGATAAGATTCCGCATGTCTTCTAAAGCAAAAGGGCCGACAACATGGAGTCATCGCGTTGGTTTGCGGCCAAAAGAGGTGTTGATGTTCCATGGCCAACAATGCGGATCTTCCTGCGCCTCAACTCGAAACAGCATCACACACTGGCATGTCGTCAAGATCAGCATTCCAACACCAACACGCGTAGAATCCTTCGCAGCTCTGTATACCAAAAATAAGGTTTGAGTTCGGGAAGGATCATAGTGTCAGGTCCTGACTCCTGGAGGATTCGAGAATCTTGGCGTTATTATTGTCACTAACATTGATCCGGACAGGATGCATTCTGGCTAGGAGATTACTCGGGCAGTGGCAGTGCACCTATTGCCTTCCTGATGGCATCCAAGTCCGAGCACATCAAGACATATCTGCCCTTCGCCTCGGAGTGTTCGATTGTTGACGCCAGACTGGCCTGAGAGGAGATGACAGCCAACCGTAAGTCCGAGACGCTTCCTGCAAAGATCTGGCTGCAGCGTGCCATTTCGCTGTTCGATGCTCAGCGGGTCCTTCAAGGTCGAAGATGGGCGTGGATGGGGTAGAAGCACGTGCACGGAGGGTCAATTCTACACTTCCTCCGCTGGCTGGCCTGTTTCACTCCTCATCTTTTGACCCGCCCCCTCCAGAATTCCTTCGCTCGTTCAAAGACTTTGAGTGTCCGGATAAACTATGTAAAAATCCGGCGACGATGTTACTAGATCAGCGCTGTAAGTTGAAAGCAAGGAAGGTAGGTGTTTCTCCATTGCGCGTTTTTGTTCGTCTCCGTCCAATCTGTCATCGCAAATATGCCACCAAAAAGTCGATGTCATCAAGGAGAAAGCGACCTCCGAGCAACACCTTCTATCTCAAGAGCGATTCGAAGGGTGACGAGCGAAAGGCACACTGGAGATAGAGATCAAGGCTGTGGGTAAATTGTCGGGTCGCCTTGTACAGCGGCTGACGGCCTGTCTGATCGCCGCACCCGTCTCCCGTCATCGACCTCCTACCTGGCGATTCACACACTCTTCCAATTTCCTATACCAGCAATCCCAGCGAAAACTCTAGGCAAAACCCTTGATCGTCACGTCAATGACGCAGTTCTAAGCATTGCGCTGCGGTCTTGGCAGCCTCCAGGCCTGCAGCTAATAGGCTTGGTCGCCTCGTTATAGGCGCATTCTAGAAGGATAAACCACCACGATAGCGAGCACAGTCCTCTACTTTAAAGTGCCTGGAAAGCTAAACTATGATTTGAAAGCCAGCCATCCGCTTTGATTCCCATGACAAAAGTGCGATGACAGCGGTGATGACAGCATCCGGCAACCAAGAAGGCCTACCGTATGCCTCATGGGAACCTCGCAATGTCCATTCCCAATGGCTGGTATATTCTTGCCTAATGGATGAAGGCTCTATTTAATGGTCGCTCAAGTCGGCACCTACTGACTTATCATTCGCATTCACTGGCAATTCCTTTGTAGCCAATCATCTCTCCTTAAGAATGTTGCTCGATCTTTGCACGCCCATTCGCTTGTGCATACTCACTGTCTTGTTACCATTCGTCATTACCTATGTTGCCTCAGTCGTTCAATTCAAGGCTATCAGACAGAGCAACAAGGACGGAAAGAGAGTGCCGCTAGTTCCATCTGTCATCCCTGTCATCGGACATGCCATCTCATTTGCCACAATCGGCTTTGTAGGGCTCGTCCACAACAATCTGTAAGTCCATCCTTGATCCCGCTCACAACCAAAATGCTAATTTATGCTGTTGACAGATACCTCTGCGAAGATGCTTTCAGCAAGTACAACCCGATCCGCTTCAAGGGTTTGGGAGTTGAACTGTCCCTCATCTCTGGTCCCAAGAACGTCTTTGCCATGTTCCGCCAATCTCGTCAGTTTTCCGCCATAACCAGTCAGGTCGCTGCGCTCGACCGATTGTTCGGCACACCAAAACACCTCGTGTCCGGCTTCTACGTCAACGATGATACGGGTTACGGACCCAAGCCGGATGCTGGATCACAGAACGACGTTCCGGCACATCTGCGCATCCACCACACAGTCCACACCCAAGTCATCCGATACTTGTCCGGTGCCCGGCTGAAGCCCATGACGGACGACCTCCAGAAGCAAGTCGCAAAGACCATGCTCGGCAGCGGCATCGGCCACGACTGGCTGGAACTGGACGATCTCTTTGACTTTTGCAAAACCAAACTCCTGCACGCCTCGCTCAACTCCATGTTTGGCGAGCATCTCACCACTCTGCACCCGGATTTCGTGGATAACTACTGGAAGTTTGATGAATACACCACCACGCTCGTCAAAGGGTTCCCTCGCTTCATGGTGCCCAAATCTTGGGCTGCGCGTCAGAAATGTCTTGACAGTCTCAAGCATTGGAACGCTCATGCCGAGAAGCTCTGCGATGCCGATGACCGCAAGGTCTACGACGGCTATGACCCAAACTTCGGCTCTGCATTCATCCGCCAACGACACGAAGCCTTCAACAAGATGGAGCCCATGAACGCGGACGCCATTGCATCGGAAGATCTTGCCATCATGTGGGCGGCAAACTCCAACGCCATCCCCGCCACATTCTGGTTCTTGTACGAGATTTTCCGCGATCCAGAGCTCTTGAAGAAGGTCACTGCCGAAGTCGACGAAGCCCGTATCAACGCGGACGAGCCAGACGCCGCGCCCCGATTCAACCTCGACATTCTGCTCAAACAGCCTCTTCTCCAAAGCATCTACGCCGAGACCCTGCGAATGCAGACGGCCGTACTGATCGCAAGAATGCCCAACAAACAAGACTTTGCCCTCAACGGATACTCGTACGAAAAGGACAAGCTTCTGGTCGCAGCTTCCTACGTCGCCCACATTGACACCGACGTCTGGAACCAGGGAACCCCGGAAGACCCCCACCCGGTGAACAAATTCTGGGCGGAACGTTTCCTCATCAAACCAGGACAGGAGGGCACAACTGGACCTCTTAACCCATCCTACCGAACCAGGAGGATCAATGCCTCCGGTGTCGTTCGATCTGGAGTTGCGATGAAACGATGCGACTCTGCAATTCAGGAAGAGGCAGTGCCAGAACCAAAGGCGAAGTTCTCAATTGACGGTCTGGCCGGCGCATGGGTGCCGTTCGGAGGCGGCCAAAACCTGTGCCCGGGTAGACACTACGCGAAGCAGGAAATGATCATGTTCCTTGCTGTCATGACTAGCTGTTTCGAGCTTGAGATATTGCAGGAGCCTGGAGAGGTGACGGAGGCAAACCTGACACATTTCGGTCTTGGTGTTCTTCCTCCGAAGACCAAGACACACTGCAGAATCCGTCGCAAGGTTTCTCAAAGATCATAAAATAGATCTTCAATATTAGTTCTAATGTCTAGTAGTAGTAGTAGTAGTAGTAGTAGTAGTAGTAGTAGTAGTAGTAGTAGCAAAAAGTATATAGTCAATTTCTAGTAGTAAAAAAGTATATAATCAATCATTCTTCATCCAAGTCTCATCCAACGAACTTAACAACTTAGCTATAGAAGAAGCTAGTGCGTGTAGCAGCCACAAACCTCCTCATCTCCCAAAGTCACACAATTGGGAGAATGTGTACTCTCCGTTGGAGATCCTCAGAGATTCCGCGAAAGGTTTCTGCAATTGCCAGTGTCGACGATTTGTTGTTGCAATTTATCTGGTGATAAGACGACTCGGAACGAGAGACTATAGTCTCCCAATTTGTCTGGTCAAGAAATTCGGTATGTAAGGGAATTACATGGCAGAGAAAAATCATTTGCTCCACAGACAAGCCCATTTTTCCAACGTGTACACCACAAGGTGCTACAACCGAGAAAGGTTCCAGTGGCTGAAGCGTCGGAGCGGGAGACGAAGAGACGTGAGATCAACATAGCAAGTTGAAAGACGTGGTGTGTTGCCTTCTTGTTACTACAAGCACGACTTCCTAGAGATGCACGTCGAGGCCTTTAAGACCGCAAGATGGTGAGGTCTACTGGTGTCTTTTTCCATCGCTTACACTAGCTATTCTAGAATCCACCCCGTATCGCTACGAAGACCTCCACAGTGTGGTGGATTCAAGTACAGGGGTTCAGACAAACAAGACAAAACAGAAGGTTGTTTGATGGTTGATGGTATTGTTGTTGTTAATGAGAGTGATGCCAGCTAATCAGCTAACTACAGGAAAGCATCGGAACCTTCCTCTGATTTCAGAGGCTGCCACTTCCTCCCCTCACAACAGTTCAGGAATCGCTTCTGAAAATAAGTGGCAGACGAAGCGTTCTCGAATTCCTTCTAAAAACAACCGGCCCACGGAGCGTTCTCGACCCATTCGCATGCATTGCCATTATCCGTGCAAGGGGATTTGGGAGACTATAAGAAAATCACGGATTAGAAATAAACATAGTGGACTAGAAGAAATAAAGCACTTACACATTGGATTACGACTTGAACACCGGTTGGTAAAAAAACGTTGCAATCGCCATTGGAACATGACTTTTTTCGAGAATATTAGCATATTTGTAGGAAGTGGCTAATCAAACAAAAGGTACATACACCGTCGACTACCTCTGCGGATGCAAGGCTACCAAGAGCCATAGCGACGAGGATGATGAACTTCATAGTTGCGTTGGTTTGAAAGTTGATAGGTATGATCTTAGGAATGTAACGAGATGCGAATGTGGTTTCTTCAAGGAGCAGCGCTCTCTAGCAGTGTTTATATAGATTTTGTTCTACGGTAGTGGTGCCATGGTTTACGAGGCCGGGAGTGGTACCACGGTTTACGAGGCCGGGTATCTGACTAAACCCAGAGTTACTGAGATGGCTGTTGGCATGCCTCTCTCGGGATTGCTATTTGACCGAGATTGTTATCCGCCTCCCACGATTTTTACTAGCGCACCTCCCATAGATTTCAACCTTCTCCAAACTTCTCCAAACTCGCAGTAGATATAGAATCGCACCTCGCCATACCTAAAAACACTTTTTGAAGCCCCCCTTAGGGGGTTGGTGGGGCAGTATAGTCGTTATTTCATGAGGATATCGAGAGCATAGACATAATTTGTATGTGTTCTTGGCATGGGAGGTGCGCTAGTAAAAATCGTGGGAGGCGGATAACAATGTCGAAATAGCAATCTCGGCCTCTCTTAGCCAGAACTTACTAAACAGAATCAATTACTCCTAAAACAAAAGGAAGAATAATGTTTTTAAAGCATGGCGATGATGGTACGATGTAGTGCTGTAAGGACGACTTAAAGTAGCTCTTAAACATCAATGTATTTGACCAGCAGGTAGAGTCTCTCGGTGTTTTACAAGCAGTCAGATACTCGACAAACACGTAGTGCAGTGCGCCGCAGATCACTGTCCTGGGTGTTGCTAGACAAGCGTCAGGATCCGAGTAAAGTCGGTTATAGAGGTTGAGAAATTCTACGGACGTGAAAAAAACTGCGACCAGATGAGAAAGAACAGACAGTAGATCGTTTTAGAAGCTTGTGTTTAACATTACAATAGTACTATATAGAAAGTAAGTAAGTATACGCTACCGACGGAGCCCCGGATAGCTTAATTAGCTTAACTAGCTTAGCTAGCTACCGCTTAAAAGAGTACTTTACCTTATTATACTATCGTCGACGTCCTCCCTTACTACTACTCCTACTATATCTAGTAGCTATAAATAAGCTCTATCGTCGTATCTTCTCTATAGTACGGAGTAATAGCTACTCTAGTCCTCTACTAGCGCCGTTATCTTTATCTATCGATATATCGGCGTCCTCTACTATATAACTACTTGGACTAGTAAATAGATAGCTAGCCTACTGAAAAAACTTAGATACTTCTATCGCTTTAGGAAGGAAGAGGTAGTTACGAGTTAGCGCTTAGAGGCATACAAGTATGCTTGCTTCAAGCTTAGAGGACCTGGCTACTTCGGGTACAATACTTAGTCATAATCCATGGTTTTCTCCCCTATGAACTCTATTTCCGTGATTCAATATCATGTTAGTACTTAACATGATCATATAAAGGTCTGATCATGAGGCCTCTTGCCACTGGATCGACGACTCGGTAGGATAGTCCGGATAACTTCATGTTCATGTTCAACATGAGCTGCTAAGACGATCTAGTACGCCGTTGAGAACGATGGGGACGTCTGATGCCTTCGGAAGGATGCAAACGATAGATGGCTTCATGATGAATCGCGGGACTGTTTTCATGTGATTAGATCCTCTATGCCCGTCGACTGTCAACTGCTGTCACAACAAATAGGAAAACAGTCCTTCAAGGCCAAAAACAACATCTTGCTAAAGTGGCGGCTCGTGTGAAGTAGTCTATGGAATACTGGTCATGTCGCTCAAAGTGACGGAGTAATAAAACCAAGTTCTCATATATTCAAAGGATATTCATGCAACAGAGGCGAAGTCTGGCAGGCAAGAGGATACTAAATGTAAACATTTCTGGTCTCTGTATGCTCTAAAATTGTATTTTTTGTACAATGTCTTCCAACAACAAAAGACAATGAGAAAAAAAAAGGGTGACAAAAGAGACAGTTAAGGAGGGAAAACATTAGGAAACTCAATTGCGCTTGTAAAGAAAAAAATATATATGCAACGAAAATGCTCCATTTTTGGTCACCACGTCCGACACTGTTCGAGTCGTGCTGTTGGTTTAGATGAGGGCAGCGGCGACGGCACCGAGGGCCAAGGCAACGGAAGCACCAACCTGGGCGCCAGCACCCGTGAAGGCACCGGTAGGGTTGGGCGTGGAGGAGGCACCTGAGGGAGTTTGGTTAGCCGCCCAAGAGGACGCAAGGGTTGCAGCACCCGAAGCCTTACCACCAAAGGCACCAGTGCCCGAGGCACCGGCAACACCAGAAGGACGGACGGCGCCAGAAACGGTGGAGGTGGGGACAACTGAGGTGACGTAGGTGCTCGAGCCAGAGATGACTGTAGTGGCGACGGCGGATTGGATGTTCTGGTTGACGGGGGCGCCACCAGTCGAGGCAGAAGAGCCGGAGGAGGCGGCAGCGGAGGAAGAGCCAGCAGCAGAGGAGGAAGCAGAAGAGGAAGAGCCAGCAGCAGAGGAGGAAGCAGAAGAGGAAGACTTGGCGCCACAGGTAGAGACGTTCTTGCACTTGAGGTCGTACAGGGGCTTGGTGTTGGCACCGTCAATACCGCTGGCAACGGAGAAGGAAGGCGAGGCGCCAGCATCGTTCAGGATGTACCACCAGAAGTTGATGCAACGCGACTCGAGCTCGCAAGCAATCTCCTGCCAGAACTTGGCGGCGTTCTCGATGCTGGGAACGGCCTGGTCCTCGTCCTTGCCCGAGATGGGCCAGCCAGTCTCGGTGACCCAGAGGGGCTTGCCACCGGCAACAGCCTCAACCTTGTCATAGGCCTCCCAGAAGAGCTTGGAGGCGTTGTCGATCGAGTTGCCCTCACCATCCTGGTAGAAGGGGTACTCGTCAAGACCGAGGAAGTCAACGGCGCCGAGAATGGCAGAGTTGGATCCGTTGGTGAAGGCGTTCCACGTGTCGACGTGACCGATGGGAACGTTGGCAAGAGCAGTGCCCTTGACGGCCTCACGGACCTGGCCAATGTAGTTGACGAGGACGTCAGCAGTCTGGCCGTATCCGCTCTTTTGCTTGATGCCAGTCTCGGAAATGCGGTACAGATCCTCCGAACCCACAGAAATACCGACAGTCAGGTCGGCGAGACCTGCAGAGCCGAATTGGCTGATGGCACTCTTAAGAGCAGTAAGCTCGTTGTTGAACGTCTCCTGGTTGGAAGAAGCCCAGAGTCCAAGAAGAAGGGTGGTGTTGGTCTTGATGGCGGCGGGAATGGCAGAGATGACAGAGTTGGCCGTGCCCTCCTGGATCATGGTGTAAAGACGAGCAGATGCATAGTCGGTAATGGCCTGAGCAGACACAAACTGGTTGGTGAATGTGTCGAGTGTGTTTCCCTGAGATCCGTAGTTGAAACCACGGGTGGCTGCGAGGGCAGACGCGGCACTGCCGGCAAGAGCGTAGAAGGAAGAACGCATGTTGTATATGAAAAGTGCTGATCCGGGAATATGATGTCCAAAAAGAATGTGGTGTTCAAACAAGACCCAGTGGAAAGAGTGACAATGGGATACAAGTTTCGGTTGTTGGTTGCAAGGAGAAATGATGGGGATGTTCAAGTACAAATAGACGGCGGACTTTTCAAACCTTTGTACCTGCGTAGACTCGCCCTGATCTGCGCCACTACCCGCCGCCGGTGTGTCAGTTTCAGTCTGCGACTGACCAATAGAAGCGCGTCCACCGAGGCACCAGAGCGGAAGCAGCAAAGTGTGTGCCAAACATAGTAAGACATAGAGTTGGACCCACACGTAGCCGCCATTCAGCCGGGCGAGACGAGACCAGGCTACAAACTTACCTTCATGGATCTTCCCCCTGAGATTTCGCAAATCACCTGACTTAGGTCTTCCATGAGTTGAATGTTTTTGATCACTTGTTATAATCCTTGTTAGACAATCATGAATCTGCAAGGCGGTTAGTGTCGTTTCACTGGGCCGCTGAGTGTCTCTGGCAGGAAAGGTCAGGTACGTGGGCGGTTCGTGGCGCTTGCAGAGGCGGTGGGGCCGTTACTGTCCGCGTGGTCGCACTAGCTTTATGAAGGCATTGATCGGCAGGCGTTGTGCTGAACAGATTTTGCCCGGGCGGAGATTATTGTTTGTTGAGCAACGAATCTCGTCATGCCTTTTTAACCAAAACAACAAGACGCGGAGGAGCAACCACAGATTTGCTGCAAATCTCACGGCACACTGGCCAGGCCGCTGCGCCTCGACAACGACGGCAGCAACGGCAGCAACGAGCCACCGGGTATGCTGTTGAGATTACATTGTCAAGGAGTCTCTTTTGTGACTCCTCTGCTCTGTTTATTTGCGCTGTTGCTCGTGCTTCTGGAAGCCCAGATCCGATTGATGAAATGAAATGTCAGTGGTGGTCGTCGATCAACGTATCGACAAGGATGCCAGTCGCGATTGTTTCTATTCTTGAGTTTTGCTTCCATGAAATCACATCCTCATTTCGCTGCACTGGCTATTACGCAAGCCACTACACGCGCTCAAGCGGTTGTCAAGAGCTGAGACGAAGTGAGCAGCCGCGAGTGAATGATGTGTCAATGATCTGTCCGATGTGCCCTGGCATTCTCGCGCCATGGTTCTGCAAACGCTCAAAGATCCTCGTGTGATTCTGCCAGCTGTTGTAGCCTTGCCGGTGTTGTTGAGTGAGTACAGTTTGTCGCTAGAGATCTGTTGCCGCTGTTTGCCAAGCCGAAGAACACGACTATGAGAACTCTAGTAGGATTCCAAGCTTGCTTTGCCATTTATTATTCATCCGGTGTGAGACAACGACGTTTGCCTTCCTACTCCTTCGAGCTCATCGAATCTTTGAACGCCTCTTGGTATTCAGAGGGGCATGTCTGTTCGACCGTCATTAAAAAGCTGCTTGCTGGAGATTTGCTACTGCCATGACCAGTCTGGTGAGCGTCTTGATCGATAATAATTACTGAACAATGCAGTCGACGATCCTTTGTCATCGCCACAGTACGAATATTGGACCGGATTTTCTGGACACGAAGATAAGGCATTCCCTCACGCAGCATTAACCCTTGTGACATTCTTCGTTTCGTTTGCTCGCCGAGAGTCATGTCCATCCATGTAGGTGTTGGTCGGATGATAACGACGTCAAAAAAAAAGAAAAAAAAGAAAAAAACATTGTCGTCGCAATCATGTACCCTGACCACCGCGACAACGCATCATCCAACAAAAAACTCCCTTGCACCATCTCCGTCTTCAAAACATTTCGCTTTTGCGCTCCTGCTGGCCAGTTTGCTCGTGTAAAAAAGACTCGCCTAACATTACTGCAACCAGCATCCCACCTCAGCTCCCACGTTTTACTTCGCTTAATGTTACGGAGAAGAGTAACGCGAGGCGAGTTTTTCGCCAAAGCAAAACAGACCGAGGCTTCTTGACAGCTTCGCGTACGGAATTACGTCCGAAGTAAAATAGTCGAGGTACCTTTTATATGTAGTTTATATGTAGGAGCTCAAGTGCTGCCCGCCGCTACAAACGACACCAAGGAGCATTTTTCCAAACCTCTCTCTCTCTCTCTCTCTCCCTCTCGCCCTTTCGCCCTCTCTCTCTCCCTCTCGCCCTCTCTCTCTCTCTCTCTCTCACAGCACAAACAAGAATCATGGCCTCCCAATACCAGTCGGTCCATCTCGCAGCACGCCCCAAAAGCGAAATCGTCCCCGGCGAAACCTTCAAGGTCCAAACCAATGCAGCCCCAAAAGAATCCGACCTGAAGCAAGGCTCCGTGATCTTCCGCTCGCTGTACCTGTCGCTGGACCCGGCGATGCGCGGCTGGCTCAACGACACGCGCTCGTACGTGCCGCCGGTGCAGATCGGCGAGATCATGCGCGGAGTCGCGATTGGTGTTATCGAGGCGTCCAAGAGCGACAAGTTCCCCGTGGGCACCCTGGCCACGGGTTTTGTTGGGTGGACTGAGTTGGCCGTCATGGAAGAGAGCAAACTCGAGAGGGTTGATTTGCCTGCGAATGGAAAGACTACGGATGCGCTTGGTGTGTTGGGTATGACGGGGTTGACGGCATACTTTGGAATCATCGAGGTTGGGCAGGTCAAGGAGGGCGATTTTGTGGTTGTGTCTGGTGCTGCCGGAGCTACTGGGTCGGTGGTCGCTCAGATCGCGAAGCTCAAGGGCGCCAAAGTGCTGGGTCTGGCCGGCAGCGACGACAAGGTGTCATGGCTGAAGAACGACCTCGGTCTGGACGAGGCACTGAACTACAAAGACGCCGACTTCACCACAAAGTTCAGAGCCGCCACAAAGGGCCTCATCGACGTCTTCTTCGACAACGTCGGCGGCGAAATCCTCGACCTCGCCCTCTCGCGCGCAAAGCCCTTCTCCCGCTTCGTCTGCTGCGGCGCCATCAGCGACTACAACAGTGCCTCCCCGCGCGGCCTCAAAAACTACATGATGATCATTTCCATGCGCATCCGCATGCAGGGCTTCATTGTCTTTGATTATGCCGCCAAGTATGCCGCTGCTCGTCAGGAATTGGCCAAATGGCTTGAAGAGGGCAAGTTGCAGAGGAAGGAGACGGTTATCGAGGGCGGTTTGGCCAAGGCCGAGCAAGGCCTGAGGGATCTGTACAAGGGTGTCAATACCGGAAAGTTGCTTGTTGAGGTTAGCAAGCCCAAGGATGGAAAGTCCTCGAGGCTTTGAGTGAGTGAGCTTCACGTTGTGTTTTCCTACATAATGCCTACTTTATGATCACTCTTTGTATCCCTCTTCTTCGTCCATAAGCGTCTTGAATCTTGATCTCCAGCGTTCAAAGAACCTACAAAACCATGTCACTGCTTCCCACCGAGTCACCAACAAACACAAGCAAATAGAAGGATAGGTCACCAAACCCTCACCTCCCCCTCTTACCCCACAGACAAAAATGCCTGCAGCCTTTCCATCACCGGTTCAGGTACCCCGTGCTGGTCTTGTTCCGCTAGTAACCCTGACCTATCTCGATATACCGATGTCTTTTGATGTAGACGCGGTTCTATGCAACCAGCCGCATAGGATATAGAGTGTATCGCCTTACGTAGTAATAGTTAGTTAAAACAGATAGAACGCGATAGAAGATAAGTAGATACGAGGGATAACTGTTCTTCCATCTTGATTAAAAGCCTAAAGCCGAAGAAGAAGAAGAAGGAAAATTATTAATTAGTAAAAGTAGTGATAAACACATGTTTATATAAGGCCTTAAAATAGGTAGGCACGAGGTAGTTAAAGTATAATAAGAGTTATCTATCACTTTGCTCCCTAAGCACTAAACATAATAATAATAAGGAAAAGTACTCTAAAATATTAGAAGAAAGAAACATAGGTACATGTAATTAGAGCACAAAAGAAAAAACTCTCAATTCTTAATACTAATCTTATAGTGTATTGCATGTCATCTCCTCTTTTCTTTCCCCTCTACCCCTTATTGCTTAGGGCGAAAACAAAGCATTTCCTTAAGGCACAGATTAGCTTATTTCGCTTATTTTTTTCCATAAACCCTTTTTTCATGCTTTTACATCCCACTCCTTCTCCTCTTCATGCCGCCACTACCATCACCACCACCACCACCACCACCCATCATGTCCGGATCACCGCCCCTAGGTCTCTTCCTCTCACTTCCTCTGCCATTGTCTCCCGCAGCGCCAGATCCTGCGCCACTGCGTCTCATAGAGCCGCTTCCATCGTTGTTATCCCGTCGACCACTACCGCCACTGCTTCCCCCAGCGGCGGCGGCATGAGACTCGCGTCTACTATTGCCGTACTCGCCACTTCCCGAGCCTCCTCCGCCTCGGTCATCTTGGCCTTGGTAGCGTCCTCCTTGTTGCTGAGGATACTGTGCTTGCTGGCTCTGATGGTGGTGCGACGAATGCTGCTGCTGGTATCCCTGATGTCCTTGATGGTGGCGCGAAGAACCTCCACCGCCGCCGCCATACCCACCCCCATTTTCAGGGGGCCCGGCAAAAGATTGCGGCGTTTGCTGATGCGCGACGGCCGAACTCAACGTCGGCGTGTTTTGAGCAGATGCAGTATTCGTGCCACGGCCGCCATAACCGCCGCCGTTTGAGTCGCGATCGTTGCCGCCGCCGCCGGTGCGCGAGGAACGTACACTGCCGCTGTTGCCTCTTGATGACTGATGCCCTTGCGGGTATTGCTGGCCTTGTCTGTAGTCATCCGAGGCAGAGAATGAAGAAGGGGCAAGCTGTTGGGAACTGCCGCTTCCACCGTGGCGGGAGCTTTGCTGTTGTTGTGCATCTCCGTTATCGCTACCGCCACGTCCGTGATGGCGCCTGCTCTCACGGTTTTCTTCGCCGTGGCCTCGGCGTGATGACGATGACGATCCCTCAGAGGGACGCATAGGCTGTGCAAAGCCCTCGCTGTTCTTCATTGCAGGACTTGACATTTGTCCGGGCGTTTGTTGTTGAGAAGACGGGCTGGCCGCAGACATCATGCCTGGCCCACCATTGCTGCTCATGCTAGACATCCTCACACCGCCACCACGAGCACTTCCTCTTATGGATGCTCCGTTGGCGCTGTTGCTCTGCAGTGTATCGTTCAAATTGGCAAATCGTCTGTCTTGGTTATTGTTGCCGCCGCCTTTGCGATCACTAGCAGGACCTGAAGGAGCACTGCGAGAAGCGGCTGAAGGGGTGGAAGGACCCGATGAACTGCCCATGGTACGGGGTCCAGTGGGTGTAGAAGAAGCGGCTGCTGCTGCTGACGACGCCGCCGACTGTTGTTCAATGTTGAGATGGGCAAGACGGCTGGGGTGCACAGCAACTACTTCTGCTTGGGAAGTAATTGCGGCAGCAGGGGGGGCTGTCTGCGGAGGCGGTGGAGGTGGCGGAGGACGTCGATCGCGTCCGCTATTCGAGCTTTGATGAGCATGAGCATTCTCCCGTCCATCATTCGAACGACCATTCTGTGTGTTGGGTGGGAAGCCTCTCTGACTTCCACCAGCATTGAATGCTCTGGGACCAGAAGGAGGAGGGCCCTGAATAGAAGCCTCAGGCGCTGCATTCAGACGACCATAATTGGGATCTTGCTGACTATTGTCAATAGGTCTTCTCGGACCGGCCGGCTCAAACAAATCGCGAGCATTGGTCTTGGGAGGAGCTTCAACGCCACGACTTGATCTGCTACCGCGACCTGAGCTTGCAGGTCCTGAAGGTGGCACATCTTCACGTCGATCACTCTTGTCGGGCTGGTTGC
Organism: Aureobasidium zeae; assembly: GCA_017580825.2. Lineage (NCBI taxonomy): Eukaryota > Fungi > Ascomycota > Dothideomycetes > Dothideales > Saccotheciaceae > Aureobasidium > Aureobasidium zeae. The sequence continues at coordinate 90,623 of JAGFJS020000028.1, forward strand.
CGCGCATGCTGTCGCGGGCCATGGCATCACGCGCCGCGAATGGATTTGGATCGAGTGGGGCTCTACGAGGTTGAGGCTCTTCTTTCTGGCCTTGAACTGCCGGTGGAGCAGGGGAATCAGCAGAGATTCTAGGAGAGTGACCTCTTCTGTCATCGCGAGATGAGGTTCTCGCTCGGCCGGCGTTTGGTGGATCCTCGCCGGTAATCATCTTCAGACGTGCAGGATTGACAGCGACGGCGGGTAGAGGTGCCTGAGCGGAGTGCGAAGATGATCGACTACCTTGAGCCGGGCGTTCACCACGGTCAGGTCGATCGACATGTTCAGCCCGCTCAGAGCGCCCGCGATCAAGACGTTCAGGCCTCTCAGATCTGTCATGTCTGTCAGGTCGATCAAGTCTCTCGGGTCTTTCGAGTCTGTCGGGTCTTTCAAGTCTCTCAAGTCTTTCGGGTCTTTCGAGTCTGTCAGGTCTTTCAGATCTCTCGTATCCTGAGCGATCATGCGGCGGAGGCATTTGGTGAAGGGTTCTCCCAGGATGCGGCCTGTCTGGACCGTATGCCTCGCGCTCGCGCTCCGGGATGCGTTCGTGCACGGGCGGGGCTAACGGTCGACCATAGTGATCACGTCTGTCATCACGAGAATAATCAGGCGTTCTTTGACGTACCCTGCCACCCCTTGCACCAGGGGATGGGTCTCCTGAATGAGCGTTTGTTGGCATGGCCTCTCTAGGTCTGTCAAGTCGTCCGTACTCTGGAGGAGGGCCACGTTCGCGAGATTCGTGTCGAGATTGGGGTAGCGGGACAGGCCCACGTCCAGGGGGCTGTCTAGAGTTTGGAGCTGCCTCAGGCTTGCTGGGCAAGTTGTGGGTCAATCTTGTAGGTTGGGTTGATGCCGCTCTTGGTCCATCTCGTTGTGAGGGAGTGGGAGCTCTCGATTGACCTTCATTCGCTCTCGGTGGAGGCTTCAGATCAGGCTTTCTCTCTGTGAGTGATTCGGACCTCTTCTCGACATCTCCCGTCTTGACCTTTTCATCGTCAATCTCACCATCCTCTGATTCGCCTTGCTTTGTCGCGGCAGTCGGAGCTTTGAAAGGCTGTGCCCCCGGGTTGAGCGGCGTTGAGGATCGAGAGGCGGACGTCTCTGCTGTTGAAATAGTAGGTTTCGCGCTCGGGAGTTCGGGTTTCTTGTTCTTGTCAGGCTCCTTCTTTTGGTTGGAAATCGACGGGATTGGTGGACTCACTCCTTGAAACTTTTCCTTTGACACCCAAGACGACTGTCTCTTTCGGATATCACCCAACGTACTCGCCGCTGCAAGTTTGAGATCTGCTCTCTTGTCGTCCTTGCTCAGAGCAGTGACTGCATCCAGGATAATCTTACCCATCGGCTCGGCAACAGGGAATTGTTGCGCAATAGCTTTGAAGACGATAATTGCGTTACGAATGTGCATATACTCACCAGAATCGAAGCATATCTGGAAAGCAGCATTCAGGTTTGAGTGCCACTTGTATAGCAGCATCCGGTACTCTTCGTAGCTCAGGAAGACTTGAGGCGTGTTTTCGGGCGTACATTTTCTTGCAAATCCAGTAAGCTGCTTCTTTGGTCCGTAAGCATGCCTTTCGTACACGGCTCTGTCAGCATGCCATGATCCCAAGTCCTTCAGCACTTCATTCAAAAAGCGACCAAAGTTCTCACACTCGCGAGGAGTGCATTGGAACATGAGGGCAGAGAGTTGGTTCTTTCGCAACAGGCGATCCAGCAGATGCATAGTACGGAATCCGGGAGCGCCGTTATTGTGAAGGAACTTGAGCATCATATAGGTGTAATGAGCGTCCAAAGAAGAGTTCAACATTCTCGGCAGGAAACAGTTCTGCAGAAGACTGGTGTGCAACAGCTCAACCTTGTTATGGAAGTCGATGAACCAGTGATCCTTTTCCTTGTTGAGTCTGTTTCTGACTTGAGTGTAGGCGCCGATTTGACTCTTCATCTCCTGAGTCAGCTTTTCCCTCAACTCTGAGATGGCCTTTTTCTTCTTTTCCTTTTCCTGCATGCCTTTAGCAGTGACGTCGGTGCGATCGTTGTTGATTTGATTGATGAGATGAGCCTGTGTAGCGAGTTCCTGATCATAGCTGCTTGTGTTGACCAGAATGTCTTCAATCCCAAGAGTCCAGAAGGTGACGTAGAACGGGATGCTAAGGCTTGGTTCAAGCTTCTCGCCGAGCAGATCGCGGGTCTTTTCAATCAAGGGCGTCAAGACTGGATGCCAGTGCGAATTAGGAGAAGGAGTTGGGGTTGCAGTGTCCACGCCATTGGCCAGAGCGACATTCTTCATCTCCGCATCCGACTCTGTGAGAGAAAGCACCGTCTTCTCAGCTGCAGGCGGTGATGAAGCGTCGTCAATCTTTACATCCTTTTCGTCGACATCAGTCATGGAGACATCGCCATTCGCAGCAGCTGATTGGCTGGATCTTCTGGCATTCTGCTCTGCTTTTCTCGCCGCATCGGACTCGGCGATGGCATGCGCAATGCTTGCACGACCAATCATGAATGCCAGGGGAGGCTCAAGACCAAAGTCTCCCATCAGGGTGACGGCATCAGGCAGTATAGCATCGAACTCGTCTGGAGTCAAGGTGCTTCGGAGAGTTTCCAAATATTGGTTGAATACAAGATACAGCTTATCCAGATTGTTTCCGAGCACTTTGAGAGGAGCGTCTCGCGTGAAGTCATGGTGAGCGTACATTTGACTCTCCTGCGCGACAGAGATCAGGAGCTGACCGGCAAGCCCAGGTTCTGTAAGTGATTTGATCAAACGACGTGAAGATTTCTCCATCTTGTGTCTCTCATCAAGAAGAGAAATGAGTGTTTGCGCCTTCAAGACTGGACCTCCAGCCATGGCAAGAACTTGTGAGTCGTTGAAGGTCATGTCAGACTTGATTCCAACCATCTCAGTGATGATTTGCTCGAGAACTTCTAGATCAGTCGAGTTACCGGCCTTGAGTTCATTGGCGACATATTGAAGGATAGGAGAAGGATCCATGGCAGAGTAGCGTTTGAATATGGAGCCTGCAAAGGTTGAGAGAGCACGCAGCCAAGGACTTGTAAGCATTCCATCTCCCTGTACACGATTTCTGCCTGCTCCGCCAAGCGCGTTCATCAAACACCAAGTAAGGACGTCGTAACCAAGCATGCTGAAATAGCGGACACATTCTACGACAACATCGATAAGATTGTCGTATGATTCCATCTGGTGAATTGCAACTTGCATGACGATACCTGGAGAAGAAAAGGCGACCTTTGACAAGGCCTTACCCATCGCTCGAACGTTGGTCTTGCTGATACGTTTGAGAACGTCTTTGGTCTCGGCCTTGGTCTGATCAAATGCAGCTCGGATGTCGGGATTTCGAGAAACAGTACCGTAGTGCCATTCAGCGTAGATGGAGTAGCGTGTGCTGGTAGGGAAGAATTTGAGAAGCTCAAACATTTCGTTGACATCGCCAGTGTTGTGTTTTGTCAGACTGAGAGCCGGGACAAGTAGACGCTTGCAAAGATCAATCCAGCGAGCGAAATTTGAGTCTGAAGGGTCATCCACCAGACTCCTTTTGCCAATACGTGCGAGCTTCATCAGCAAAGCAGAATCTCTTCCGATCTTGACACCAGTCAGATTCAGAAAAGTGGCGCAGAGTTGGAACACGTCATCAACAGATTGACAAACAGGAATATTATCGGTCCAGTCATCCCAATAAAACTTGTACTCGACTCCATCACCGTGATCAGGACGATCAAGATTGGCCCATCTGAGAGTCTTTGTCGGTTGCGAGGGAGCAAAGTTGAGCTGGCCTTTTGACAAGCCAGACGTGTCGCCGATGTGAGGCCTTGCGTCTGACATGCCGGGTCTCTCAGCAAGAGGTCTCGTAGGCTCATAGACTTTGGCAAGCATGTGGTGGAGAATGCGATGCATGTAGTCGGGTAGCTCGTGTACGAGATCGGTCAACCAGGGGAATCTACCGATGATGTACAATGCTTCGGGCAAACAGCCAATGGCGAGAAGACTTTTGAGAAGTGCGACCTTTTGGTTTGCGGGCTCAGGCAAGGCATCCTTCTCGCCATCTTCAGCTGCAGTTGCATCGGCATCTGCCTTTGGAGTTGCGCGACCAGATGCAGTATCGCGGAGGGCACGAGCAGCTGCTGCAGGGAGAGTGTCGTCTGCAAGAGCGCCAGCCTTTGCGAGGGCGTTCAGGACACCGCCACCAGGGCGTGCAGCCCTTTCTCTTTCTGCTTTTTCCTTTTCGAGTCTGTCCTTTGTTTCGCCCATCTTCTCGTCTGGAGGACAGAGGTGAGGATAGAGGTCTCGGAGTGAAATGAAGCCAATTTTGATGAGAAATGCGGCGAGGTAGATGAGGTTGTCAGGAAGGACGTCATTCTTGTCGCGAGCATCCGACGAGTAAAAGGCAAGCTTGAAGCCGAGAAGTTGAGCAGCGTCCGGGTTGCCAGGAGGTACCACACAGCCCGTTTGACGCATCCATTTCCGGGCATTGTTTGTTCGGAGACGACGGATCATGTTCATCTCCTTGCCCTTTCCGTCCAGTTCAGGCTTGAGCTCGGTGTCGAGGAGTTCAGAAACGGCAGGAGAGTCAATGTTTGTGATGCGCAAGGCGCCGATATCAAAGAAGGCCTCCATTCCCGATTGGCGCACCTTGTGCCAGAATTCAATGTCACGAGTTTCCTTGAGAGCAGCGAGTTGGGCACGTTGTTCTTGCGAAGGGCCCCATGATGAAGAATTGGGGAGAGCCCAAGCGGGTAATGAAGTAAAGCCTTGACTGTGAGTGACGAAGCCTTCGGGAATGGTCTGCTCTGGCCACCACGAACTCGCACGGAGGTACTTGATGAAGAAGCGGAAGTTTTTGATGAGAAGATTGGCCATGACGTCGAGGGTGATGTCCAGAACGCGGCCAACATCAAGGTCAAAGGAACCAACAAGCGCCTTGATGCGTTGGTTGGTGTCTTCGGCAAGGAGATCAGAGGTGGAACCAGCGTTTGCGGCATTGAAGTATTCGGTGATGAGTTTTGAATAGCCCTCTGGTTCCTCGCGCAGAAGATTGAAGTTTGCTTGGCGGTAGATGAGGTTTGTCGTCTTGCGGTTGCGGATGGTTGTGAAGGTGCTGCGAACGAGGCCGAGGGCAGTCATGGCCTCAATGTCGAGTTCGTTGCGCAACACGTGCGGCGAGAGAGCGGCGAAGTGCATGAGCGTCTTGAGCACGGGATTCTTCCAGTCGTCTTCGTCCAGCAGGGCCAGCGTGTCTCCAAAGATGGACTCGAGCTCTTCGGGCGGCGCTACCTGTTTCAACACTTCGGCGCACTCGCCCGCCGACAATCGGCCATCCAGCGTTGTTCTCAGCAGCTCTTGTACAAGCAGACTTGCCACAGTGTCGCTGTCTTCTGCTTGCGCCAGAGCATCGAGCACAGACTGCTTGCCCTTGGCCTGCCACGCGCCCACGGCTTCGTCGGTGAGGTAGTCGTAGGCATACGGCGGCGGAGGTTCCTTTGGCGTCGGCGGGTATTGCGGCAAAATCAGAGGGGGAGCGGGCGTAGGCGTTGCTCGGGCTGGTTGCTGCTGTTGCGGCGATTGCACCGTGTGCGCAGGCGGCGCCGGCGAGGCTCTGGCCGACGAAGGCTGTGACGAGTTCCCATGGCGGTTCTGCGTGGGTGTAGAGTTGTTTGAGCGGTTGCGCTGGCCTCCTCGGCGCTGGTTCTGCTGGGCCAGATTAAGATCCTGCGGGCGGTGCGGAGATGCGCGCGGCGGGTTTTCCTCGTTCGGGCGCTTTCTCTTTCCTTGATGAGCTGAAGGCGCCATGGTGGTCTCCAATTCAGCGCGTGATGCTATGCGCAATCTTGTTCATGTGGAGCAACGTTTTCCTGCTCTTGCCGTGATTTTTTTATGGCGCGCCCAGTGAAGGCAGGAACCGGTGACTGCCGCGACCTGCTTTGTTACAAACGGACGTGTGACGGAAGGTGCAAGAGTCGATGGCGACTTTGTCGACAAATGCAAAGCTTCGTAGGTAGCGCTTGCCATGTCAAACCACAAAGAGATCCATTGAGCACTGACCACTTGCATTCACTGTGAATAATACAGAATACAACATCAAAGTACTGTATTCCAATAATCTACATACACAACAAGCTGAGGCCGTTACTTCCCATCCCGTGCCAATCCTGTGCTTTGCAATAAACCATCGCTATGCCACCAAACAACAAATCAACCAATCAATCGAGCAAGAGAAGCCGTCGTTTCCATCAATTAAGCACAGGCACAGTTCCTCCCGCCAGTCCTTTGGCTCCTCCAGTTGCCATGTCAGTCTTCTTGGTGACTCCGTCCAGCCCTGTTTGCTTGGTCACACCGTCGAGTTTAGCTTGCTTGGTCGCCTGATTGGCCACATTGCCAACATTGGCATTCTTCTTGAGCGAGTCCGTCTGCTTGCCCAAATCAACAGACGATGATTTTGCCGGGCTGTTTTCCAGTTTCCTCGGCTTGTTGCCATTTCTTGTTTCACTGTCGGATGCTCCATTCTGTTGTTTTTGTTGTTCGCGTGCATTGCCCATGATAAAGTCGAGTCTTCCGCCAGTCAAGGCGTTCAACTTGTCACCGATGGCATCTCCCTTGGCTGCGGGCATCTCGCCCTTGTTGAACCATCTGAGAAGGTAATATCCACCCAGGCCCCACAAGAACAAGAAGCAGGCCGTGAGACTGGTGAAGAAGACGGTGGGGAAGAGAATGACCAGAGCAATGACAATCATGAACAGAGTGAATCCAACAGCGACCAGCAGAGCAACCAAGAGAGCAACAACCAGCGAGAAGATGAAGACAGTCAGAGAAAACAAAATGAACAAGAACATGGGAGGGCCTGTCAAGGCAATGTTTGTGAGAAGGAACGCCTGTGCATTTGTGTGAGATGGGCCGTCTGTCGGTCAGGGGCTAGGGAGGCATCATACCGACAACTTTGGATTGTTGACCATGAACTGCTGGAGCTTTGTCACCAGCTCTGCCCTGCGTTCTGGAGGAAAGACGGAATCGACGATGCTCACGGCCTTGTCTACCACGGTTTCGGCCATGCCTTCGATGGTAGCTATGACTCCCGACATGTCGACGGTCGTTTGTGAAAACAAGGGAAGAGAGAAGTGGAAGAAAGAAGCTGTTTACAGGTGCAGCTATAACTTTCGGGAAAACCCAAATCAATCACCTCACAAAGGCAGCACAGGCTCGTAGGTACATGTAACAAAACGAGAACAAGGAGGAATCTTTTTGTACAGGTTCGAGGCAGTCGCGCATACACACGTCACAGGGAGCTCTGGATGTCACAGACAATTTCATGTGCACGGCTCGGGCCGGGTCAAACGCGCCGAGGCGAACGAGTCGGGTTTTGCAAAAAGTTTGGACTGCGAAATAAGAAATAAATCAAGTCAGAACACGCACACATACATCCAATGGCCGGGCACGACGACAAGAAGAGAAAGAGAGGAGCCGAAGAGGGCGGGGCTCCCAGCAAAAAGGCTTCCACTGCTGCCATCAGCGTGCATTTTGCTGCTCCGAGCGACGAGCTATACCCTGTCGTTGGTTTGTCTCTCTGTCCTTGTATGAGGAAGGAGCCACCCACCACTGATATGTCATCAACAGCTGCTGCTCCTGGTCTCGCCATTCCCAATGCGCCGTTCCAGCCATTCGCCAAGAACACAACATCCAAGCAAGACACAACAACCACGCCAGCACCATCAACACACTCGCTCCTTCTGCACTCGACAGCCCACGATCGTCTGGATTTCACCGCCCAACAGCAGCAGCTCGACCCAAACACCTCCCACTACCTCGCCGTCTACGACCCCACAAGCAAAGAACTAAACATCGTGCCCGCCCACAGCGTCTGCATGCGCAGCACCCTGCGCTCCGAAACCCAACAAGTCGCTTCCCAGAACGCCGCTCGCACATATGCCCAACAGCGCGAAGACCTGGGCCAAGCCTTCGGTACCAAAAAGGCAAAAAAGGCGCTCGCCTCAAAGGTCGAGAACGCAATCACTTCAGCCGCAGACCGGAATCGCGTGGGCGGCAACCTGGACACGGTGGAATCTGCAGTCATGGACAGCGTAAAGGAAGCCTCAGCCGCCATGCCCGACCGAGACACGCAGCAAGACGAAATCCTCGCCAACAAACCCATCCCGAAGCCCAATCTCCAGGCCACCAAAGTCGAGCTTGTGTATCCCATTGGCATGCTCGTCCCAGCCGCCGATATGCGCCATCTGGCCGTCCAAGAATGGCAAGACACAATCGCTGCTGGCGGAGCTGTCGAGAATCTCACATCCCGCTTCGTCGCTCACCGCGTCCAACCCATCGCCACGCGCGACGACGTCCAGCGTCTCAAGGCACTCAAATACCTCATGCTTCTGATCGACTTCAATCTGGCCCTCAGGCCCGGTCGCAGCGGTAAAAAGGTGCCGCAAAGGGACCAGCTGCGTGAAAAACTATCGGCTTGGCCTGAACCCTTGATTGAGAGCGTGCGACGACGATTCTCCGACAACAACGAACTCAACAAGTGGCACATGGACAATCTCATCACCCACATGGCCGCCATCACCCTCTTTATCGACGGCTACAAGACCGACACGCACGATTTGCGCGAAGATTTGCGTCTGGAAAACAAGCAGTATGTCCCTCATTCCCCCCTTCTTTCGTTTTTGACAATTCCAATTTTTTTTTTGATTTTTTATACTGATTTTCTCTCCCTCAGAATGTCCCAATACTTTATGGAACTCGGCTGCAAAGTCAACAACCCGACCGAAAAGGAAATGACCCAGTACGGAATGCCAAACAAGGCCGTCGCCGCCCAACGCAGAATCGCAAAACTGAAAATCCCGCTCGATTTCCCAAAAGTCAGAATGATGCCCAGGAGGAGATGAGAGACATGTAGTTAGAAATGAAATGGAATGTTTCTTCTGTTTGTCTTGTTGCTTTTGATTGCTTTTTGTGTTGGAGAAATATGGATATCATGGTAGGAAGGAGAAGACGCTTCGTCTGTTGACAGATCCAATCAACAGAAAGGATATATATAAGAGGGTAAAAGAATCAAAAAAGTGTATAATAAAATCAACAGATTCTATGAACACCAGATATCAAGTGAACAACAAAAAACAAAAAAAGAGAAAAAAAGGAAAAGGAAAAGGGAAAAAGGAAAAAAAAAAGAAGAAAAAAAAAGAAGAAAAAAAAGAAGAAGAAAAAAGAAGAAAAATCCTCCCCGAACCTACCAAGTCTCCTGCTTATACCTGCCCTCCCTCTCCAGCTTCTCCAAATACAGCACAGCATCTTCTGCACTCAACCCACCCTCCTGCTGTACAACTTTACTCAGCGCCTCTCTGACACCCTTGGGCATATTCCCCGAAGACCCGCACACATAGACTTTACCGCCCTCATGATGCACGAGCCGGTACACTTTCTCAGCCTCTTTGCAAATGAGATCCTGGACATAGGTTTTCGGTGTTTCCTTGCCGCGGGAGAAGGCCGGTAAGACTGTGACATTGTTATTTTTGCTGCTGCCAAGGTGTTGCCATTCAGACTCGAAAAAGTAGTCTGCGTTTCTGTTGCGGCAGCCAAAGAACAGAAGCACATCTTTATGCTGTTGGGCATGGTCTGCGGCTTCTTCGGCCCAGGCAAGTCGTTGGTAGATCATTGCGCGCATGGGAGCAACACCGGTGCCCGGCCCAATCAGCAGCACCGGCGTAGAAATCTCCTCCTTGGTGACGTTCAAGTAGCCCGGTTGGATGGTGAGAGCGAGCTGCCGTCCAGCCCGCAGCGTCGCAATATACCGCGTGCATACACCGTATCGTTTTCGCAACTTGATGATGGGGTTAGGAGGGTCCGCAATAGCGACCAGCAGTTGCACTCTACCGCTGCCGTCGTCATGGCGTTTCAGTTTGCCTCCGCTAGCAATGCTGAACTGCCTTCCGCGCATCAGCGGTAAAATGGCCAACGCATATTTCCACGGGATCTTTACACTCGGAAACTCTGGCATGATTTCCAGAATCGTGCGACGGGGCCGTGTGGTGTAATCCCACAATTCGTCGATGAGCTCTGGGTTGGCGAGTTCGAGGATGCGTTCCTTTTGAAATGCTTCGTCTTCGTTGGAGTCCTTTGTGAAGTGGGCAAGGGCAGCAAAGAAGGTCCTTCGTGGGATGGATGCGATGTCAAGATAGTTTGTCAGGAGTTCGCGCATGGTGAAGGTCTTTTTGTCGGGGGACAGATGGCGGAGCGGTGAGGGTGGGTAGGTGGATAGGGCGATGGGTTCTGTTACTGTCGGGACGAGTTCGAGCGGCACGTCTGCTATTGAGCCCCAGCTCATGCATTCTACGAACTGGTTTACATCTTTAGGAAAGTTTTTGGGATATACGACAGCGACTGCTCCTGGTTTGTAGTCGATGTATGTCGGAAGCCGAAAATCCAGAAGGCGTACGTCTTGGTGATGGCTTTCGGGTGTGAGACGTTTGTTTGATATGATGTCCGCAGTGACGCTATCCCTGATGGGAAGAATATCATCTTCGGGCGGCGTTTCCAGCGTCGGGTTTTCGTAGCATGTTCCAGGAGCCACATTTACACCCGCATCAGCAAGCCGCAGACACCATTTGGGCTCCAGAAAGACGTCTTCAGGGATAATCTCTTGCCCCTCGGGCAGGGGAAACTTGTCCAACAGACTTTGCTTCAGATGCACAATCCATTGCCGAAAATCGCCATTATGGCCTTCGGGATGTTGCTCGTTACCCTCCCCGCGGGAACAGAATAGAGAAGCACCCAGCTGGAGCATACGATTATGCAACATCCGGTGGGCGACATTGTACTGCGGGTATGAGCTGTCACCAAGGCCGAACGTGGTAAAGCGGACTCGCCGCAGCACGCCAGGACGGAGCTGACTGCTCAACAGGACCTTCCAGAACGAGCGGGCGTTTTGGGGGAATTCGCCTTGGCCCGTTGTGGATATGGCTATGATTACGATGGTATGCTTGAGCAAGTCACGCTGAGAAGGATGGTCAGGTTGCTGAGAATGGAGGAGACGGAGAGATTTATAGCACGCACAAGTTCTATAGAGTCGAGGTCTATGACGGTAATATCAAAACGTAGACGCTCAGTCAGACGAGCGATTTCCTGAGCGACATCCTGCGTGTTGCCCGTCTCGGAGCCATATAAAATCAATGCAGAGCGAGGTTTTGCAGGTCTGATATTAGTCAGAGCAGGTTCCTTGCAGGGATATGATAAGCGGCGAATTCACCTCTTTGCAGGAGATTGCCCTTCTGTACTGTTAGGAAGTGACATGCAGTATGCTCGAGCCTTCCCAGCGAATGCAGTAGTGAAGAATAAAAAAAGTAAAGTTCAAGTGACAGAGGGCGGCGACTTCCTCAGTAGTTGTCTTACCCCAGGAAAACGACGCAGGCCAAGGAAGGGACCTGCCAGAAGGCGGCAACGTAAAATTGAGCTGCTACTGCTGCGTGTCCATCAAACACCTCCTTCCATCACAAAACACAACCAGATCTTCCTTTCTTTCCGCCCTCCTCCCCCCCACTCTCCACTGAATCGGGCACGTAGCTACCCATTACAAACTCTCCCTCGTCAAGTTTCACTTCCCATCCCACAACCGGCGGTCTCGACAATTGCCCTTTACTTCCCCAGACCTCTACCAGCTTTCGCGTCATCACAACCATCACCATGTCCGTCGAAGCTGCCACCGCCCAACTGGCCAACACTACCATCAACGACAGCTCCGACGCTGGCGCCGACAAGCCCATCAACGCCTCGCAGAACGAGGCCGTCATCGCCAGCGCTGCCGAGGGTAGAAGACTCTACATTGGAAATCTCGCCTATGCGACCACTGAGGGAGAGTTGAAGGATTTCTTCAAGGACTACCTTGTGTGAGTCTACTTGACGCCATGACTGCCACGCAACCACTGACCCAACAATGAATGCAGTGAGACTACTTCCATCCCCACCAACCCTCGCACCACTCGCCCTGTCGGATACGCCTTTGTTGACGTCTCTACCCCCTCCGAGGCCGAGCGCGCCATCAGCGAACTGAACGGCAAGAACATTCTGGACCGCAAGGTTTCTGTTCAGCTTGCCCGCAAGCCCGAGCCCGCACAGGAAGGTACCGAGGGAGCTGAGCCTAACCGCCGTCGCAGCTCCACCCGCGGCCGTGGTCGTGGTCGTGCCGGACGTGGCGGACGTGCTGGACGTGGTCGCGTGAGTCTTTGTCATAGCAGGACACGCCCACAAACAAATGACTGACATTGCCATGCAGGGCCAGAACGCCGACGCACCCGCTGAAAGCACCACTGACGGACCCACCAACGTTCCGGGACAAGTTCTCCCCTTGACCGAGACCACCAACGAAGCCACCTCTGCTGCACCCGCCAAGGACACGACCGAGAAGGGCGAAAAGACCGACGAACTCCGTCCCAAGAAGCAGCGTGGTCCCCCTGAAGATGGTGTCCCCTCAAAGACCAAGGTTATGGTGGCTAACCTTCCCTACGACCTTCGCGAAGAAAAGGTGAGGCTTGAACATGGCGCCATTTCTTTCATATTCCACTAACACACCAATACCAGCTCCTCGAACTCTTTGCTGAGTACAAGCCCACCTCCGCCAAGATTGCCCTTCGTCCTATTCCCCGCTTCATGGTTCGCAAGCTGCAGGCTCGCAACGAGCCCCGCAAGGGACGCGGATTCGGCTTCGTCACTCTGGAATCCGAGGAACTGCAGCAAAAGGCTTGCTCGGAGATGAACGGCAAGGAGATCGAAGGTCGTGAGATTGCTGTCAAGGTGGCCATTGACAGCCCCGGAAAGGAGGACGAGGAGCCCAGCGCTCCTGCTGAGGAAAAGACCGAGACGGACGGCAAGCCTGAGGAGGTTGCTGCTGTTGCTCAGTAGGCGAGATGAGCCGAGACAAGATGGAACCAGGTGCATCCGGCGACCGTAATACAGCAAACAAGACACTACAGCAGCATGAGAACTAAGGGTGTATTTGTTTTCTGCAGAGCCGGGGTATTGCGCAAAAAAGATATGAACTTTTTCTACTTTTATTAACACGACATTTATATGCCCCCCTTTTTCTTTTCTGATTGTTGTATGCATGGATGTGTCTTTTGAGCCTTTTGATTAGGCGACGGAGAGTGTGTAGCATTGTTGGCATTGAAGAATGGAGGGAAAGGGCATGATGATTATTTTATCTACATGGTGCTTACATGTATATCATCTACATGGTGCTCATTTCTTCTTTTTTTTTTCTTTGCATGTGATGAGAAGAATAATGAAATAATGTGTGCTCTCTCCCCGCGCTTGGTGAAAGGAGACATGGAGTCAACAAGCTCAGCCGAGGTCGGGGGGGGGGGTTGTGTCAGTTGTGAAAACGCGGAACATCGGGTTGAGCTTCTCTCTCTCTTCTTCGTCATAACTAGAGGAGAGAGAGAGAGAGAGAGCTTCAAGTCCTTTTTTTTTTGACTCTTTCCACCCGTCTGTCTCTTTTCTGGATTTACGAGAGCACCAACCATCGTCTGATACTCTTTGTCTTTTTCTTTTCCACTAAGGATCGATACACGCATACACATACGCACAGAGAGAGAGAGAGACACACATACATACACAGACAGACACAGACACACATACAACAACAGCAACAGCAACAGCAATGTCTGGCCTACGTATCCTGGTGCCCATCAAGCGCGTGATTGACTATGCCGTAAGTACATGTATCTTCTTTCCGCCTATTTGCAATTCATTGCATCGCTTTACCCCTTCTTTTCCTCTCTCTCTTTCTTCCTCTCTATAAAACAAGCACGAGAAAAAGATCAAAACCCCCCCTAAAGCGAAAGAAGGCAAAGAAAAGAAAAGAAAAGAACAAACCCCCTAAAGCGAAAGAAGGAAAAGAAAAGAAATACAACCCCCACGAATACCCGAACGAAAAACAAAAAAAGAAAAAAAAAAAAAGAAAAAGAAAAAGAGAGAGATTACTGACATTACACCATCCCACACCAGGTAAAACCCCGCGTCAACAAAACCAACACGGCCGTCGAAACCGCAGGCGTAAAACACAGCATGAACCCCTTCGACGAACTCAGCATTGAAGAAAGCGTGCGCCTACGCGAACGCAAAGGCCATCCAGTCGAGGACATCCTGGCGCTATCAGCCGGACCCCAAAAAGCCCAGGATATCCTTCGCACGGCGATGGCCATGGGCGCCGACCGCAGCATCCACGTGCTGACGGACGAGAAAACCGACGTCGAGCCCTTGCAGGTCGCAAAGCTTCTACAGAAAGTCGTGCAGCAGGAAGATAGGAATTTGGTGATTTTGGGCAAGCAGAGTATTGATGACGATGCGTCGCAGACGGGCCAGATGCTCGCGGGCCTCCTGGGCTGGAGCCAAGCGACCTGCGCCTCCAAGATCGAGGTCGATGGCGCAGGCACCCACGTGACCGTGACCCGCGAAGTCGATGGCGGAGTCGAGACGCTAAAGGCAAAGCTGCCGATGGTCATAACGACGGATTTGCGCTTGAACGAGCCCAGGTACGCGAGCTTGCCCAATATCATGAAGGCCAAGAAGAAGCCGTTGGTCAAGAAGACCATGGAGGATTACGGCATTGATTTGGCCCAGAGGTTGAAGGTTGTCAAGGTGGAGGAACCAAAGGCCAGGCAGGGCGGTGGCAAGGTCGACGATGTGGATGGTATGATTGGGAAGCTCAAGGAGTTGGGTGCTTTGTGAACAAAGCCTCGAAAAACAAAAGAGAGATGAAGACTATAAGCTGGATGAAATGTAAAATGGAAAGATGTGATTATTGAAACAATCGAAATGGGAAGAAAAGTAAGAAAAGGAGAAAAAAGAAGCAAAAAGAAAAACATGCTGTGGATCTGAAGCACATCAAAACACGTCCAAATGGCTACCAATCACCCCACGAATCATCCCCCTGAGGCTTGTTCTGCGGCTTCTTCATAGCACTGGTGCCTATAGATGACGATGCAGCAGCAGCCTTTTTCTGCGCGGCCGTCTCACCAACAGCAGCAAAATCATCCCAGAAATCCTTCTTCTCTTTGGGCGGGCCGGCGGGAGCTTCTCCAAAGCTGTCCCAGAAGTCTTTCTTTTCCGGGCCTCTTGCTGATGTGTTGTCGCTGTGGTGTTCAGGGTCGACGAAGCGGTTGAAGCTGTCGGCTGCTGTTTTTGAGCCGGTTTGGGCGGCCTGGGCTAGTTGCAATGCCGTCTGGCGGGCTTGAGCTGCTAGATCTGCTTCGGCGAGCTAAACGTGGCTGTCAGCGCTGTGCAAAGTCAAGAATTGAGAATTGATTGATGGGCTCAGCCACACCTTTTGCATGTTTGGCTTGATGAAGCCGTCATAACCCGTTTTGGCCTGCTTGGTGACGGTGCTGCTCAACCATCCAAAGCCCTTTGTCAAAGCAGCAACGGGGTCCTTTTGGAAATCATCGACTCCGGGGATGGCATTGTTGGCGTTGTTGGACGACGAAGCAGGGAAAGGATCACTGCCGAAACCGGCGTATTTGCCTCCTTGGTTTGGGTGCAGTCCTTCTGGTCTGGCCGAATTCTCTGCGCCCATGCGGGAAAAGTAGGCTTCATTCTGAGCCTTTTGCGAGGGAGCGGAGGCTGCAGAGGCGAGGAGGGGTGTTTGGCTCCTGCTTGTGGCGGCCGAAGTGACGGTTGGCTTTGCAGCGCTCTTGGTTCCAGGCACATACTCCACACCCTCGACCTTTGCCGTGAGACGATCCTTCCACTCCTCGCCGGCTTCGCTGTCATATCTTTCTTGGATGGTGCATTCGTCAAAAGTGCGTCCTGATTGGTGTTGGTCGAAGAAGTCCTTCCAGGGCTTGTTGCCGCCGAGCGACATGCGCGTGACTTCGGCCAGTTTGAAGCTGTCCATTGTGATGGAGCGCACAAACGAAATGTGCACGCCCAGGGAGCGGTGGATGCCGCTGCACGAGAGGCAGAAGAAGATGCCGAATTTGGGAGATGCCTGGAGGGGAGTCAGCAAGGGTAGCCATGGACAAGGACGATGCAAAAGGCACCCATTGAGGACTTGGAGCTCCGCAGTCGACGCAGCGGTTGTTGTCGTTGGTCTTTTGGATGTCGACGAGTTTGCTCTTTGTTTCGGGATCGACCTGTTGCTATGAGTTGACCAAGGAAGGAGCAATGCATCGATTGGAATCTGACCTCCCACATTTTGCCGCTCATGTTTGCCAGTAGCAACCAGTATTCGGTGGTTACCTAAATAGGGAGAGTTGACGATGCTTCCATCAGACAGGGAGGGGTGAGGCCAAACCAAAGCAAAGCAAAGCGGCAGTGACGTCGCTTTCCACTTTCTGCTTCTGGCAGTTGCGACTTTCCAACAAGTTGTTCCTTCCCGTCACAAATCCATCAACCATGGACTACAACTCGCTCACTGTGGCAAAGCTCAAGGACGAGCTCAACGACCGCGACATTGCCAGCACTGCACTCAAGCTCAAGAAGGAGTTGGTCGACCGCCTGCTGCAGGACGATCAAGAGAAGGAAACTGCGCCAGAGACTGCCGTCGACACGATACGAGATGCTGAACAACACCAGCAAGCAGCTGCTGTTCCGCCTCCTGACGAGCCAAAAAAGAGAAAGAGATCAGTGTCTGACAATGACGATGAGGAAGATGCCCACAAGAAGATCAAACAAGATGCGCCTCTGCAGCCAATGTCCACCAGCGACGACCTGACTGTGCCAACAACACCTGCAATCCACCCAGCCACCCGCGCCCTCTACATCCGCCACCTCGTGCGTCCCATCCACCCAGACTCCCTCAGGAGCTACCTCCAAGACATCGCACGTCCTCCTTCTACCTCCGAACCTGTTGTCCAAGAATGCCACGTCGATGCCCTGCGCACCCACGCCTTTGTCCTCTTCACCTCTGTCTCTGCCGCATCCCGGGCACGCGCTGCAATGCATGGTCGCGTCTGGCCCAAAGAGCCCATGCGCAAACACCTCTGGGTCGACTTCTTCCCCGACGAGAGCTTCGACGCCTACGTTGACAGAGAAAAGGCCAGCCAAGGCTCGAGGCCCAGTCAGGCCAAGCGCTGGGAACTCGCTTATACTTCTGTTGATGATCAAGTGACGGTCGAGCTTGTCGAGGCTGGTACGAATGCCGCTCCTCCCCCTTCTGCTCCCACCGGTCCTAGAAGCAACAGTATACAGCATCGCCCTGCTATACACCAGCCTTCCCCAACACCACCGCAACCCCCTCGCATCCTCTCGCCCTCGCCGCCTCCCCAACGCCATCGCAATCCCACCCTCTCCCCCTCACCACCAACCCCCCAGCAACAACAGCAACAAGCATCAGCCCCCTTCCTCCACCTCGACGCCCTCTTCCCCCACACGACCACAAAACCAAAACTCTACTACCAGCCCGTGGCCCCGCGCCTCGCTTCCGCCCGTCTGGACGAACTCGACGCAGAGACCAGCAGGGATTGGAGCCCCAAGGCCGATTGGAGGCGCAATGGCGCTGCCAATGGCAGGGGCTTGGATATGTTGAAACGCTACACGTTTGAGGATGGGTGTGTGCTTGTTGATGGCGGTCCTGAGTTTGGTGGTGGTAGGGCTTTTGGGGCCGGTGGTGGTGGTGGTGGTGGTGGAAAGGGGAGGAGGAATAGGGGAAGAAGGTAGATATATGTAGGTACCTACCTACTCTAGATGCCAGGTTCAACGCTCAAAGCCCATTATTTTTCCCCTTTTCAATTGAGAACGATCAACTTCGGAGTTTTCATGGTTTATATTCACAAGTTCAAAGGAACACAGTCACCCGGCGGAATACAAAAAACTCGGTAATCTGATTCATCATGGTAATATTCACAAACAATCCAACTCGGTATTTTATCATGCTATCACAAGTACAAACTGAATACAAGCCCAACCTACAGAAGCGCCTCCTGCTTCATAAAAAACTTTTTCGTCTCGAGACACTTTGCGTTGGTGCAAGCGGGACATCTCAGGCCCAGCTGCTTGCTACTGACCTCTCCGCTCTCGAGATGCTCCTTGGCAAGCTCCGCCAGACCGCGAATGAAGGTCGGGCTTCCGTTCAGGGAATCCGCTCTCTTGACGCGGCCCTCGGCTCCCAGCTCGTTCGCCTCGTGGATGATTTCCTGGTCGACTTCGTA
This sequence comes from Aureobasidium zeae, assembly GCA_017580825.2. Taxonomy (NCBI): domain Eukaryota; kingdom Fungi; phylum Ascomycota; class Dothideomycetes; order Dothideales; family Saccotheciaceae; genus Aureobasidium; species Aureobasidium zeae. The sequence continues at coordinate 108,812 of JAGFJS020000028.1, forward strand.
CAGCGTTTCGATGTGGTCAGACGTGAAGGCGATGGGGATGAGGATCAAATCCTTTTGGCCGCGCTTGACGTAGTTTGTGACGGTATCAGAGGTTTGAGCGCCCAGCCAGGCCGACGGGCCGACTTGGGATTGCCAGACCAAGCGATGAGGGTTCTTGAAGCCGAGACGCTGCTGCACGGCGTAGACGGTTGCTGCCACTTCGGCCGGGTAAGGGTCGCCTCTGTTGACTACACTCATGGGCAGAGAGTGGGCAGAGAAGATGAGCACGACATCGTTGCGCTTGTCCTCGGGGTATTCGAGCAGTTTCTTCTCAATGTTTTCGGCAAAGGCTTCGATGAGGCCCGGGTGCGATGGCCAGCGGTCAATGACGCTCCATGTGATTGCTCCTGCTTCGTCCACCTCGCCGTCTGCGCGCTTGCCTTCGAGCTTTGTGCGCCACTTCCATAGCTCGTTGAGAGAGCTGCCAGTGGTGCTGCAAGAGTACTGTGGGTATTGGGTGAAGGCTACTGCTCTTCCTCCTCGGCCTTTACCAAACCCGTCATCGAACAGTCTCTGGTACATTTCCTCTGTCAAGGGAGCGGCATAACGGAAGGCGACGTAGGGTTTGTGGGGGGCCGTTTCGGGCGAGATTTCATCAAGGATCTTGCACATTTCCGAGCTCTGGTATTCGGACCATTTGCGGATGGGAGAACCGCCACCAATAGCAGCGTACTGCTTGATGATCTTGGGGGTACGTCGGACGGAGATCAAGGGGCCGAGGTAGTTTTGCAGTCTGCCAAGGGGTATCAAGTCGCCATCGGCCTTTGGGCATGGGTCAGCACTTTTTGAAGCAAGAAAAAGGGATGGTTCTGCATACGAAGAGTCTGCTGAGGAAGTCTCCAACCTCAGCAGTCGTCGAGGGACCGCCCATGTTCATAAAGACCATGGCAGTAGGACCTTTGGAGCCGTGGTTGTTTTGTGTGACGGGTGGCACGACGGCGGCCAATGGTCGCGCATGCTTTGTGATTTGTGCAGGCAACGCCCGTCTGGTGATGTTGTTCAAGAGGCTCATTCTTGCCTTGAGTGGATGATATTCTGGGATTTTGACAAAGACAGAGTCAAGACGGGGAAGGAGCCATCCACCATCATGTTAAGCTGCATGCATGACGACGATCTGGACCGCATCAGCACAGACGAAAAGTTATAAGCTTGATTTGCGACTCGCTGATTGGTTGCGAAACGAACGCGGCGCGAAACAACGCGTTGTCGGTCTCAATAATTTCACAGTCGCAACTGCCTCAAACGCGTCTACCTCGAGTCTTGGTTTCCCATTTTCTTTGTGTTGCTCGGTGTTCGGTCTCTGGAGCTGAATTATGGCTCGCATCAATCAACGAGCATCCACCGCTGGTCAAACAAACTTCTCCTCCGACGCTCCTTCCCCAGACGACTCGTCCGATAAGGAAAACACAGCTGCTTCTGCTCGCCGCGACAAAGGAAAAGGCCGTATGCCTTCTGCGCCATCCGACCCTCGCGCCGGAAAGAGGAGGAGAACCGAAACTCAGGATGACCATCCAGACCCCAATGACTCCACTCGCTACTACAATCCTACCCAAGATCAATTGGAACGACAAGCAGTCAAGAAGAAATCCCGTGCTCTGGAGCGCGAGTTCAATGGTGCCAGCAACTGCTTGAACTCTCCTCTGCAACATCACGGCTAACACCTCCTCAGATAACAAGGACACGTACATGAAAGATGGCACCGCTCTCGTTTCCGTCATCGATCGAGCTGATCAAAACTATGGACGTGTCAAGCAAACGTCCGACGCTACGATCGATTCTCGCCTACTCGTCAGCATGGGAGACATCGCATTGAAAGGCTCTGCTCAGCTCACACTCGGCGATAATTCAACAGGTGTCGACATGGACGAGTTTGTCTCCAAATGCATCCAATTCATGAAACACGACCAAGCGAATCCCTCTGCGACTCAGCGCCGCCGCCGCCAAGGACAGAATGATGACGAGGACGATGAGGAAGAAGCCATGCTTGATTGGGCTTATCTCGGTTCACATGCCTGCTTCCCATTCAACATCCGTCCTCCAGCTCCGAGCTTCCTTCTTGGCCCCCTGTCTGTTCAGAGAAAAGCTCGCGCTCCAACACAACGTCGTGCACGTCAACGGAAGGACTCGACGGTAAAGGAAGTCCGTCCGGAGGCTCTCACGGAAACTGATCTCCAATCAAACGAGAACAATGCTCTGACGACGCTTTGTCAAAACATCAAAAAACTTCTAGAATCTCACTGCGCCACCGCCTCGGCCACAATAGAGGCTCTTGGTGACATAGAGGACGAGCAGGTGTTGGAGGAGATGAAGCGCAATCGAATCTCACCGACAGGAGGTCCGAGTCTGTTTGATTTTGCCATCAATCCGCATAGTTTCGGTCAGACGGTGGAGAATATATTTTACATCAGTTTTTTGATCAAGGAAGGCAATGTTGGGCTGGAATTCGATGATGATGGGTTACCTACACTGTGTAAGCTATCCTTTGACTTTTCTGGGAGAATGTCAAGATCTAACGCCCGACATAGTGCCAGCTACACCACAGACAGTCGCTCAGCAACGGGAAAAGGCGTCCATGCGACATCAAGCTGTCTTCAGCATCGATTACGCGACATGGCAGGCTCTGATAAAGGCTTTCAAGATCGAACGACCTCTCATTCCACATCGTGGGACTGGCGGAGGTGGTGGTTCGGTCGGAGCCAGAGCATGGTATTAACGGCTGATCGGATGTGTTTTGTTCTAAATCGTCTATCAAGCTATTGCTGGCTGCATTGCTCTTATGAATTCATGTCTTTAGATCTCGTTAGATGTTGAAGTGTGTTGCAACTCGCCGACCCGCTCATCCGCTGGTCACCAAGTCGATCAGAGAATATGCCATGTCGCCGCAGCCGTTTCCCATGTCAAAGTAGCTACCTTACCCCGGTCGATCAGCGCAGGACCGAGACAAGGACAAGCAGAGGGAAGCACAAAAAAAGTAAACTCTCGACGCTGGCACGCACTTTCGCATGTAGTTGGTACGCAGTGCATATGTTTCTGTCTTTCCTGGTTCTTGCATGCAGAAACACGACCATCTGCGTACTAGTGGTGTAGTTACCTACCTACCTATGCTGATTCTCGATGTGGCTTATTCTCGATCTCTCCAGACTGTCCATCGTCACTCGACGCCGTTTTCTTGGCCCGCTTCGTGTTGTATCGCAGCCCCCCTGACGGCCCAGTTCGTGAGGAAGCTCTCACCCAGCGCGCACGCGTCATTTGTTTCTCTCTTTCCTCGGATCCGCTGTTTGCATCTTTCCTCTTTCTCCTGTATGCCCGGGCGTGCCTCTGACTAGCTCGAGCTTCTTTTGGTGCCCGCAAGCTCTGACACGTAGTCCTCTTTCCTCTTTCAGTGCTCTTTCCATCTCTCCGAGTGCTCTGCACCGCCTTCAAAAACATCCAGCAATAACCCAAAACCAGCTAGTCTGGGAGTGTTGACATATTCAACACCATGGCTCCTTCCACACGCCCCGAGCACAAGCTCAATCTGGACAACCTTCCCCAAGTCAACTTCCAGACCCGATCGGCCTCGTCCACAACAGCCAATTCACCAAACGAACTGCCAGCTGCGAGATATCCATTAGGCAACTCTGCATCCATCGGCTTGGTCAATCGGTCTGGAGCTGGCTCTCCTTCGAAAGAATACGGCAGCCGGCTGTTTAGCAAACGGTACTTTGTCCTGTTGTAGCTCGTGCAGAATGCGCAACCACTGACTGACACAAACAGAGCCCGCGAGATCCAAGCTCAAGAAGGTGTGAGCCCGCAGATTTGGGGTCCGCCCACTTCAGGCAGCGGCCATTCGACGCCCCTGCGCGAGGTCATCCCCGAATCGCCCAGCAGCGACAGCTTCCCCGACTTTGATCAAGCCGCCACCGATCTTTCCTCCACTCCGGCTGCCGGGCGTCGCATGCGAGCAGGCACAGTGCCCTCGCGATTTCCGCCTGTTGGAACGCTCAGCAGCCAGTCGTCGCAGTCGTCCTTGTTGCCCAAATCATCCCGTCCAACGCCCACCACCAGCCCTCTCCACGCAGCTCCAACCCCAGACTCCACCCCAGCCACAGCTTCAGCAATCAGTCAGTCTCAGCGATCCTTGCTCTCACGCTTGAGAGCTGGCTCCATGCCACAACGTCCAGCGCTGCTCAACCCTAGCGGCGGCTTTGGCCCTCCCTACTTCCAAAACAACAACACATGGACGGCTGGCCGTGAAAGAGCTTCGACATTGCAGAGCATTCGCTCTTCGGACGGCCAGTCTTCCCCAGCATACTCTTCGCGCGATTCCTTCAACGACGGCGATGTCAAGACTCTTGATTATCTCGGCCTTGTCGACACGCCTCTGCCCGGCAGACCGTACGGTAATTCCATCAGCTCAACCGGCGCTCCAGGCCCAAGCATTGCAGATCTCGCTGCTCTGAATGCCTTTACGCGCAACGCCAACCGCTTCAGATCCTACTCGGTCAATGCAAAGGAGAAATATGCAGATGACGAAGACGATGACTACGAAGCCTATGCAAGCATGTACGGCGCCCCTTCCGGCCCCGACATCACGGCGGCACAAGCCTTGGCGGTGCAGGAAGCCGTCCGACAGCACAATCTCGAGGTCCAGGCCTTCACCAACCTTGCCAGTGCCAGCAGACCGCGTGCAAGAACTGCCGGTGTGCTTGATTCGCCTTCTTCCAGACTCCTCCGCAACTACATCCCCACGCATTCGCGTCTGGACAATGCCATGTCTGTGTCGGACGCATATGACTACACCACACTCAGCGACGCCGTCCAACAGATGCACCTCGACCAGAAGTCGCTCGATGCTGACGATGGCTCGCTCGAAACCCCCACTCGCGCTCTCTGGCTGGGCAACATTCCTCCTTCGACCACCGTCTCGTCGTTGAATGTCATTTTCGGCAACTACGGTCCCATCGAATCTACCAGAGTCCTCACGCATAAGAGCTGTGGCTTTGTCAATTTCGAGACGACGGATAGCGCTGTGCAGGCCAAGTCTCAGCTCAACAACAAGGAGATTTTCCCCGGAGCTGGGCCCATCCGGATCGGCTATGCAAAGGTCCCAAGCAACTCGGTTACTCCTGGAGCTCCAGGCTCCTTCCACTCGCCAAGCCCCGATCCTTTTGCGAGAGACGCCAACATGGCCGCAGAATCAACCGGCCTCAAGCCCATCAACATCAACGCCGAGACGGCTGCTGCGGCCCTGCTCACGCCTGTTATCCGTGACATGCGTAGCGAAATCTTCAGCATTGTCCAAGAGCTTGGTGCCAACAAGGACGAGCAAGCCAGGATCGCCGCCAACGTCGAACAGGCCATCAGCTATGATCTCTACCATCCCGAGATTCCAGGCGTCCCAGAGCCCAATCCCAGCCGTGTCCACGACGCTCCTCGCTTGCGTGAGATCCGTAAGCGCATCGACAACAACAGCTGCTCGCCTGCAGAGATTGAAAGCATCGCCATGGACATGCTGCCCGAGATTGCCGAGCTTGCCTCGGACTACCTGGGCAACACTGTGGTCCAGAAGCTGTTCGAATACTGCTCCGAGCCTGTCAAGGAGGCCATGCTGCGAGAAATTGCTCCCCATCTGGCCCAGATTGGTGTCCACAAGAACGGCACTTGGGCCGCGCAAAAGATTATCGATGTGGCCAAGACGCCCAACCAGATGAACATGATTGTTGATGCTCTTCGTCCCTACACTCTAGGACTGTACCTGGACCAGTACGGCAACTACGTCATCCAGTGCTGTCTCCGCTTCCAAGCACCTTACAACGACTTTATCTTTGATGCCATGGTCCAGAGATTGTGGGAGATTGCTCAAGGCAGATTCGGTGCTCGTGCCATGAGAGCTTGTCTTGAAAGTCATTTTGCTTCGAGAGACCAGCAGAGGATGCTCGCCGCTGTCATTGCGCTACACAGCGTACAGCTTGCAACCAACACCAACGGTGCTCTGTTGCTGACTTGGTTCTTGGACACGTGCACTTTCCCTCGCCGCCGATCTGTCTTGGCCCCCCGACTCATTCCTCATCTGGTGCATCTTTGCACACACAAGGTGGCGTACCTTACTGTTCTGAAGATCATCAACCAGAGAAGCGAGGCTGACGCACGCGAGTCTGTTCTCGGTGCTCTCTTCTTCTCTCCCAACGATGCTGTTCTGCAGGACATTCTTAGTGATTCTGCGTGTGGCGCAACATTCATCTTCAAGGTTCTGACAACACCTTTCCTCGACGAAAAAATGAGGCCCGAAGTGTTGGAGAATGTTCGAAACGTCTTGTTGCGACTCAAGGCCCAGCCTCAACAAGGCTACAAGCGACTGATGGATGAGGTCGGTCTTTCGACTCGTCACGGTGGAGCGTCTGCCAGTCGTGAGGCCAGTCGGACCAGATCGACATCAAGAGGACCTGGACATGTTGACAATCAAGGAGCATTTGGTCGTGCACCATTTGGAGGCATGGCGCCTCAACAATCACACGAGCACATGATGGGACAACAGAGAACCGGCAGCATGGACTCGAACGCATTCGACCCGTACGCACAGGGCGGCTTCATGACTCCAGCATACACGCACAGTCCGGCAATGTCCAACATTACGCCAGTGACGCCTCAGCAGATTCAATATCAGCAGGCCATGATGGCTCAACAACACGCGGCTTCGCAGCGTCCTGGCGGATACGGTTACCCGCCAATGAACGGATACGGAACGGCGGGACCTCAAATGATGGATCCGTATGGAAGAGGCAGTCTAAATTCTTCGCCCATCACTGGGCCCGGCGCTCATGTTTTGCAGAATGGCGGCTATGCGCCCCCAGGATTCCAACCGGCGTACCAGCAGTATGCTCCTCCAGGGTACTATCCTCCCCAGCAAGGTCAGGTTGGTGGTGGCGGGCAGAGAAGAGGACGCGTAAGTGATCAAGATGGATAAATGCAATCTTCTTTGCAACTAACATTGCCTCACAGAGATGATTTATGACCAAAATTGATCTGATCCGACGTTGCTGTGTGTGTGTGTGTGTTTTTTTTTTTTTTTTTTTTTTTTTTTTTCAGCTCTTCACCAAGTGCTGGCTGCTTGATGATGAGAGATGTTACTTAGACGACAATCATTCACATTGTACGAAACTTGACGAGAGGTTTTTGTTGTATTTTTTCTTTCTTCTTTTTTTGCTGCATTTGTCCTGCTTCTTGGAGGCGCGGGTGTGTGTTGAGAGAGACGAGACAAAAGCGAAGGCGACTGGGTCTTTTTTTTTTCTATCATCTTGAACATAGCTAGGTTCTTTTTGATGTCTTGATTCATGCATACTTAGGTACCATAAGTTATTGTCTTTTTATTTTCTGGTTTCTTGGGCCTGTGTGACCATGGCTGCTTTTGAGACACGAACAAACCAAATAATTATGGTGATGTCATCCAAGAGACGGTTTTGGGAGATGGAGCTTCCGTTTTGACGTCCAGAAATTCTTCAGAGTCCGAACGACGACCAGCGCACCTTCTCCATTCTACGACAAACGGCTCGACCTTTTTTACCACGACAAGAGGGAAGAGCAAAGAAAAAAAAAAATCATGGCATCGTCCAACAGCATTTGCAACAGCTGCGTGCGCGCATTGAGACAAGCTCCTCTGGCCAGACAGACCAACGTACGCCCTTTGATCCCAGACCTGCTCAGCAACCAGCAGTAGCAACCAGCAAGAAGCGGACATCAAGAACTAACAGTTTTTCCAAACAAAAGCCGCGTCTCCTCCAACAGCAGCAGCAGCAGCAGCAAAAGACGTCTCGACGCCTCTTGCTGGCAACCAAACCCGCCGTCTCCTTCTTCTCCACAGCAACACGACGCTCCGAAGCCCAAAGGCAGCAGCCGCCGCCACCACCAAACGCAGAAACCCACGATGCCTCTACGATGCAAAAGTTGGCGCACGCGTTGCGCGCTCAAAAGGCTATGAAGGCTGCGACCGAGCCGTATGTTGCGTATGGGGCTACCGAGGACTTGTATAGGGCTTGTGCGGTGCCGGGCAATTATGAAAAGGCTGTGGTCAAGGAGGGGGAGGAGCCGTTGAGGAGTGAGAAGGGTGAGGATCTGGGTGTGGGAGTTGGTTGGTGGTATGAGGGTATGTTTTTCTTTTTCTTTTTTTTTGTCCTTTTTTTCTTTTTTTTCCCTCCTTTCTTTCTTTTCGTTTTTTTCTTTTTTTTCTTTTTTTCTTTTTTTCTTTTTTCTTTTTCTTTTTTTCTTTTTTTCTCTTTTTTTTCTTTTTTGTTCTTCTTTCTCTTTTTTTCTTCCCTTTCTTCTTCTTTTTTCCCTTTTTTTCTTTTTTCCCTTTTCTTCTTTTTTCCCTTTTTCCTCCTTGTTAACATGACATGTCTTGCAGAACTCGGACTCAAGCCCACCTTCAACACGTGGGCCCAAATAACCATGCTGCACATCTACCTCATCACAGCGCGCCTACGCATGTTCCCCACCCAACACGCCCCCACCTGGCACCAAAACCTGCTGGACCACTTCTTCTACGCCGCCGAAGACCGCATGGTAACCCACCACAATATGTCGGCCCGCAGCGTCCGCAACAAATACCTCAAAGACCTGTTCGTGCAATGGCGGGGCGTGCTGGCCGCCTATGACGAAGCCATCGCCAGAGACAACGATGCAGTCTTGGCTGCTGCCGTGTGGAGGAATGTCTTTGGCGGAGATGAAAACGTCCATGTGGCGGATGTGGCCATGGTCGTTGCGTATGTGCGCCGCAACTTGAGGGATTTGGGCAGGTTGAGGGATAGTGACGTTGCGGCTGGTGCGGTTGGCTTTGGCGATCCTGGCAGGGAGGCGCATGTCGTGGCTGCTCAGAGCAAGGGGTTGAGTCAGAAGATGGCGGGTGCTGCTGATGGCGCTGATGTTGTGCTTGATCCTGTTACTGGCGCTATTCAGAAGTAGGTTTGATTAGACAAATCTAGCTTGCATTGTTGAGCGATAAATATACATATATGTTCTAGATACAAATATGCATAATCCCAAGAATGCTTGTAGTATTCGCTTTCTTCTTTGAATTCCCCCAAGTTTTCCTTAATTCCTGTAATGTTTCCAGGACTAAAGATTACTTTACCCTGTCCACTATTCCATCTTATCTAGGTCTTCTCTCAAACGAATATACCAAGTGGAGCAAGTGGAGCAAGTTGACAACCCTCAACAAGAGAGATGCTAGATACCCGATATAAAAGCTAAAGCCAGGGTCACCCCCACGGTATCATAACATCTAAACATCCCTCCTATACACACCAAACAACCACGCGGCCCTCAACACAGCCAACCCCCACGCCATGCCCAAAGAATCCCACACGACATTCAACTTGCTGCCGCCGACCTCCCTCCAGCCAATGGGCACCTCGACCATGGGGATGCGCGCGCTCTCGGCCAGCATCAGCATCTCGACGTCGAAGATCCAGCCTTCGCTGTGCATGTACGGGATGATGTAGGGCAGGGCGGGCCGGGTGAAGAGTTTGAAGCCGCATTGCGTGTCTTGGATTGAGGAGGTGGCGGGAGGGGTGAGGAGGCGTAGGAAGAGGTGGAAGGAGTGCATTAGTGCGTTGCGGAGGAAGGAACGCTGTTTTTTTTTGCAAGTCAAGTCAGAGATATACGTTTTTTTTTTTTTTTCTTTTCTTTTTTGGAGAAGAGAAAACATAAAAAAAGATGGGGACATATGCGTACCTTGACAACGGCTTCACTGCCAACCATGTGTGCCCGACTGCCCACGCCCACGGCTCTGCCCTTGGCATCGGCCACGCGATCGCAGTTCTCGATCAACTTGCCAAGGTCCGAGAAGCGGGACGCGCCGTCGGCATCGGCGAAGATGATGTATGCGCCTCGCGCATGGCGCATGCCGTGAGTCACGGCGCCGCCCTTGCCTCTGTTCTGCTCCAGCGATATGACTCGGATGCTTCCTTGAGGTACAATCGTGGGGCTAAGCTTTCCGTCCATCCCAGAATTCGAGGGGCGTGGTTTTAATGCCGAGTCTGAGGTCCTTGGCGCGGCTGGTGTGGGCGGTTGCGTGCAGAGCTGATGGGTGCGGGCAAAGTGCAGCGCCGTGTCGATGGTCCTGTCGGTGGAGCCGTCGGAGATGATCAGAATCTCCCAGCCCTTGGGCTTGCCAGTGGTCGTTGTTGCCTGCGGCTGCGGGAAGCTGGATTGCAGGTACTCGACCGTCTCGTCCAGCATGCCGCTCATGCGCTGCTCTTCGTTGTACGCCGGCACCACCACCGTGACAAGCACCTCGGCCTCGGTGGGCTTGTACGCGTCGCCCACGGCCAGCTTGCCGTTGCGCGCCTGTTGCTTCAGCCTGCAGTGCGTGTCGAACCAACACGGTTGCGTCTCGGGTTTGCTGGTGGATCCGTCGGGCAGGATGCTGATGTATTTCTTTTCCGATTCGCGCGGCGGTCGCGGGAAGGGTGCTACGAGGCATAATACTATGTACAGCTGGAGCAGAACAGTCGTCAGAATGTATATAGAAAATGGTGAGGAATAGAACATAAACACTACCAATACTCCAGAGCAGACGACGGACAAGCTACCAATAGCCAACAACAGCTTTGTGGGAACCTGATTGAACAGGTCATTCCATGCTGCTGCATTCATTTCTCACACGCAGCAGTGAATTATCAGCCGCTCTCTGCTGCTGCAGCTTCTTCTTCTTCTTCTTCTTCTTCTGCTGCGGTGGAGAGAAATTTCGTGCCAAAACTGCCCTTGGGCCATTGGGAAAGCAAAATCAGGAAAAGACCTGACGAGGCCCCATGGCATTATATTTCCAACACGATGTACGTGTTACCCCTCGGGGCAGGAAGCTTGGACGACACCTGTTGTAATCAGGGGTGGTGGGCCGCATCAACATTACCGTATTCAACATCTCTCTCTCTCTCTCTCTCTCTCTCTCTCTCTCTCTCCCCACGCATCTATTGTTCCCATCATGATCTTTTGTTTTTGAGGTTTGACATCTCGTCTTGTTGACGACTATTATACATTCTTTCTTCGGCTCCGTGTCCTCTATATTAGTACCGCTTATCGTTATAAACCCCCCCCCCCCCAAACATTTGCCAGCGTGTACAATTCCAACATTCGTGAAACAGCGTATTCATCAACCTCGAAACAATCATTACATGGTGTATTTGCTCATGCTCCATGGTGTAACTACTCATGCTCCATGGTGTAACTACTCATGCTACATGGTGTATGTACTCATGCTACATGGCGTACTTACTCGTGCTACATGGTGTATTTACTCATGCCTCTAATCTTCTTGCCGTAAAGGAAGAACAGAATCGGGACGGGGAAAAGCGCAACACAGAGGAAGGCAAGAAGCGACATGCCCTGCAAAACGCGCCCCCATCGTCAGTAAGAGATTTCAGGCAAAAAACGGGGGTCACTCCAAAAAACTTACCCAAGGCACGCCCAGGCGCTGGAACAAATATGTAGCAAACATGGGGAATCCAGCTCCAAGCCAAGATCTGGCGAATGTGTTTGCAGCAATGGCCGAGTTTGCGTTGGCCTTGTACACCTGCGCATCAAGAAAGAACGTCAGCGACTCGCTCAACTAACTTGTCGACTTCCTCACAGCATGCAGAGTAAAACAAAAAACTCACGTCAATAATGTAGTTCAGCCCTTGCAAGAAGATGAGCAGCACTCCGGCGCCAATGAAAGCTCCAGAAATCACCTGAGGAACCCAGATGATGTTGGGGTTGCTCGTCCACGCGAACCAGAACATGCCAATGGGCAACAAAGCGCCGCCGATAATCATGGGGATCATGCGTTCCTCGGGCACAACGTCGCCCGTCTCCTCCATCTTGCGCTTGAATCTGGTCTTTGTAAAGTAGGCGATGAAGCTGGATCCAAATGCCACACCGACGATGATGGCCACGAACGGGAGAGCACCCACGCCGGCGTTCCAGCCGCGCTCTTCTTGGAAAGCAATCGGGTACGCCTCAAAGCAGAGGTACAGGAATCCATAAATGAAAGCCATGTACAGCGTGACCAGCAGAAGAATCGGCTCGCGCACGATCATGGCGAAAGGCTTCAAAAGGTAATTGTGAGCGATTTCCTTGAGGTCGACTTGCTTTTCGTCGGCTTTTGCATGAATCGCCCAGTTCTTGGTCTCGTAGCGCATCTTCTTGGCTCGGCGCGAGAGCAGAACTGGAGCCAGAGTCTCCGGGATGCAGATGAACCCAATGATGCCGAACAGCGCAGCCATGATCAAGGTGATCCATGCTGTCCATCGCCAGCCGAGATGCGACATTACAACAAATCCGCCAACGATCTGTTGGCATGCTGTCAGTAGCTGTTGAGAGTTCTCAGGTGGGCGGGAAGACTTACAGGACCGGCCACGGGACCGATGAAAGTGGCGGATGCAAAGACTGCGACCGCAATTCCCCGGTCTACCGGTCCGAAAATGTCTGCGAGAAGACCACCGATGATACCCAGTGGTGCCCTGGGAGGAACAAGTCAGACAATGCTAGCCTCGGCGAAAGAAAGAAGCGCTTACGATGCAGCAAAGCCTCCAAAGAACCTGCAGATGAAGATGGTGTACACATTCTGCGCAACCGCGACAGGAATCTGGAAGACGGCAAAGGCGAAGAATCCGATGAACAGGGGGATCTTGCGACCAAAGAGCTCCGAAAAGGGACTCCAGATGATGGGACCTGTTGAGACAAACCCATTGTTAGCCTTGCGAGAGAAAGCCGTTGATCAGGCTGGCTATGAGACCACTCACCGAAAGCGAAGCCCAACACAAACAACGAAGTACCCAGAATCATGACTTCCTGGCTAACACCAAACTGCTGAGAGGTAACGGTCGTCGCCGTGCTGAACACCGAACTCGCGAAAGTGACTGTGAACGTCATCAACCCGGCCACAACAGTGATTAACCATTTTCTCGCAGGCTTGAAGTTCATCGGGTTCTCGGGATCGTCCTCGCCGTCCCATTCAATCAGGTTAGGATCCTTTTCTTCCTTTTCCTCGTCATCTTTCTTTTCTTCTTCCTCGTCGTCCTTTTCTTTATCAGATTCGCGGCTCTTGCGGCTGCTCTTTTGCTTTTCGACGTCGGTGCCTTGGGGGCTGTAGTTGCGCTCTTCAGCCGAGTGTGCGGTTGTAGTGCCTGAGATACTGCCGGCTCCGCTGGGTTGTTGAACCGGTATATGCGATGGTCCGACTAGGCCATCGGCGGCATATGTGATTCTCCCACTCCCGGTCCTGATGATACCACTATGGGCAAGTGATGTGTCTGCCATGGTTGCTGTTTCTACACCTCTTTCTGTCTTTATTTCCTCACAGACCAAAAGGAAAAAAAGGAACCGCAGTAAGAATTATAGGTAAAAGAAAAATCAAAAAGAAGGAACTGAAAATGATGTAGAGGGCAATTCGGATACTATATTTCTGTTTTTCTGCGCCCGTCTCTGAGCTCCTCGGAGGGCGGGCGAGAGCACACTTACGTATGATATACAAATACACTACGCACACATCCATATCGGATCTCTACCGCACAAGACTGTTCCTCTTACAGATCGGGATAGCCGGGTAGGGGGAAAATACAGAAAATGGGTTAACGGAACAGTAGGCTTCTTGCTAAGAGTAGAGAAATGACGACATATTAAAAACCGTTATATAAAAACGGCTTTTTGTGTTTAAATCGTATCAACCACAGAATCACTTCAACCAAAAAAGAAAAAGAAAAAAAAAGAAAAGAAAAAGCGACTCACAACACTCTTTGCTTTTGTGTGTGGGCTTTTTGAGCTGTATGTATATATTAAAACAACCCGGGAGACACTGCGCGGAAAGCTGTTTGTTTGTTCTGCCACCCGGATGTTTTTGCACTTGACAAACACCTATAAGAAAGATCGAACGTCACTGGGGGGAGATCAGCAGGGCCTCACATATAAGACGCATATTTACTCTATTCTTTTGCTCGTGTCGGGGCTCCGTGTCTGTCGTTTCGGGGTACTCTTATACATAGGTACTGTCTGGTTTCCTTCTCTTTTTTGCTTCAGTGGTATGTCAAGTCGCCTTCTTGGGCTCGCGGTAAGTTTGGATATCCTTATTTGTTTTGTGTGTGTGTGCTATGCACCGTGCTTCCTCTTTCTCTCTTTTTCTTCTTTTTCTTCTTTTTTTTCTTCTTTTTTTTCAGAAAAGATTATATGCAATTGGCGGACCTTTCCTATGCTTTATATGGATGCATGGCTTCACTTGTATCTAGGGAACCTGGAAACAAGCCCTTTGGCGGATTACGGCTTGACTTTGCTCTCTATACATGATTTCTTTACTCACAGCATGCAAAATATGTCAAAAAGGAATGGAGACACTCAGTATGTATATCGAAAAAATGTGCGTACTTGTTAGAGTAAAGGTCCGGTAACAGTATTATTATATATAGGTACTTTTCACATATACATCTGAATTCCATAATATACACAGCATCCACAACTATGCTTTCATCCCTTTCCTGAGGACCGCCTTACTTTCCTTTTCTTTTTTTTTTTTAAATCTAGAGATCAGCACAGCTCTTGGGATATTGCACAGATTGCTTGACCAGCGACTTCAACCTCTCGCCATCGACCGAGACAATCATATTGACCTTCTGCAAAGTCTGGGCCACGGGCTTGAGCGCCTCCTGGTAAGCGTGAATGTTACCGTAGCTCGGGCTCGAAGGCGCAGTATCCACATCGAGATAAAAGCTAGTGCTGTTGGTAATAATGCTAGGATCCAGCATGACGGCAGCGGCAGTCTCGTCCCACAGAGGGAAAATGGTGCCGTAGTACTTGTGCATCAGGTCTGAGTAGGGGTTGCTGACCGTGTGGATGTCGTCGAGGTAGGCCTGGGTGACCTCGACCTGGTTGGCCGCGTTGCCGACAATGGTGATGTTGGGGAAGGGCGCCGTGAGCGCGATCTTGGTGCCTTCCGGGTCGATCATCAGGTTGATGTCGGAGTTCCAGTCGGCTTGCATGGTTGAGCCCGTGGTTTGAAGGAGGTTGACGTCGATGTAGCCGCCCATGATGACCAGCTCTTTGGCGTTCTTGGCGAAGTTGGGATCCATGCGCACGGCGAGGGCGATGTTTGTCAGCGCGCCGGCAGAGTAGATGGATACTTGGCCCGGGTACTTGCGGACCTGTTCGATCATGAACCACGCGGCATCGTTGGAGGCAAATGTGGTGTTGGGGTAGCCTTCAAAGAGAGCCGCCTTGGAAATGTGGTTTGGATCTCCCGAGGTGGGGTCATTGCCCAATTCCTGGTAGGTGTAGTTGAGTGGCGCAAAGGCGCCTTCCCAGGGGAGTTTGCCGTGAACCATCTCCCACTGTAAACCTCAAGAGTCAGAACCATTGCCCGGCAGGTTTTTATTGTTTAGGTTTCAGCCGAAAGATTTCTCTCAACTTACAGTCTGGAAGAGGTCGGGAGTGTTCAGCAGGGGGTAATCAGCACCCCTGTGCACAGGAATACAGCTCAAGTTTCCAACCTCCAAGGTGGCAAGAGCGTGAAGTCCAGTCTGCAGGGACCACGAGTTTGCAGTGTCAGAAACAAGACCCAGAATCTCCCAGCCGGCATCCAGGGCCATCAGGTAAGGAATGAATCCGGCAGTGCTCCAGTCGTTGTCCATGATGACCTTCTTTGTGCAATTGGACTCTGCTCTCTTCTCAACATGTCTTGAGGGAGCAGCAGCTGTAAGGCTGGCAGTAGCAGCCAAAGAGGCCACTACGAATTTAGAGAATGAACGAGCCATTGTTTTTTTTTGGAAATGAGAGGGAAGGAAAACGATTGAATTGACGAAAATAAGACTTTTACTCTACGACCATTGATCTTCTTCTTATATAAGATTTGATGTCGCAGTGATAGAGGGGAAAGAAATTGAAGATCCCTTGGCGTGTGCTTATCACATTTCAAGATACACCAGAAAAGGTTACGAGGTAGGTGTTTCTGGAAGGTCAATTGTCGTGCGGGACGCCTTGCTGAACCCGAATTGTCTCTCGGGTTGAGCTACAGCGTGGTGCGGACTCGTCACCAAGAGAAGAAGCGAAGTTGAGGCTTGGAGGACGGACTGTGGTAGTCAAGGGTCCATTATTGATTGGAGAGATAAGAAAAAGGCGAGGGATTTTTGCTGATAAGACACATGAATTTCGGTCACCTCCGCCGCGGAGAGCAGATCTGTTCTAGAAGGAACAATGAGTCTTGTGGGTTGGAGACTCGATTCCGGGCACGACAGAATGGAAAAGTGCTTGTCCGGATGTCATTGATGTGGCCGGACGTTTTCAGAGCAAAACATGGAGGAGAATTGGCAAAATAACTGTCGCAGCCGTGAATCGAACACGGGGCTCGTGCATGGCAAGCACGAATTTTACCACTAAACCACTGCGACTCTGGATATGACGACATTCGGCAAGACTCTACAAGTAGAATACATCAACCACATGTCGCACGCGGCCGAGGTCCGCGCAAGCACCCAAGCTAGAGTAAACTTGCATCATCTTTTGCAAACAAAAAGCCACCGTCTGGTATCCAAAACACATCCATACCAAAATGGTAAGCAGCCAATTCAAGTCTCTCGCCAGTCTTCTAACACGCAATCACCACAGGCTCGCAACGCAGAAAAAGCCCAAAGCACACTCTTCCGATGGCGCGCCCAACAAGCCGCCGACCTGGGAATCCTCGACACAACGCGCACCCGCCGCCCAAAAGCAATCTCACAACAAGAATCCGTGCCCATCTGCGAGCGCTGGCGCGGCCAAGTGCTAAAAGAAATCTCGCGCAAAGTCAGCCGCATCCAAGATGCCTCCCTCTCAGACTACCAGATTCGCGACATCAATGACGAGCTCAACAAATTGTTCAAGGAGAAATGGCAGTGGGAGATGCGCATCAAAGAGTTGGGAGGCCCGAATTACATGAGAGGGGGTGGACGTGTGGTGGATGAGGAAGGCAGGGAGATCCAGGGTGGTGGAAAGGGATATCGCTACTTTGGAAGAGCAAAGGAGTTGCCTGGTGTTAAGGAGTTGTTTGAAGCTGCAAAAGTCAAGCCGCAGGAAGAAAAGCCACTGCATCAGCGCTCGGATTTGCGACAAAAAGTTGATGCCGCCTACTATGGCTACAATCTGGACGAGGAAGACGGTACATTGCTAGCCTACGAGGCGCAACAGGAGAAGCAAGCGTTTGAGCATACAATGGAGGACGCAGAATCAGGCGACGATGCAGATTGGCAGCCCCTGCCTGGGGACTCTGGAGACGGTGTTGCGTGGAATCTGCCGACTGCAGAAGAAGTTGAAGCAGAGCTGATTGAAAGAAGGAGGAGAAAGTTGCTCGACAAGTTGTGAGATGGAGAGAAATGCCATGAATTGTTCAAGTCCCATCTGAAAATCAGGCTTGGGCACATCAATGTCTGAGGCATCTTTTGGTCTCTGATCAATCATGAATAAACCGCACCTGTAATGACCTGCGCCTTGTTTGACTACATCAACTTGGAAGGAGGTAAACGGCTCCTACCCTATTTTGCAATTCCAATTTCTTGATGCATGCAATGCTTCAAGGCGCATTTCCACAGCGCTGATATCTTATCTCCCCATATCCGCACATCCGCTGCAGCCGACATCGTTCCTCCACCGCGTAGCACGGCAAGCCTAGACACTGTGCTGGGTTTCTTCGGTCCACTCCGCCTATGCGGCGATGGCCGGGCAAGGTGAACAGGGAATCGTCGGGTGCGGCTC
The DNA here is from genome assembly GCA_017580825.2 of Aureobasidium zeae. Classification (NCBI taxonomy): domain Eukaryota; kingdom Fungi; phylum Ascomycota; class Dothideomycetes; order Dothideales; family Saccotheciaceae; genus Aureobasidium; species Aureobasidium zeae. Next base: position 126,578 of record JAGFJS020000028.1, read on the forward strand.
TAAGTTGTAGAACTCCTAGAGAAGGATGGATGTCAAACATCGTAGATAGCAGGCCTATACTCATTTCTGGTAAGCAGAACTGGCCATGCGGGAGTAGGTATGCTCGGGCGTCTCCGCCTGACTATCAATCCATCGTAGGTCTAACGCAGAGTGGATCAATGAGGACAGGAAGCAATCGTTGCTATATAGGTAGGACACAGAAGCTCATCTCTACCCTCGCTCACTTCACGTCCTCCACAGTCTGTCTTTGCTACAGATAGCCGCACAACCTTCAAAAAGACTGCACAACCGCAGTCAAACACCACCAACAATGGCCATCAAGATTAACAAAATCACCGTCGAAAAGATCCAACCACCAAAAGGATCGTCCATCAACTTCGGTGCCATCATCAAAGGAGCAGACCTCGAGAACCTGTCCTTTGCAGACTTTGCCCTCATCCGTGAAGCCCTCTACACGCACAGCCTCGTCATCTTCAAATCCCAGCATTCTCTTTCACCCAAAGCTCAGTTTGACTTGACGCAACTCTTCGACCCTTCCTCTGCAACTTACGGCCATGGAAAAACCCTAGATGCAAAAAAGTCCATCCTGCATCCGGATCTAAAGACTATCCCGCATCAACCTCAGGTGCAAGTCATTGGAAACGGCTTCGTGGAAAGCTATGAAGGGCTGGAAAACATAACGCTCAAGCACCCTCACCACAAGACCTTCCACAGAGATGCGATCAGTGAGGAGGATGACAGGGATAACACCAGATTTTACCGCTGGCACATCGATGCCGCGCTCTACGATTTGTCCCCGCCGAAAGTGACAACCCTCATGGCCGTCAGCGTGCCAAAGACGGAGAAGCAGACGCTGCGCTACGATGACGGCACCAACGACACGCTGCAACTTTCAAGAGGAGCAACGGCATTTGCAAGCTCATTCAACACCTATGATCTTTTGAGCGAGGAGCAAAAGAAGTTCGCCAGGGGCACCAAAGTGCAATATGCGCCTCACCCATACATCTGGATGAGTGCTGCCCGCTCACGCTCCGATGGCCTGGGTCTTCTCTCTGAAGGCCTGGAACTGCCAAGGGACCAGCTGCCCCCTACCGACGAAACAAAAATCAAGATCCTGCCCATGTGCTGGAAAAACCCCGTCACGGGAAGACTAGCACTGCAGATCCACCCCTCTGCCATCGAAAAATTGCATCTCGAGGACGGAAGCGTGATCGATGATCTCAACGAGGTCAGGGAGATTGTGCACAAGCTGCAGAGACCGGGTATTGCACCAGAGTTTGTGTATGCTGTTGATTGGGAGGAAGGGGACCTTGCCCTGTTTGACAACTGTGGTGTCATCCATTCCGTGACAGGTTCTTTCCTGCCAGAGGAAGTTCGCATATTTAGACAGTGCAATCTCGCAGCTTCCGAGGACCCGCTTGGACCGGAGCAATAAGTAGCAGTTGCTTGAAGGAAAAGCATCGACTTGGACTGGAGGTGTTTAAAAAAAAGTGGTTTCAGCGGCAATTGAGCAAGTATCGAATGGATGTTTAGTAATACCCGGGTTAGAACAACAGAGCGAATCGAATTGAAAGAATGAATTGTTACAGAAAAGAATAATCCTACACATGTATCATGACCGTTGTTGAGTGGATTGCCTGCGGCGCATCATCTTTTCCGCATTCTTGGCCATAAATGATTCTCCCAGACTGCCGATAGTTTGCATGCCGTAGCTCGGACGAGAGAACGAACCGTAGATGGAGCCAGGCGGTATCATGTCCTGCGGATTTGGATCGTCAAACTCCAGCTCCGGGTCTCTTTTCACCGAAGGCCGTGAAAAGCCTGGCGAGATGGGTTGAGCAGAAGCAGAAGACGAGGCCTCGATTTTGGGAACAGGCAATTCCGGGCTCTTTGGAAAAGTGGGTCCGGCTTCTGACTTGTCCGGACTTGGTTCGCGCAATGTCGATTCCGAATCGAGACCCGAGTCAATATCGGCGTCAATGTCTTCTATTTGCGTAGTATACATTTCCTGAGATGTCATGGAGTCAAATTCTTCGTCCATGGCAAAAGGAGAGGCGATTTCAAGATCACTTTCTGCATTGGTTGCGTTGACGTTCGTTGGCGTGGCCTCATCGGGAACACCAGGTCCCTGGGTAGCCGAAGCAAAGCCAAGACTAAGTCCTCCAGGCTGAGTGATTTGTGAGGCGACTGCTTGTACTGGTGGTGATTTTACAGCTTCTGCTCGGAGTGGTGTTTGAGGTGACGGCTGAATTACGGCATGTCTCTGGGTCGAGGACTGTTCTTCTTCTGGAAGGCCCAAATGGACATTATCGCTTGGAGCCACGACAGCATCGCCAACAACAAGTGAAACACGCTTCTTGTTGGAGGGCTTTGGAAGGGCCGAGGGTGACTTGAGTGCAGAGACAAGGCTTTTTCCAGTATCAGAACCAGAGGAAGGTGTGCGATGTCCCAGGGCTATCCTGATTGAGTGAGGCGGATCAGTGTTGGCTCGGTGAAGAGCCTGACGGTCAGGCACGATGCTGGTGGGGGTGTCTGTTAGAGGCGGAGCGGAAGGAGAGCGACCAGGAGCAGGGGGCCTGCTGTCGAGCAGAGGGAGGTATGCCGGGGTGAAGAGTCCAAGCAGCTCCGTTTCGCGCTCGTGCGCCTTCTTGTTGGGGCTGTCCGGGTCATCCTTCCGTTGCACGCTCTCATCGCTAGCGGTGGTGGCAGGAGAGTCTGTTCCAGGGCTTATGGCTGCGGTGCGGTAGCGGATGCGCAACTCGCGCTCGTACAGTTTGAACTCGCGCTCTTTCTGGGAGATGAACTTGTGGATTTGCTCGTCCAGCTGACGTCGTTTCTGTTCGATTTCCTTTACAAAGCCGTCGACATCGCCTTGAGCTTCGGCGACAAGCTCGAGGCTCCGTCGGCGGGCAGCATGTCGGCCGGGCGGTTGCGCCGGCGCTGTTGATGATGACGATGATCTTGTACGAGGCGGAGAGTCGACCTTGTCGCTTGCAGCCGCGGGTACCGTGGACGTGGACATGATCAATGCGGGGTTGAGATTGACTGCATGCACCTTCCAGTGCTTCAATCGCCTGATCGAACGACAGTTAATACGGCTTCTGACCCAAGACCACAGGTTGGATGGAGAAAGACTAGTGACATGTGCTTCTGAGAGCTTTACCAGGCAGCGGCGCCGGTACAGCACCTCTTATCGATCGATGCGGGGCCGTGACTCGAAGACAAAGCGATCCAACATCAAAGACTCCTTATTCTACCTGAGTGTTGTTTTTGCAAGGAGCAAATCATCGAGTACTGCGTATATCATAAATGTTGCCTTCCTGTCCCACCTGCCTTCAAGTGGTCGTATCAAGGCATGCTCCTTCCGTCTACACGTTCAGGCTTGACTCGTTGATTCGATCAAAGCGGCAAGCGGTACCTGCCACGCACACAGCCAGAGATGCCCTGCCCTGCAAGCGGTACAGATCCGTGGCGCAGTTTATCCACTCAAGCCATTTTCCCGTCGCGCCTAGAGCTGCGGCATTCGAAAGCTCTCCTTGTGCTGATTGCAAACGCAAGCCATTGGATTGAGGCTTGACGTCTGCCGTCGTCTTGCAAAAGCGGCCCGCCCGTTCTGCCGCTTAACTGACAAAGCGCATCTTCTCTCACGACGTGCATCTTGTAAAAACGCCGCTTCCACTTGATAGTTGGCCTCTTAAGAAAAGCTGGTCGCTGCGGCTCTGCGACAAAAGTCTAAATCGAGAATCCAGAAGGAAGGACCCGTCTCCGTTTATGGACGTCTCGGGTGACGACCGGACTGACATGTCCTTGCGGAGAGAAAGAGCCGTTATAGCTGCTCAAGCATGTCAAGTTTGTCGGAATCGGTGAGTCTGCCTGCGTGGATAAACCCTCGACGCTGACTGACTGCTTCCATACAGAAAATCAAAATGTGATGAAGCAAGACCAAAATGTGGACTCTGTCAACGATTGGGGGTCGAGTGTGTATACCGTGAACCACAACCGACAAAGTATGTCGATTCTTGCTTTGCATGTTTACTATTGTCTAATCGTCACATGGTGCAGAAAAGACAAGACCATGGTCCACATTCTGCAAACCTTACAGCGGCTTGAAACCAAATTAGACAGTCTGCACGCATCCAAACCATCAACACCAGACGCCAACGTCGACTGGGCCCTCATACAGGCTGTAGCACGTCAGCGAGGATCCATCAGTACTCCACATGAATCTCATCCCTCGTCTGGCGGTGAGGTGCGCTTGAGGGATCGCCATGCCCCGCAAACATGGGGTCTCCCGGAGCCTCGACGCGCATATCAGCATCTGACTGCCGCGCACAAGGTACTGCTATGGCCGTCAATATATATCTATGTGTTGAACTCTGGCATCGCCATCGCTTCGGATCTCCAATATGTTCTCCAGGAAGGAACTCCCTGGTTGTGTCACTTGGAGCTACGCAAACATCCTCGTTCGCTGCCATGGGACACTAATCTGCGAACCTTTCCAATGCCTGGTGCCTCGGGCCAGATCAGAGCTGGATTCATAGATTTGATTCCCGAAAATGTGAGGAGGCTGAGCCATGCCTACTTTAGCACCTTCAACATGGTGCTGCCAATTCTAGACAGACAGATGTTCATCGACGACGTCCTCGAGCCGATCATGAAGAGAGGATTTGCGGATTGTGATCCTCAAGGCTGTCTGGTTTTGCTCGTTCTCGCTCTTGGTGAAGTCGCCACCGAAGGAGTCTATGGTTCACCGATCAGCATCAGCGACGGCATTCCTAGCGGACTCCGTGGAGGTACGGCAGACAATCCACCCGGTCTGCATCTGTTTAACGAGGCTCGTCGACGCATGGGTTTCATCATGCACCAATGCACACTTGAAAATGTCCAAATACACTTGCTCGAAGCGTAAGTGGGCTTTGTCTCTTGGCCTGATCATTACTGACTTGAAAATCAGCACATTCTACGAGTCCTGTGCTCGACACATGGTAAGTAGGATTATCTATGCTATTGCAGTGTCCATACTGACACCTTTTGAGGACTTTTGGCGAGCCACTGTTGCAGCATCGACTTCCTGCCAAATCTTGATCAAATGGTTAGCACATTCTCTCCTCGTCTCCCATCTGCTCAGGCTAATCCATCCACAGTGACGCGATTGATTGGTCTACGCCTAGATCAGATCTGATTAAACGTGCATACTGGGCGTGCTTGCTCAGCGAGGAGTTAGTATTCGTGCGGCAGCATCAATGTTCCTCCTTTGCTAACACTCAACAGGTCGTACCACCTTGAATTAGATCTCTCTCACACAGGCGTCTGTACCCTGGAGGAGCAAGTACCGCTTCCGTACTTTCACGGCTCAGAAAGCACGTATGGCAGTCCCGCCGACGAGAGATCGCACTTCAAATATCACTTTCTCGCCATGATAGCATTGTGCAGACTTGTGTCGCGGATCCATGATTCGATACATTGTGGTAAGATTGTACCTTGAACGCACAGATATATCAGCTGATTCTGATCATTTCGAGCAGCATCCACAAAGGTGGGTGAGTTGTCGGAGGATTACGGCGGGCCTCCGGTACGTGTCATCAAGGAGCTGGCTCGACAACTCGAATCATGGCGATCACTACTTCCGCGACCTTTGCAATGGTCTGACAACGACAAGATGGAATATCCACCTGATATAAATTTGTCATCGTCGCAAAGTAAAGATTGTCTCTTCTCGGCGGATCAAGGCAACGCACCGACAAACCATCAAGATAACGTCGACATATTGACAGCGCAGTTGAGGACGCACTTTTACTACGCGAGATTTATGATCTATCGACCGTTCATTTTCAAGGCTCTACACTTCCCGGAGCTCATGACGGAGGAAGACGTAACGTGCTGTGCTCTTGCGATTCAGTCTGCCTGTCTATGGCCACTGTTGCTTGCGCCACCAAAGAACAAGAAGCGACTGGTACCGCATCTCTTTACGTGGACGCAGAACTTTGTGGGCATACTGCTTATACTTCGCATGACAACGGAGAATGAGTGTTTGAAGAAGATTTGCAGCGACAGGGTGGATCGGAAAGATCTGGAACAGACTACAGCATTGATGCTTGAGTGGATAAGAGATATGAAGCAAGTTGATGGAATTGCCGAGTGGAGTTGGAAGATGCTGGGACCGCTCTACTCTCGAGTCGGATAGTTGTATATCACACAAGCAACAATACAAGCAAACGATTGAAAGTTCATGTCGACAGTTTTTGAAGTCAATGATGCTAGCATCAGTCCGGTGCCAAGACATGGATGGTCCAGTCGAGGCGTTGCGGTATGGAAATAATTCACGACGCGCAAAAACATAGGCGCAACGCAGATCGACAAGAGAGGGAAGGAACAAGGACAGCAAGGAAATAGGGAAAGCGCGAACCACAAGGATGCAGTAAAATGGACCTGCCATGTTCAATTCGCGCCGTCGAGTGCCATCGGAAGGAGCGCTCCGCGTGCTGCGACAACTGGCCTACATTTCGTCGGGCACGGCATGTGGTGCTGCGGCCGTGGTAGCAGAAGAACGCCGGCGACAAACGAATGTGGTGTCCAAGATTGCAGACAATTCGAGGCGGTTGAAGCAACACGCGCGCTATCGGCCCTCGTCGCCAGCTCCTCAGCAGAGACTCGTCGACTCTTCAGACGCCAATGACACTGCCACACATGAGCAAGACGTCCATCTGGATGCAGCATTTCGAAGTGGCGTGTTGCCTTCAGAGGTGGAAAGGGGTTACCAAAAACTGCACTCGCGCAATCACCAGCGCCAACCGCACACCTCGCAGCCTCAACCACGCCGTCAGCCGCACACCTCGCAGCCTCAACCACGCCATAAGCCGCACGCCTTTCTGGCCGCCGTAAAGAAGCCTGCAGCCCGGCTGCAACTCCTGAAGGAACAGTCTGACCATGACGACGTATATGCATTCTTACGGAGTGAGCTGCTTTACCATGGCCCGTCCAGTGTCCTGACTCACCTCAACCACCATTGCACTGCCCTTCTCTCTCAAGGTAAGCCTGGATACGCTTACAAACACTTTGCCTACTGCGTCGACAGCCTCGATATAGCCCAGAGCCTGCCCATCGACTCTCTCGCTGCCGCCACCCGCTTGTTGCAGTCATTGCTGAACCTCAAGCTCTGGCCTGTTTGTCGAGACTTGTTGGACTGGATGCATCGGAAAAAGGAATGGATCATTACAGAATGTGTACACATTTTCGCCCTATCTTGCGCCACCCATGTCCACCACAAGTCCTTGATCTGGTTGAATGAGAATTATGGTCAGGACGTCATCTTCCCATCCATTGTCTATCCTGCTCTGTGTGCGGCATATGCCACTCATAACCCAAAAGTCTCTGCTTTGCTTTTCGTCCAACATGTGGCCAAGGACGATCGTCGCTCGGTCTTGCCCTTGTGCAAACCTGCCTGGCCTGCCATTCTGGAACGCATGTGGGCCACCACGGGCAACCTGAAACTAGTCGTCTCCATCTTGACTGACATGGCCCAACCCCATTCACTTGACCTGTACAATGCCATGTTTTTGGTCTGTATAAAAGCCGGCCGAGTCGACAAGGCCCGCTGCTATCTTGACAAAATCAAGCAAGATCCAAACATGGATCCCAATATTATCACATACGGCCATTTCATTCTCCTGACAGCTTCTTCATCCGATTGGCCTTTTGTCGACGAGCTGATGACCATGCTCGTTCGATCTGGAGAGGCACATGCACCTGTGCAAAAACGCACCGAGCTGTTCATCCCTGTTCATCGAGCATACGCTCGCCATCGTGAAAACTCGGTAGAGGACCTGTGGAAGTTCACTTTCAATGCGATGGACAAGCACGGCATACTTCCTGATCAACGCATCTTGGAAACTGCAATCGACGCCATGGTTCGAACTCGAAATCATCTCCCGCTCATCCCTCTATGGCTTAATAAGATGAAGACCTATGGCCGCGGAAATCAAGCTCAAAGTTTGAAAATCCATGCAAGCACGGCTTTGCGTGCTATGCGGCAGTACTATTTTAACAGCAGGCCGTCTCACGTCGTTTTACTCTGGCTTTGTCGACGTCTAGTCACTCGTGAACCAGAGTATTGGTCAAAAGGTCTTGTCGACTTGTTGATCGAGGCCGTCTTATTCGACATTCGGAATTATCGCTCCCAGCATCCGAGGTCAAAGGCTCAAGCACTGCTTACGCTTGATGCGTTGCGGAATCTTGACTTGAACTCGAGACAACTGCCAAAGCCAGCTTATCTTTATCAAGTGCTGCAGTCCTCTGACGGCCATGAAGACTTGGACATGGATGCGCTAGACGATGGCCTAAATTCGGATCTCAGCGCCGAGAGTCGAGATGAGCATGACCATGAACAGACCGAAACACCAAACGCAGCATCTACGAACAAACAGCTCGACCGACACGAGACTAGTCAAGACCTGATCCAAGAAGACAATCTCCTCCTGGATGACCTTCCCGACACAGTACTATCACGGGAAGCTGAACGCAAACGTACTACCGAGCTTGAAATGCTCATAGCGCTCTCAACAGGGCAATACGCTCGCGTTGTATCCTTATATGAAGGCAGCATTGGCCACAGCAACCTCCCGGACTCATCATATACCTTGGAAAAAGCCTTGCAGGCCTACAACAAGACCGTTTCTTCTTCTGGGGGCCAAGAAGAAGGAGAAGACCTCCCCAACCTATCTTACTTCAAGACAGCACACGACGCTGGCCTTGAGACCACCGCCGCCCTCATTCCGCTCCTGATCAATCGTATCAGTACATCCTCTCCTGGAACACCCACCCACATCGACGAACTCGTCGACACAATCCTCTCCTTCTATCGCAGAATGTCCAAGCACAACATGAAGATTCGCCATCACCTCGCCACCTCTATGGCAACCATCCTACTGCGCGACAAGAGACCGCATCATGCCATCAAGCTGTTGACAACGATATACCACAAGTCCAAAGATCTTACTCGATTCGACACGCCAGCCCTGACATTATTGCTTCAGGCATATATCGCCATGACGCACATGCCTGGCATTGAGTGGCTGATCTATGAAGTCTTGTCTTTGAATTACAGAATCGACTTGACCTTTATGACTGTGCTGCGGGGCGCGACCAGACAATATCGCATCCGCTCATCGTATGGAGGCCAGTTCGGCATGAGATGTTTGAAAGTGTCGAGACGGCTGGAATTTTTGACAGGAGTTTGTGCACAGAGGCAACGGGAGCAAATCAAAAGCGCCTCAACGATGGGCAACAAACTTGTGGACGTCTTGACCAAGGTCGGAGCAGGAGACACGGACAAAGATGACGAGGGAAAGATCTGGAGGTGGGTAGAGTCGACCAAGGGACATGAGATTTCTAGGATGAGGTTGGCAAAGGAACATTTGAAGGAAATAGAACGACAGCAGAGTACCACACGCGGTATTTGAGTTTTTCATATAAGAAAAAGTACTGTGTCTCTTTATGGTTCTTCTTCTTCTGCTTCTTGATTGTTAGCATATTGGAAGGGTAGGGAGTTTGATGTGGCAGATGTAGCGACGGTTTGGGGGATGGAAGCTATTTTTTTTTGTATATTGTGTGTATGTGTGTGTATATATGTATATATCTTCTTTTCTATATGTGTATGCGTATATTTATGTGTATGCGTATGCGTATATGTATATGTATATATGTGTGTGTATGTATGCATATACCTTGTTTTCTACTATATATCAATTTTACGCTTAAAGGTCACTAAGGGATGTAGCACCTAACCTAGTATAGGACTATAATGGATTATACACATCAAGTAACCCTAAAAGCCATCGTAAAGAGGACTCTGTATAGGACAGTATATTACTACCATTACTATATAATCAAGAATAGGAAATAGAGTTAACTAAACTCTAGCGGCTAGAGGTTTAGGATACATATAGCTATATATGTACATGGTCTTATCTTAAGGGGATAGAATAACGTATAGTTCAGGTCTTATAAAGAATAGGAGACAAAAAAGCGATAGATATAGCAAAAAAAAAAGCAACAAAAGAAAAAAAAATCAAAAACTAAAAAAAAACCCCACCAAACACATAAACAACCAACCCCCACAATCTAATTTCTCCTAATAACAAACTCCTGACACCCATTCATATAACTGCGGCGCCCATACCCCTTCTTATCGCCCGCAACACAAACCTCCAACATCTGACTCTCACACCACACCGTCGGCACAAACGACGGCTGACACCTGGACAGCCGATTGACAAACACCCACGCAGACTTATACTGAACTCCCGAAGACGAATACCCACTTCCCGTCATAAAGTCTTGGCGACAGAACGATTGGATTGCGGCGAAGGTTTCGACGTTTTTTTTGGCGCAGGCCAGGCGGTTGCGTTGCACGGTTGCGCCGTCTGGGCCTGCGAGGACGTGCAGGATTAGTGTTGCTAGCAGGGCTAGGAGGATGGTTGGTTTGAACATTTTGTTTTTTTGTTTCTGTTTTTTTCGTTTTTATTTGGTTTGGTAAGAGAAAAGTACCGCGGCAGGGGGTTTCTTTTTCTTGTTCGTTTGTGATTGAGGGGTTTGGAGCGTAAAAGTGGAAGAAGGAAGTGTTTTTACTTGGCTTCTTTCTAACAAAAACTCTTGATGGGGAAGGAAAAGAGAGAGATGATACTTGGGCCAGCCTACTTATATAATAACACTCTTACCACAGACTCCACAAGAAACTACCATTCTCCCCAGACTTGAAAGAAGCCCCCACTCCTTCATCTTTGAACAGATTCCGGTTGCAGTGATAGAGAGAGAGAGAGACAGAAGAAAAAAGGGGCACAGCAAACTCAATATTGTGCCCCCAGGATGGGAAAAAAAAGGAAAAAGCCAAGAATCTGAATTTTTTGCAATTTCTGGCGCTGCTGTCCGCAAAGAGAAAAACCTGTTTCCTCAAGAGTGGGAGATGGAAAAATCTTCCTTCCTTCTTTGTCGACTTCAGCTTCAGTTTGCAAAAAAAGATGGCGAGGAAGAAAGAAACGGCTCGGAAAAAAAATTGAGGGGATGGGATTTTGATATTGTTCTCCAGGAGATGGATCGTCCTCTTTGTTTGCTTTCGAAAATGTCTGGAGAGTGATGGGGAAAAAAGCAGGAAACGGGCAGTCTTTCAAGGGGATGGAATGTTTAGACGAGAAAGGGGGAAAGATTAGAAGAGTATTCCAGCCTACTATTGTTCTTCCGTTACGAAAGGGAGACAAAAAGAAAAAAGAGGGTGAAAAAAAAGAAGAAAAAAAAGCGAGCTTAGTATTGTTCCCGCTTCGCTTTTCCCTTACTCTTCTCTTTCATCCACTCACAACAAGCCAGGCTGCCCTTCATTCCTCAAAATCTCTTCAACAACCTCATCCTTCTTTGCACTGCCGCTACCTCGAACAAAGGCCAACAGCCTCAGCGTCCCAGCAGGAGTAACGCCCTCAATCCTTGTGGCCTGTCCCAGACTTTCCGGCCTCGTCTCACTCAACACCCTCTTTTCTTCATTGCTCAGGCCAAAGACTGAATTGTAATCGATATCTGCGGGCAACAACAACATTTCATCTCTGGCGAAATGTCTCGCAGCAATTTCTTGTTTGGTGATGTAAGGGGAGTAGGTAGCGTCAATGTTCACGCGAGCGATGATGTCGGCGGGGTATTGTGAGATGGCAGGGAGCAAAGATGAGAAGGAGGAGATGGAGATGGAAGGTAGGCGCAAAAGATCGTAAGCGCTGCGTTTGCTGCTGTCGTTTCGGACAGGGAAACCTCGAGATGACCATGCAGAGCTGGAAAGCGTGTAGTTTTGCAACAGAGCGGTGAGATCTTCCATTTGGTTCTTTTGCTGCTGGAACAGTTGCCAGCGGTCGTCAGAGATGACGTCGAGGAGTTTTGCTTTTGGGGTGAGGCGAGTGTCGGCGTTGTCGGCGCGAGCGGACATGCGGTATTCGGAGCGTGAGGTAAACATGCGATAAGGTTCTGAGACGCCCTTTGTGGTCAGATCGTCAATCATGATGCCAATATAGCCATCTGCGCGGGTGAGTTGCAGTTGAGGTTTTTGCTGCGAGGCGTTTCCAGCGTTGATGCCTGCAACGACACCTTGGGCTGCTGCTTCTTCGTAACCGGTGGTGCCGTTTATCTGACCGGCAAGGAAGAGGCCAGCGATGGCTTTTGTCTCTAGAGTCTTGCGTAGGCTGCGTGGATCGACGTAATCGTATTCGACGCCGTAGCCTGGCTGTAGCATTTTCACGTTTTCCAAGCCTTTGATGGTCTTGAGCATTGCTTCCTGAGCTTCTGCAGGTACGGTCATGGAGATGCCGTTAGGGTAAATTACATTGTTGTCAAAGCCTTCTGGTTCTAGCCAGATGATGTGGGCGTCTTTTGTGTGGAAACGAATGACTTTGCTCTCGAGGGACGGACAGTATCGGGGGCCTTTGACTTCTTCGCGGATGTGAATGCTGTTTTGAAGGTTTGCACGGATGATGGCGTGAGTGTCGGGGTTTGTGTGGGTAGACCAGCAGTTGAGTTGTTGTTCAACTGCGACACGCTCGTTCATGTAGCTGAAGGGGGTCGGAGGGTCATCGCCGAGCTGAACTTGGAGGCCTGTGTAGTTGATGGTGTTTGAGTCTAGACGTGGGGGAGTGCCCGTCTTGAGTCTGCCCATTGTGAAGCCGGCGCCTCGTAATGATTTGCTCAGGCCTGTTGTCGCGGCCTCTCCCATGCGGCCAGACGGATAAGCCTGCAGGCCAATGTGGATCTCACCACCCAGGAAGGTGCCCGTGGTGATGACGACGTTCTTTGTAGGAATGACTTGGCCGCTCTCCAGACGCACTCCAGTGATTTGGCCGTGCTTGCCGTCTGTCATGCCTTCGCGTTGCAGCACAATGTCGGCAACCTTGCCCTCCAGCACGCTGAGGCCTTTGTAGTTTGTCATCTCTTCGCGCATGTGCTTCTTGTACAGCGCTCGATCAATCTGCGCACGCGGACCCCAGACTGCCGGGCCTTTCTTCCGGTTCAAGACACGGAACTGGACCCCAGACTTGTCGACAATGCGGCCTACCAGCCCGTCCAGAGCATCGACTTCGCGCAACATGGTGCCTTTGCCGATTCCGCCAAACGAAGGGTTGCAAGAGCACACTCCGAGATTGTCGAGCGATGGCGTGACGAGGGCTGTCCTTGCGCCGGTGCGAGCAGCTGCTGCCGAAGCCTCACAGCCGGCGTGGCCGCCTCCAATAACGACTACATCGTATGGTCTGTCAAGGCTGTCAGAAGGAGCCTGATGGAGTGGGTTTGAGCGTACGGTGTCGTGTCATCTGTGACTGTGGCAAACGACCGACGGGCGATGGCGCTGCATCGGATTTGGTTCCACAGTTGCTTCCTCGCCCGACCAGACACGGCGAATGTCGACATGTTGGATGTATGATATGGCTAGATGACAATTACCTAGATAAGGTAATTACCTGATAATTCTCGATGGCGGAAAAGAATCCAAGTCTTGGCTGACGCTGGCTGAGGCAAGCGGGGGATTTTCTTTTGGCTTGTTACAAACTTCTTCTCCCGCTCCTTCCCACCATTCAACCACCTGCTTGCACGATGGTGTTGGCAAAGAGCAAGCAGTCGGTCGGTCTGGGCAATGCCCTGATGAACGACCGCTTCAAAAACAAAAACTCGTCACAGCACAAGGCAACGGCCGGCGGCATCCAGCGCAAGGGCCAGAATGGCGAGACGTACATTACCAACAACAAGCAGGCCGCCGCCTACGAGAAGATGCGCTCCGTCACCGAGCAGGGCGCCCTCGACGAGTTCCTGTCCACGGCAGAACTGGCCGGCACCGACTTCACCGCCGAAAAGATGAACAATGTCAAGATCATCCACAGAGACCAGAAGAACCCCTACCTGCTCTCGTCGGCAGAGGAGCGCATTATCGTCAAGAAACAGATGCGCAACAGGAGCCGCCTCACCGTGCCCCGTCGGCCCCCTTGGGATTCCACCACGACAAAGGAAGAGCTCAACACTCGCGAGAAAGAGGCCATGATCGAGTGGCGCAGAGACCTCGCAGAGCTGCAGGAGAACCAAGACTTGCTGCTGACTCCCTTTGAGCGCAACCTCGAGGTCTGGAGGCAGCTGTGGCGCGTCATTGAGCGTTCCGATCTGGTCGTGCAGATTGTCGATGCCCGAAACCCTCTCATGTTCCGCAGTGAAGACATGGAGGCCTACGTCAAGGAGGTCGACAAGAAGAAGCGCAACTTGCTGCTCGTCAACAAGGCCGACATGATGACGCTCGAGCAGCGCCAGACCTGGGCAAAGTACTTTATCGACAACAACATCAACTTCCGCTTCTTTTCTGCCGAGCTCGCTCGTGAGATGAACGACGCCAAGGACGATGAAGAGGATAGCTACGAGGATGATGGTGATGATGATGATGATGATGATGATGACGAAGAGAGCGAAGGCGAAGCTCTACAGCAAGAGACCGAGAAGCTCGACATCCAAGACACGCAAGCACCAGAAGAAGGACAACAGGCGCTCGACCACGACGACGAAGCCTCCGACCTCATCCCCATGTCCCTCGAAGAGGCCTCGAGCATCTTGACCACCGAAGACCTGGAGGCTCTCTTCCTCCAGCACGCCCCAAAGATGGCCGCCGCCACCCAAGACAAGCCCGCTCGCAAGGTCCAGATCGGCCTGGTCGGTTACCCCAACGTCGGTAAATCCTCCACCATCAACGCCCTGCTCGGTGCAAAGAAGGTGTCGGTCAGTGCCACTCCCGGAAAAACAAAGCATTTCCAGACCATCCACTACTCGGACCAGGTCGTCCTCTGCGATTGTCCCGGTCTGGTCTTCCCCAACTTTGCTTTCACAAAGGCCGAACTCACCTGCAACGGTGTCTTGCCCATTGATCAGATGCGCGAGTTCACCGGTCCTGCAACCCTCGTCGCTTCTCGTATCCCCAAACCTTTCCTCGAGGCCGTATACGGTATTCACATCAACATTCGCTCGCAAGAGGAAGGCGGCACCGGCACTCCCACCGGTGAAGAAGTCCTCCGCGCCTACGCCGCCGCTCGTGGTTTCTTCACCCAGGGACTCGGTCAGCCCGATGAAAGCAGAGCTGCCAGAACAGTGCTCAAGGATTACGTCAAGGGCAAGCTCTTGTTCGTGCACCCTCCGCCCGTGGACCCGCCCATCGACGACAAGCACTTCAACCGCGAGCTCTACGATTACAACCATCTGCCCGAGAAGCGACGCGCCCAGCTCGCTGCCATCCACCTTGCCTCCAAGCAGGCCGAGGCCGCAAACGGCGGTGATGACAACCTGATGGAGAACGACGAGCTCGACATGGTGCCCATCAGTGGCGCAAAGACGGTGCGCATGGACAAGCAGTTCTTCGCGCCCGGCCAGGGAAGAGGCCAATTGAACATGCCGTTCCACCACAAATACACCGAACAGGGCGCCAAGGAGGTGGAGCGCACCGGCGGCAGAATGTTGACTGGACGCAAGCAAAAGATCATGCTGGCTTTGGAAAAGGACATTGATCCCGAGGATTTGAAGATGTCGAGCAAGAAGCACTTCAAGGCCAACAAAAGGGCGCAGAAGAAGGTCAGGAGCGAGTATGTTGATTGAGGGCATCTTTTTCTTGTTTGATTGGATCTTTTCTTTGTCTGGGACGGCGCATTTTCATCATATGGATATCCCATCAAGTTTTCTTCTTTTCTTTTCAGGTTTAGTTTGCCTCGTTCTCAAAAAGGGTATGGGAATACGATCATAGACATGAATGAACATTGTGCGCTTCCTACTCGTTGGATACGTACCCCAATGGATGCGACATTTTGCGACATTTCCGCTGTCAAAAGGATTCCAAGAGGAAGGTGCAAAGCGCACGGACCATACAAACACCTTGAAGGCCAAACCGCCAACGATTTCTTGAACACGAGACAAAAGACCCAAGAACAAAACAAGGACAAATCATGACACTGCGACCGCCAGCGAGTCCGATTCCAACAGGCTTCTACTCGCGCTCGACCCCAAACCTGCCAACGCTGGGCTCATTGACCAGCACCACCACCAACAAACAACACAATGACAGCTCAACGCTGACCTCACCCTCGGAAGCCGCATCGCTCGACCACTTCTCGCTGGACGCAAGCGATGCGGGCAGCGAAGAGGAAGAAGACCAAAACGACACGGGCAACAAAGCAGAAGCAGCAGCAGCAACAACAATAACAGCAGAGCGCCCAATCTACAGGAACAAACACTCGCAATCGCAGACCTACCTAGGACCACCCGTGACCTTTGCGCCACCCTTCTACAACCGTCCACCTACACCTTTACCGCCCTCGCCCTCGCTCACAAGCCTCTTGCGCCCTACATTCTCCAACTTCCCCTCCTCCAGACCCACCACGCCCGACCCCAGTTCCGGCGACGAAGCCGCCTCCAACGCCGGCTCCACAAGCACCACCACCGCCACAGCAGGAGCTGCGGTTGGCCACGCCAACGCCGCAACAACCCTAACGACCAGTTTCCGCACCGCCAAACCCATCCCGCGCGCTAGTCCCAAAGTCCCCACCTACGAGTACTACGGCTTCACACTGTACCTCACCTCCACGCTCTCCTTTGCCATGTACCTGCTATGGAGCTTTTTGCCATCCCCGTTTTTGCATCAGTTGGGCATTTATTATTATCCCAATCGCTGGTGGAGTTTGGCGATCCCTGCTTGGTTGGTCATGTTGGTTGTGTATATCTATGTTGCGTTGGCGAGTTATAATACCGGATATTTGACGTTGGGAATGGGCAGGCTGGAGTGTTTGGTCGATGAAGCCGCTAATGTCGCTGTTGTGGATGCTCGAGGCCGTATTATTAGGAAAGATGACCAGGGGAGGTGGAAGGATCATCATCATCATCATCATCATCATCAACATCAACAACATCATCGGGGAAATCGCTCTGCTGCTGCTGGGAAGAAGGATGGTGGGGCTGGGGCTGGGGTTGCTGTTTTGGGTGTCGATGCTGCGGAAGGCGATTCTTTATGTTGGAGGGATTTGTGGAATGAGGGTACTGATGCTGTTATGGATGTTCCTATTGGTGGGGTGTGTGAGATTTTGTATGGTCATGGTAGACTTGAGGATGATGATGACGAATGAATGAGTGAATGAACATGATAATGATAATGATATATGAATGAGTGAATGAACATGATAATGATAATGATATATGAATGAGTGAATGAACATGAAAACGAGATGATCATGATGATTAATGTAACATTTCGCCATGTGGAGCGTTTTTATATATATTTGAAACATACCTATGTGTATACTAGGTAGGTAGATACTACATGTACTCTTTCCTGCTTTCCTAGATTTTATATCTTGAAGTTATTCTATAGGTTAAACTACCTATCATCCCTTTTTTTTTTCTCTCTATTGAAAATATATCGTATCTATAATACCCACTAATTATGTACCAATTTGCAATTCAGCTCATTCATTCATACCCCCGAGGTCATTCACATTGTATCGCCTATTATTATTATCATATGCTTCTCCTTCATCTGCACTTCCAGCCTCTGTAACTTTCTCCTCTTTTCGCTTTCTGCTTCCCCTATCTCATCATCATCATCATCATCATCACTTTTGGTGGTGGTAGTGGTAGTAGTGGCCAACAGCTCAGCACCAAAAAGCATACAAGCGTCTAGGATCAGCTTTGCTTTTAGGGCGAGGAAAACATCTTTCCCTTCCTCTTGTTCTTCTTCTTCTTCTTCTTCTTTTTCTTTTTCCTCCTCTTTTGCTTCTTCCTCTTCCTCTTCTTCTTTTTCTCCTTCTTCTTTTTTCTCTCGTTGCTGTCGTTGCCCTTGTTGCAGAACAACAGACATCCTACACGTCTTGTCGACAGCGGCATCAGCACTGTTGCCATGGGGATGCGCTGTCGGCCATATCGGCATGTCGTCTGCATCGCTAAAGAGAGAGACCAGCGCTCCTCTAGCAGTAACCGAGGAACCGAGAGGTGTGGCCTCAATCCCAATGTAATCGTCCTCTGCTTCTCCCATCCCACCTACTCCTACCGTCACACCAACAGCACTACGAATCCCAATCTCAACCTCCTCATCGTCAACATCTGTAGCCGCAACCTTGTCTTGCGCCACAAAAGCCGCAGCATCGTTGTCGGTTGTTTCTTCCCCCAACGCCAGCATTACCGCTATCTGATCCAGGAACAGCAGATCGCCGTCTCTAGCACAGTATTGCCCTAGCGTTATCAGCCATGCGACGAGCTGTTGCACTTCTTGCTCCTTGTTTTGTTGTTGTTGTTGTTGTTGTTGTTGTTGTAGGTGCCGTGGCTGCTGTGTATCATTATTATTGTTGCGCGGTAGTTTGTGGCGGTGCGAGAGCAGACAACTCATCACGCATTTCGCGCGTGCCGTGGTCACTGCTTCGTCTCTAGATTCCGCGGCGTGAGCGTTTGTGGTAGAGGAGGAGAAGCCAGCTTGCGGTGCTGCTGTTGTTGTTGTTGTTGTTGTTGTTGTTGTTGTTGTTGTTGTTGTTGTTGTTGTTGTTGTTGTTGTTGTTGTTGCTGCATTGGCGATTGCGCAGCCTAGAGATAGTAAGGGCATGATGCTGTGGTAGTGCATATAAGGATAACGTCGCAAGAGAGCCGTCAACCAAGGCACAAGCGCAGTTTTGAATCTCTCGCTTTGTGCTCGCAGAGGCGCGTGGCCTTGTTCCTTTCGTTGAGGGGGAGAGCAGCAGGCGCGTTTGGAGCAGAGGCGGGCCGAGGGGTTTGTTCCTCGCCTCGCGCTTTCATCGCTTGTATTGCTCACGCCTTCTTGTCGCGTTAGTTGCATGTCTTCTTGCATGCGGTGGTGATGAACCTCATCTGTGTGATGGGGAGGCGACGAGGCACAGAAAGAGAAGGGAGATAACAACGACTGCTTCAGCGGCGCTGGAAGAGGCGTTTCCGGCACTGCAATCGCACCATCATGCTCTCCACAGCCATCAGCACGCTGGCCGAGAACCGCAGTTCCCAGATCGCCATGGTGACCACGAGGTTGAGATTCGATGATAGGCGCGAACACATGCTCATCTCGCCCTTGCTCCTGGTCCATGCCCGCGCAACCTCGTTCCTCATCCTCACTCCCTTCCTCCATCAACACTACCCTGTAAAACACAGACTCAGCAGGCGCAGCAGCAGGAGAAAACGCAAAGTCCAGAAAAGGCCGCACGGCTTTCTGCGGCGGCGGCGGCGTGAGGACAGCAGGCAACGAGATCGAGCGGCCGCGAGGGTAAATGTCTGAGATCAGCGAGTGCGAGGAATCGTCGTTGCCATCGTTTTCCGAGTCGGCGAGGACGCGGAATGGTGATGAGGAAGAGGAGGAGGCAGGTGCGTGTAGTCTTGCTGCTGCTGCTGCTGCTGCTGCTTCTGCCATCATGTCGAAGGATCTTGTTGCGGCATCTCTGGTGTCGTGGCCGTAAGCATCGTATTGCGGGCAAGAGGGATATTGTTCGACGTCTCTCAAGGGCTGATGATGGTCGGAAGGTGGTGATAACATTGACTTGTTTTTTGATACTGACGAGCGACGAGAAGCAGGTGCGACATAAGGAGGCGGCAACGGTGATTTCAGTAGCATGTCGTAATCATCACACTCATGATGCCTCTTGACCCTTTTCCGCAGAGGGGATTTCCCATCCGCCTGCTCCTGCTCCTCCTCCTCCTCCTCCTCCTCCTCCTCTTCGTGTTTGTCCTCCCCCAAGCCCTGAGACTCCCAGCCACCAACAACAGCATTCCTGCCCGCAGAGTAGAAATCCACCAGATTGATCTTGAAGCCCGTAACCTCACACCCCCTCAATAACCCTTGCACCTGACACAATCCCCGCTGCGTCCAGGTATCATGAGTGGTAAAGAGATCGAAGCCCGAGACTTGAGAAAGAGCCTTCAATCTGCGTAACAGGGAGAGGGAGGTCTCCGAGACTCTTCCCGTATGCGGAAAATCGGGCATCAGGACCCACGAGTGTTTAGGTAACGCAAACGAGGTCTGCAGTAATCGACATGTGTCGTTGTCAGCGTGCCACTGAGTGACAGCAGGCCGCAGAGGCACCACGCCTTCAGACATGTACCAATACGCCGGCTCGGTAGTATGCACCTTTAATCCTCCATCCACAGGCACAATCAAATAGAACACACGAGGTTTCTTGCCCTTGGACACTTGTATCTCGTGTGTAAGCGTAACAACCAGCTTGTCCAGGTGTTTGTCATGCCCTATCCATAGTCTCAACAGTCCTCGCCCTTGCTGTGCAGTGCGTGCAGTATCATGGCGATTGGACGAGGGTTGGCCAAGGTATGTGCGATCGTTTCCAGATGAAAAGAGGGCAATGACGGGACGGCCGTAGATGAACCAATCAATGCCTGTGCAGTCGACCAACCGGGGTTTGAGGAGGGACATGTGGTCGGTGAGTAGAGACATAATGTAGAAAGCTTGTTAGGAGACAAAAGAAAAATTTGAATAGGAAATTTGTCAGCTATTCAAAGACTATGACAAGATGGATACTGTACCAAAATCTCAGGCGGCGAGCTCTTCTCTCAACAGATCGGCTGGAAACTCAGGTCCATACAACAGAAGGGAAAAATAAACAAGTCGCAGTCAAAGGTGCTCAAACAATGCTGACGCTATCGAGCAATTCCCCAAGAACCGCGTCGATTACAAAAAGACGACTACTAGCCTTCTTAATCACCCTCGGGCAGCTGCTCGGCCCAACTGCACTGCAAAAGAGAGGAGAAAAAAAGACGCGTCGATGCTCTCAGGCCTACTTTTGAAAAGACGAGTTCGGGCGAAAAGGCTTGCTTGTTTCTGACAGAAACACGAGCTTATCGCGGCGAACAGGTCTTTGGGAAAGCGTCCGAAAAGCGATCGAGTCGTCCTTCCTCGTCCTTTTGCAGAGAGAGAGAGAGAGGTAGCTGCGTCAAGAATGAAATAGAGAGGAGTATGTATCTAGGTCGCACAGTGTTGTAGCCGGACGGTTCTCTCAAAGCAGGGAATGCGGCGATACGCGAAAACAGCGACTGGCGCGATCGGGCAGAGAAATGCGTCGATGCGATCAGTGGAAGTTATCGGAGCCAAAAGACTGAGATGGACTGGTATTCGTGGGAGAGGATGGATTGCCGTCAAAAGAGACTGTTGACGCGCGAGGTGACAAGCGGCGCGCAAACTCGGTCGCTGCCTGGATGATTTAATACCCGATGTTTAAGCGACTTTCTATACAAGGGGGGAGGGGGTACACGAAGGGGCTACCACCCCCTTCGGCCGGAGTCCAATTTCTCTATCAACTCGACGACCTCAACAGGCTCAACTGACTTAACTGCGCGCATCAATTGACAGGAGTACTATAGTCCAATACTCCAATGAGAAGAGACAGTCTGGGCCTGGCCCGTCTCATTGATTTGATGATGCTGGAAGTCTCCGAGGTATAAAAATTTCGGCTCGTCGACTACCAAAAATAGTTCGTATGCTACTTGCTGTAACTGTTTGTTCCAAAGTTTATGTACAATGTTTGCCAGTACGACGCCGGCAGATAATTCAGCGTGTGCTCTTTTTCTAGTAGAATTAACAAAAAGGACGACTCGAGGGGGGAAAAAAACTACGAGGTCAATCGCCTACTACCGCCCCTTGTCCTCCCCCACGACTCGGCCTCTTCGCTCTCTCTCAGACTTCTCTCCCTCTCAGAGAACATCTGACTCAGACTTTTCCTACTCTTTTTCGTCATTGCCCTCTCCTCGCTCGGCTGCAAAAAGCGATTTATACACCGGTGGTCGAGTATTCTTTCTTCAGTATCGTGCTTGTTCTCCTTGTCGGTTTTTGGCCATGCGTAGCCGTAGAGCTTGCTGTGACGTTCGCAGCGAGGGCAATTTATGCGTGTGAGGCCAGGTTCGTGTTGAACAAAGTAGTCGTCGCAGTTTTGGCATTCGACCCAGCGGGATAGGGCCGAGGTCAAGAGGCGGGTCGTGAGTGTGTAGTCTCCCGGTCTCCTGCGGGAGGCGTCAAAGAAGCTGATGCCGTCCTCGGAGTTTGCTTCGACGGCTGGATCTATGGGTTCGATGGTGGGGATGGGTATGGAGAGTTGTTTTTGCAGACTCCCTCGCGTTGTCATTCGAGGTGGGGGTTTCTGCTTGCGTTGGATGATTTGTTGCAGTGTGTCGTCTAGTTCGTAGCTGTCGGAGAGGTCGGAAAGTTCTGATTCTACTTCTACCACAGGCTTTGTGATGGGTTCGTCGATAGACGTGGGTTCAGTCGTCACTGAAGAGGCCTGAGAAATGTCTTCTTCGGTATTTGACGATGCAGGAGAACTTGAGCGAGTCGTTTCGGACATTGGAGCTCGTTTTCTGCCAGCTTTTCCATATCGGTGCTTGATCTTTGACTTTGGCTGGAACAAGACGGAGCCAAGGGTATCGCTCTCGCTGTCGTTGGCTGCCGATACAATGCGCAGATTTGAAGGGGCGCTGATTTCCTTTTTGATTGTTGGTATTCTCGGCAATGCCTTTAGACTGGTGTGCAGTGGCGAGTCGGATTTCTGGCGCTGTTTTGGGCTTGAACTCGCAGGAGACTCGACCCTCAGTCGCTTGTTTGGTGTTGGAGTTGCGGATGTAGGGTTGGCGACTTCAGGTGTGAATTTCCTCTTGTTGCTCGCGTGAATGTCGGGCGTGGCAGACGTTACGGTACTGTCTCTCGAGATTGGATTTATGGACCAGCCGTTTCGCTGCAGGCGCTCGCACGTAGCGCACAAACACTCGCAATTGTCGTCTCCAAAGTAGTCGTCGCCATAAGTGACGGTGATCTCCTCTCCAACATCGATATCCCTGACGCTGTCGATGCGCATTCTGCAATGGCCCTGAGTGACGAGTCTGGCATTTGCATTGCAATCGTGGTTGGCGAAGCGAGCGGGGCCCAGAAAGATATAAGGACGCTTCTTGCGGCTTGACACAACAATACTGAAATCGCGCTCGCCGAGTTCCTTTTCATCTTGTTCGGACATGGCGGCTTGGATTCCAGTGAGGTATTTGATGTTTTCTCCCTTGCGGATGGGTTTGCGGGCAACTGTGGCAGCCTCGTGTGTGTCGATTGTGTAGCGGTTGGTGGTTGTGGCCTCGAAAGGACAGTCGGGGAGGTACATGTTGACATATCTCCTCAAGTGGTCCTGAAAGTGTTTCTGTTCGTCCTTTTGCTTGAGGTTATTGAAGTAGCGGGCGAGTCCAGGAAGTTGCAAGAGGGCCTGAACGGCCGAGGCTGCATCCTTTTCCAAGACGACATGTTTCTGCAGGATGCGCGCGACGTCTTCTTCCCGGATGCCTCGAGACGACTGATACTTCTTACGCAGCTTGCGGATGGTGGTCCAGTAGTAGACCTGCGCGAGGGATGAGTGTGCGTGCCGGGATCGAGTCAACGTAGACTTACTCGGTCTACGACTGCATCTGTGATGCGATCATCATAATCAATAAGCTGCGTCAGGGTGAGGCCGCCCTTCTTGGCCAACGAGTCTTCCAAGAACGGCGTACGAGGCGGCATGATGGTGCACAAGGGAAGAAAGGACAACAGGCTGAAAGCGATAAGAGAACAAACAAGGTGACAAAAAGGAGAAAGGTTCGAGTAAAAGCGAGGGCTTTAGGAGTAAAGGAATGCGCCAAACCGGACAATGCACAATGAGCGACAGCAGTCACCTATTTGGCATGATGCAAACAAATCTGCACAATAATGCGACTAGCCCGTGAGAGAACAGGACCACATACGATCACGTCCAATAGCAAAGTGCATCACGGGTTTCGCGTCAAGGGGAGAGCACGGCAAGGCGAGGAAGAGCGACGCGGCATCCGCCGAGAAGTTTAATCGATGCAGTGAATGTTCAAAGATCATCGACGAGTTCAAAAAGAAGCACCATACAACCGGCAACATGATTCAGCTCAAGGTGGGCTCGCTCTGACGGGCGTCTATGTGTCTGACATTTGATACTGACCGCGTCATGAACAGACGATGCTCAACTGCATTGACAATTCTGGCGCCGCCATTGTCGAATGCGTCAAGGTCATGAGAATGAAGAGACACGCAAAGATTGGTTAGCGCCTCACACATGCCGACAATCTCTCGTCTGACTCTCTCATTGCAGGCGACCGCATTATCGTTGTTGTACAAAAGCAGCGCAACTTTGGCCCCGAGTCCGGACCCGGAGGAAGCGTCTCTATCAGTGCCGCCAACAAGGTCCGCCGTGGAGACATCAGACACGCCGTCGTTGTTCGCACTGCAAAGAAACTCCAGAGACCCGACGGCAGTGTGGTCAAGTTTGACGACAACGCCTGCGTCTTGATCAACAAGGGAGGAGAGCCCATCGGCTCAAGGTTGAACGGTGAGTGCGCAAATCGTTTGCCCACGGCACTGCGCTCCTAACACACATCAGGCATCGTAGGAAGCGAACTCCGCAACATGCAATGGTCCAAGATTTTGAGTTTGGCACCCATGCACCTGTAAAACATCCTGGTTTCGGAGAGCATAGCAAAGGAGTCTGGCGTCATCTCTGATTTGGGCAAACACGAATGCTAGGTATCATGGAGATTGGTGTATTCCAAACGCATCCACCCGTTGCAATATGCTGAGCAATGCAATGCAACAGTGCCCGCTCTTCTTCTAATTTTTTCTCCTTACGTCTCTTTTCTTCCTCTGTCTTGATCTCTCCTTTCAGTCTCTTTTGAAAATGTGTGCCCGATCCCATAACTAGCAAAGAACTCCGATTCCCATGCACCAATCCTCTCCATTTTGCGCCTGTAATCCATTGTCCAGTCATCAAACAGACACCTGGTTGCACTCGACGCAGACATAGAACAACTTCATGCCGGTTTCTGCGCTACGTTGCTGACTTTGGAAGAACACGGCTTCTCTTCCTCCGCATCGTGTGTTCTTGCAGTCCCTCTCGACGTGTGGCAGCTGCAACAAGATTAATTAATGTTGTGAAATGCGAGAAGGATGGGCCAGGCGTACTGTGGGATCCGAGGCAACGTCTGTGACCACACCAGCAGTTTCCGAGATACTGCTAGCGACCTCGTTGCGGTAGGTGCACGATGGGCCGACAATCATGGGCCAGTTGCAGTTGCGGCACTGATAGATGAGCTCGCTGGTTTCTCGATCCTCCCTCGGATACAGCAAGTTGGAGCTGGTATGCGCAGTCAGCACATCCTGTAGGCCAGCAAGCACTGCAACCTAAACGCACCATTCGCGGCAGAATCGGAATCTAATCTTTGCGTTGGGCGCGACGGATGTGTCGTCGGACGGA
This sequence comes from Aureobasidium zeae, assembly GCA_017580825.2. Classification (NCBI taxonomy): domain Eukaryota; kingdom Fungi; phylum Ascomycota; class Dothideomycetes; order Dothideales; family Saccotheciaceae; genus Aureobasidium; species Aureobasidium zeae. Next base: position 151,894 of record JAGFJS020000028.1, read on the forward strand.
GAGTCGGCTGAGGCCATGGCGAGGTGAACGGAAGAGACGCGGAGGATGCCACAAAGAAATGGCAGCTGGAATTTTGCTTTGTTGATGTCCGGTCGTAGATCAAAGAATGCGCGAGTGGATTTGCTATGGCCTGCTCTGCACTAGAAGGCGACGGATGATGAAACAAGAAGTTGCGACTGCCGTGGTTGCCATGCCCTCGGCCGCCAAGACGCCCCCCACAACATGTACAACAGCCATCCACCACTCAGACGAACCATCTCAGATCTCCTCCCCCGCACATTCTGGACCAGTACAGTATATCCTGCACTCTCGAAAAAAAAACTCTCGCGCTCTTCTTTAATCCAAGCTCATCCTTTCCACTATGGTGAGTCTATGCATCCGCCTCCCCGCCCGTGCCTTGCTCGCGCCCGTTTTCTCTGCATCCCAGTCTGACTTGGCCATTTTCCCTTTTCCAGGCTACCGGTCTTCCCAGCGGCTGGGAGGTTAGACATTCCAACTCAAAGAACCTTCCGTATTACTTCAATCCCTCGAACAAGGAGAGCAGATGGGAGCCTCCAGCCGGCACCGACAGCGAAACCCTGAAGCACTACATGGGCACCTACCACAGCTCTGCCAGCCTGCGACCCGACGGTCAAGGCCAACAAGAGGGCAAGATCCGCGCCTCGCATCTACTCGTCAAGCACAAAAACTCGCGTCGCCCGTCCAGTTGGCGCGAGGCTGAGATTACTCGCTCCAAGGATGAAGCCATGGCAATTATTCTCGGTCACGAGGCCAGGATCAGAAGCGGTGCAACCAGCCTTGGTGATCTTGCTACGACTGAGAGCGATTGCAGCAGCTCCAGAAAGAGAGGTGATCTGTATGTTATTCCCGGTCCTCTGAGCATGTTGACATTCTGGCTGACATGATCTCCTCCAGTGGCTTCTTTGGCAAGGGTGACATGCAAAAGGAGTTCGAAGACGCCGCGTTCGCTCTTAAGCCCGGTGAGGTGAGCCATGTGGTCGAAACTGCTTCTGGTCTGCACTTGATCGAGCGGTAAGTTCATGTCTCTATTTTCTTATAGAATATCTTACTGACATCCTCACTCAAGTCTCGAGTAGAATTCCTGTCTACGTCTCTCCCTGTCCTTTCTGCTTGCGATATACCATCATGGACTCTTGTTCCTCGCGTTCAACTCTTTGTATTAGTGCAGAGTTGTACTATGAGACTTCTGTACTTTCTGCCGCCAAGACGCCAGAAGAAAGCATTACAATTCTACCCTTGCCCATTCCTTCTTCTCCTTCTTGTCCATTCCCCTCCCAAGTCCTTTCCCCTAGGTCGTGCGACGCTAATTTTGACATCGGTGATCCTTGTACTCATTCGGCCAATCACTCGTGTCACAATGTCCTTAGTTTGGCGATCGAACCCAATCTTGTTGGGAGAGTTAAGAGATCCCAGCTAAGCAGTTGTATAACATCACTCCATGTCCAGGTCAATGTTTATGCATGTGATCGTGACTTGATTGCAGTGAATAAATTTGCCGGCATCCACGGCGACCAGGGTGGTTCTTGCTCTTCTTCAGTCTTTGTGCGCTCCTTCTCTTTGTGCTCACCGAACAGGAATCTCACCAAACAAACATCCATCTCCATCACACCACTGGGAAGCTTCCACCTCTGCGTGGCCGCCATAGCTCAGTACCCCACCTGAGGTTGCCTTCGTCTCTTTGACTATTCGCATCTACTTCGGACGGATCTATCATCATGCCTCCTGCATCCCAGCCCCGCCATCGTCGTCCTTCTTGGAGGCAATCGCGCATCTCTCATCGCGTATAGTGAGTGTCTCGGAAATGTTCGGCTTTCATCTATGGACATTTGCTTGCACGAGCATCAGTATTGTCCATCTGCATCAACTACTGACTACTGTCTCACGTTCAGCTTAGAGACAGACTTCCATCGTAGGCAGGAAGACCATGAACATCCCGTCGACGGAGATACCTTCTACTTTGATACCACCTTTGTTTGCGAATGGGCAATACCGGCAGATCTCAAATCTCGCCTGCCTGAAGTGCTCGTTTCCGAAATCAACGATTGGCAGGCTGCTGGAGCTGCTGTGTGCACAGCGTTGGTGCGAATCGACAAGCTTGACGCCGAAAGTCTTCATCGTGGCTGGCCGCGCAACGAAAGCTCGCATCTCTCTCGAGCCACTTCGGATTGCTCTGCCATTGAATCGCCCGAATATTCTGCCTCCAACACACTTGGTTCGTCTCCTAAACAAACTCCTGGTGCTCTCCATCTACTTCACAATACCCTCGACAACACTCCATGTGTTAGCTCGCCATCCTTTACCCCTCAAGATAGTATCATGGGGGACACAATCGAGTCGATCAGTTCATCGTTCCGCGACAAAGTCAGCCTGGAGCACGTCAACGCAATCTTGGCCACCAGAGTCCGCCGCGATTCGGAGTCCGGAGGATCGCCGCCACCGTCGATGACACCCAGTTCACGTCAAGATTCGATCGGATCTAGCGACAACTCGCATGAGCAGTTTGACGAAGGCGCCTGGGACGTCTTTCTGCGATCGTACGAAGCCGAGCTCGATTACCTGCGCACTGAGACGCTTGTTCGCTTCCGTCACATCGGGAAATCCGTTGACAGGCTTTGGCTCGATCTGAGCAATGATGCCTCACATGCAATACCAGAGCCGGTCATCAAAGAGTTTGTTGCATGGTGGAAGAAGATCAATGACAAGGAGCAAGAGTATGAAAAGGAAATCCAAATGCTCGAGGCACCTCAGCTTGAGCTGGTTAGGTACGAGCGAGCATCTCAGGGCTTGCCAATCTAAGCATGGAACATGAACATGGTATCACGTCGCTCGGGGAGTGACCACGAACAAGAAGGCAGAGCCAACGACAGACAATGACAATAATCGACAGCGGGGCTGTCTACGCATGGCATCGGTACTTTCTCATCTGCTGCAAGAAACCTACCTAATAATCAATCATTCTCTTCTCTCCATCCATGTCATTTTTTCTCATGCTTTCAGAGTAACCCTGCTGTATTTTTCTGCGGCAATATGTGAGCATTCATGTATTGAGTCCGAGATGGATTAGCTGAACACAAAAGAATTCCAAGAGCATCTGCTTTTATCAATCCGGTGCTTGACGTGAGTCTGAGCCCCGTCTCAAAACCCGCATCTAAGAATAACAAGCGAGGGGAGATTTGAGAAGAGAACGCAGCGTTACTTTTTTCAATTCAAGGAGATAGAACAAAAGAACGTTAGGTAATTTTCCCTTGCCTCTGACGTACCGTCATTTCGTGGGTCGTTGTAGAGAAGCTGCCAAAACAGTCAACTGGGAGAGCGTTTGGTTGTTGGAAGAGCAACGTGTGCTCGGGTAAAAGACAGAGCCATATTTTGAGGTTTACGGGGAAGGATTAATTATCCGTTGACAGTTTCGGACAAGCTTTGTGGAATGCAGAGTATGATTTGTGGTATATATTTGCGATCTTGTTGCAATTGATGTGTCCAAGAGGGATTGAACAGACACCGTCCACCGCAGCTTCGGACAACAGAAGAATATAGTGCCTGTCAACAATGCTTCGGTGCTAAGGTGGAGAAGATGCAGCGGGTACGGAAGACGTTGATGGATGGGTCCAAAACGGGCGAAAGAGCAATTAAAAAGGGAAAGCTGCAGGAAGCTTTTTCTGTTTTGTGGCGGGGAGGATTTTTTGGGTTGGCAGTGTCAGGATTCACAAGCACGTCACGGACTGCGGTAGAATGTCTAGCTGCAGGAACACGCAAGAGAGCAAGGAAGCAGATATGTAGGACCAGCAAAAAGGAAAGCAGACAACAGGTGGACGGGCATTATTGAGCAAATGAATTTATTTAACTCTTGGAGATTAGTTGGACGATTAGCGTTCATGGAAGCGGGAAGGCAGGAGCACGGACAGTTTTGTGGCTCCGCCCAGCCAGTCATGGCAAGAGGTACTCCCAAACACTCGTACATCGTCCATCCATCTGTTGCTTCGACTTCCTGGATCTGCGACCGCACGACGACGAACGACGGCGAAGTAATCCCGCTCGCATCGCATCGCCGAGCCCCGTCCATACCGCTTCCGATCGTGTCCCTGGTCCCTCGCCTCTGCACCCCGTCGCTGCGCCTGTCCTACTTCATCTCCCTCCCCCCCGGCCACACGGTCGCCCAGCGTCGTCGAGTGTCGCCCCGAGTTTAAGCGCCTGCACCTCTCCACTCACAACTCCGTCACTCTTTTTTTGCACTCCGCCCGCTTGGCTGCCACGGATTCGACACTCTTTGCTCTCTCAATCTCGAATCATCGACCATTTACAATAGATTAATTCGCCTGTTGTGTACGTTCACGACACGCTCACGCGGCCTCGGCCATTCTGACGTAGTTGTATGCAGTTATGGCCACCGATCCTCAACAACCTTTACTCCAAATACCCGACACTCCTCGTACAACTGCTGCAGAGAGCACTAGCAGCACAACCACCGCAGTCCCTGCACCATCTTCAGCCGACCGCCCCGAAAGCCAGCCTGTCGTTACAGCCCGCCGCTCAAAACGTAGTCTACGCTCACGTGCCCGTACCGGAAGCAACGCAAGCAGCAAGCGATCTCATCGCGCCCGTGCTTCAATGAGTGAAAAGCCCACTCGTCCCGTCTCTGGGGCGACTGCCCAGCCCAGCGCCGCGCGCCCAAAGAAGAAGTCAAAGTTCCTGTCTCTGTTTGGGTGCTGCGGCTCCCAGGACGACACGCCTGATGGCGAACAAGCCGTACCCTCTCGCCAGTCGGTGCCTCCGCAATCCGGCCCGGTAGACCAACAGCCGTCGTCAAACCCCAACCCAACCCTGCAATCAGCAGATGTCATTGATGAGAAGCCCGCTGCTGGTGCTTACGCCGAATCTAGCAGCGCCTCAGCTGTTGCAGAAAAAGACAGGGTTCCCTTGAGCACTCAGATACAGCCCGAGTCCACGACGGAAGCCGCCCCACCGATCGACACGTCGTCCACCGAGCCCTTGCGCAGCCAACAAGACGAAGCTTCTAAAGATGCTCCCAATCAAGCTCAGCCCAGCGTCGTCGTTCAAGCTCCCACGCCCATCACATCAAATGCGGATGAACATCTCATCATCGCCGACCGCACTCCGGAACAAGAGGCTCGTGACACGGATATCGAAATGACAGATGTCGGTCCTTCGCTGCCCCTCTCGAGCAACGATGTATCCGGTACAGCTGAAGACGAGTCTCAAACTTCCACCCGCCGCCCGTCCGGCTCACGGATCGATCTGCCTCCGCCGCCGCCGTTGGTAGAGCGTCAAGCACAGGTGGCTCATCCCAACACGTCTAGCCACGACACATCAGCTGTTCCCAGCCCTGAGCCTCAAAAGTGGTTGTTGCCAGCCATGAGACCCGAGCACAAAGGCAGGAAATGCTTGATTTTAGATCTGGATGAAACCTTGGTCCACAGTAGCTTCAAGGTAAGTTTTGTGTTTGGCACGACAAAATTCTCGCATCACTGACTTGGCCAACTTTTGCAGATCCTTCACCAGGCCGACTTCACCATCCCTGTAGAAATAGAAGGCCAATACCATAATGTCTATGTCATCAAGCGACCTGGCGTCGACGCTTTCATGAAGAGGGTTGGAGAGTTGTACGAAGTTGTCGTTTTCACGGCTTCAGTTTCAAAAGTGTGTTTTGTGGGATATATGCTTGATTTTCAATGTGGTGACTAACCCAATCTGCAGTACGGAGACCCGCTGCTCGATCAGCTCGACATTCACAACGTGGTTCATCACCGATTGTTCCGCGAGAGTTGCTACAACCACCAAGGAAACTATGTCAAAGATCTCTCCCAAGTTGGCCGCGACCTCAAAGAGACCATCATCATCGACAACTCCCCCACGTCATACATCTTCCACCCGCAACACGCCGTACCGATCAGCAGTTGGTTCTCTGACGCTCACGACAACGAGCTGCTGGACCTGATCCCAGTGCTGGAAGATCTTGCCGGTTCTCAAGTGAGCGATGTCAGCCTAGTGCTCGACGTTGCGCTCTGATACGATACGACCAACGAGAAGAAGTATAACAACAACAACAAAAACAAAAAAACACAGCACATGTCAAAGGCAGACCGTCGAGGAGATCGTGCAGGGTGAGGCGGAAACAAGTCACCCGTTGTATAAAAGTATAAGAAAGCCTCTCCCTCTGGCGGGACTGGGGGAGATGAAAGCAGCCCGAGTGCGTGATGCAGAAGGATAATATTTCGTTTCTCTTTTTTCTTCTACTCTTTTTTTTTCTCTTCCCCTTTTCTTCAGGACTTGTTGCAAAGGATAATTGTTTTGTGGAGATGTTGTCGTTGGGTACATCAGCTCGTCGACGGTAAGGCGGTTGTAGCATGGCACAAGGACTTTTTTTTTCTCTCTTATTTTCTTCTCTTTTTTTTTATTATCTTTCAATTCTGCAAGTACCCGTGTACGGTATCATCTTTTTATTTCCCTCTTGTTGTTCCCAATTTTTTTTTTGTGTCTTTCCATTTCCTCTCCGTTTTTTTTTTAAATTCCTGTTGGGAAGAACCTGCTGAAAGGAAAGGCATCATAGCAGGCATGTTCAGTAGAACGAGAAGGAACCGGCCGGGACAGAGCGTTTGCCAGCAGTAGTATCAATCATACAAGCAGAGACAGAGAAGAGAGGCGCAAATACCCAATTAGTTTTTGCAACCTTTGACACTGATCATTACTTACTCTTGCTTGTCTTGGCTTGGCCATGGTTGTGGCGTCTCCCCTCTATCATCAGCAAAGTATCTCGAGTGTTCCTCTTGTTCTCTCTTGAAGACTTTTTTCCATGCGTAAGATTGCCTAGTAATCCAATCAACGAGTTAGGAAAAATGTGAGAAAATGGTCGAACTAATTGATCATCATGTCAACCTCTTGGCGCAGACGTGGTGCGGGAGAGAGCTGCGGCGTTTCGGTGGTTGGCTGGCATGTTTTCTTGAGCCCGCGATTTATTTCCCACCACACATCTACACCACACCATCATGTCGTTGACGATACCGAACGCGCCCAACAGCGGCCTGTTCAAAGCTGGATACCAAAAGTAAGTGCGATGCAGCTAAACAGAGCAGCGACCTGGGAGCTCTTTCCCCCTTCAGAGAAGATTACCAACTGACCATCCTACCTTGAAACAGCTACGATGCCGAAGATGGCGCCGTCGTGCGCAACATTGACGCCTGCCGCACAATCTCGGACACGGTAGCCACCTCTCTGGGCCCCTTCGGACGCAACAAGATCGTCATCAACCACCTGCAAAAGATGGTGTTAACGTCGGACGCTGCCACCATCCTCCGCGAACTCGAAGTCGTGCACCCTGCAGCCAAGCTGCTCGTCATGGCGTCCCAACAGCAAGAGGCCGAAATGGGCGACGCCACAAACATGGTCATTGTGTTGGCAGGCGAACTGCTGAAGAAGGCCGAAGAGCTGCTGAGAATGGGATTGAAGAGCAGTGACATTGTGCTGGGATACGAGCGTGCTGGGCAAGAGGCCCTGAGAGTGCTGGAGGAGCTCGAGGTCGATCGCGTCAGCGACATGCGCGACCCGGAGCAGCTGTCCAAGGCCCTGCGCACCGTCATTGCCGCCAAACAGTCTGGACACGAGGACGTCCTCGCAGATCTGGTCGCCGAGGCGGTGCTTGCCGTGCTGCCCAAAAACACCTTCAACTTCAACGTCGACAATGTGCGCGTCGTCAAGATCATGGGCGGCTCCATCGAGCAATCCCGCGTCGTCAAGGGCATGGTCTTTGGCCGCGAACCCGACGGCACCGTCAAGCACGCCGCAAAGGCAAAAGTGGGCGTCTTCAGCTGCCCGATCGACATTGCCCAAACCGAGACAAAGGGAACCGTCCTCCTCAAGAACGCAAAGGAAATGCTCAATTTCACGACGGGCGAGGAAAATCAGATTGAGCAGGTCATCAAGGAACTCTACGACTCGGGCATCCGTGTCGTTGTGGCTGGAAACTCGGTCGGCGAACTGCCCATGCACTACCTCAACCGCTACGGCATCCTGGTCATCAAGATCATGTCCAAGTTCGAACTGCGCCGTCTGTGCCGCGTTGTCGGCGCCACACCCTTGGCCCGTCTCGGTGCTCCCATGCCCGATGAAATGGGTGCCGTCGACATAGTTGAGACCATCGAGATCGGCGGCGACCGCGTCACCGTCTTCAGACAAGAAAACGACGTCACCCGCACCGCAACCCTGGTGCTCCGCGGCGCCACCCAAAACCACCTCGAAGACGTCGAGCGCGCCGTCGACGACGGCGTCAACGTCGTCAAAGCAATCACCCGCGACGCCCGCCTCGTCCCCGGCGCCGGCGCCACTGAAATGCAGCTCGTCGAGCGCGTCTCGGCCTTTGCCGACAAGACCCCGGGGCTCTCGCAGTACGCCATCCGCAAGTACGCCGAGGCCTTTGAGGTGGTGCCGCGCCTGCTGGCCGAGTCGGCCGGCCTCGACGCCACCGAAATCCTCGCTTCGCTGTACACGGCGCACTCTTCGTCGTCTTCGTCCTCGGCAGAAGGCATCTGTGGCGCCGGCGTGGACATTGAGAACGCCAATGGCGACGGCGTGTTGGATGCCCGGGAAGAAGGCATCCTGGATTTGATGGTGACCAAGATGTGGGCCATCAAGCTTGCCACCGAGGCCGCGAGGACCGTGTTGAGTGTTGATCAGATCATTGTTGCGCGTCAGGCTGGCGGGCCGAAGCCTCCTGGCCCCAATCCCAACTGGGATGAGGATTAGAAGACGTTTTTGTGTGTTTATGGATGTGTGGCACCCCCTTTTTCTTAGACAGACAAGACACATATAACATATTAACAAGACATGGCCAAAAGCCAAAAAAAAGAAAAAGAAAAAAAAAGAGAAATGAAAAAGAAAAAAAAGCTTCTCTTTATATATCCCCCCCCCCCCCCTTAACTTCCTCCTCTCCTCCCTCGCTCCTTCTTCCTGTCGTATTAGTAGTTTTGTTATAGCTCTCCTTCCCCCTACTCCTCTCTTCCTCTCTTCCTCTCTTCCTCTCTTCCTCTCTTCCTCTCTTCCTCTCTTCCTCTCTTCCTCTCTTCCTCTCTTCCTCTCTTCCTCTCTTCCTCTCTTCCTCTCTTCCTCTCTTCCTCTCTTCCTCTCTTCCTCTCTTCCTCTCTTCCTCTCTTCCTCTCTTTACCTTTTATAAAATATCTTATTAAAATATCTAGTTCTAATTCCGATTTAAGGAAAACATATATGCTTGATTTCGTAGTTTTGTTGTTCTGTTTTTCTTTCTTTCTCTCTCTCTCCTTTTTTTTCTCTTTTTTTTCTCTTTTTCTTCTTCTTCGTCCCCCCCCCCCCCTATAAAGAACCGACTCGTTCTTTCGAAATATCATCATCTTCAAAGGGTCTTAAGGTCTTCTTTACATGAAAACTAATTTGAGACTATTCGTTCTTTCGAAATCTCATCATCTTTAAAGGGTCTTCTTCACATGAAAAGTAGTCTAAGATGAATTCAATCGACTTGATTTTTGTAATTCTAACAAGGGCAGAAAGAAGATGCTACAAGGAAAAGGAGTAGTAGGCTAGAAAGAAGACAGGAATCAAACATCAACAAGACAAGCACTATCAACCGAGCCAAAGCCAGCCGCAACACCGCCCTCTTCGCTCTGATCGCCCTTGGTCCTGAGCAGATAGCCAGCCTGCTTGTTCTCCATCATCTCCACCACACCGTCCTCCCCGCTCTTGGTCTTCCACAGACAGACGCCGTACACGCCCAGCTCTCCAATGACGCCGCCGTTCTGCACCTCTCCATTGCGGAAGATGGTGTTGGTCAGTGCAGGCGGTTCGATCATCTCCATCAGGATGTAAGCTGGCCAGTGCGACTCTGGCGTTTCGCTGAGGAATTTGGGGATGGCTTTGCGGTAGATGTTGTTGCCTCCGCCTTCACGCTGCGGCTTGAGCACATAGCGAACTGCGGTTTCCGGGTTTTGTGCGAGCTTGCAAGCTTCTTGGCCTGCTTTGCTCTTGTCGAGCGGGTAGATTGGTGCGAATGTTTTCGAGACTTCTGCAGCTTTGATCTTGTCTGGCAGGAAACGCGCGAGATGGGGTGAGTCTGGTGTTGCGAGGACTTGTTGCACCTTCTTCGATCCAGCCAGGTGGGTCAAAATGCTGGGACATTTGATGGCTGCGCTGCGTTCAATGTGCAGGCGAGATTCCCAATCTGCTTCGCCAGAGTAATCGTCTGGAGAGTACCCTGCGCGGAAGTAGACCAAAGAGACCTCCCACGTCTTGTTGGGTGTGTGAGGAGGGGTGTAGAGCAAATTTCTCTTCTCGTCAAGTTTGGTGTAAGACTTGATTTGCCTAAACGGCACACGGAAAGCTCTGACTTGGTGCTCGTTTGTTAGAGTGTATTCCAGGTGTCGTTGATCAAAGACGTTGCGCTCCTGGTCTTGAATGAGGAAAATCACGCAGAGAGGTGAGCCGCTTTTTGACTTGCCGTACGCTTTGTGACCAGCAGCCAGACCTGCTGCAAGCGATGGCACGGACGTGCTGGGTGGAAGAGATGATGTGTTGATGGTCGATTGCGTCTCCTCGGGATAGGCGTCAATTGAAAGTAGGTGCTTGTGAAGTTTCGAGACTTGTGTTGAAAGGCCGCCAAACGAGGAAGCGATGGTGTTGAATTCTACCTGCTTGATTGTTGGCTTTGCTGAAGGTTGAGCAGGGTCGAGGTGGACCATGTAATCAGAGCGGAACAATCCAAGCGTAAGGTCTTGAGCATATCCCTCCTTCTTGACAGCTTGGTGAACTTTCCAGAGGTCTGCAATAAAGTCGTCCACCTCGACGAGTCTTGGAAAGTTGATTAGACTGCATCCAATCCTGTGCATGGAAAATACAACTCACTCTTCCACAATCTGCTTGAGCCAAGTCTCATTACTGGCCATGGCAGCATACAGCTCATTGTACGCTGTCTGGATGCCAAGACCTTGCTCAAAGCAGTTTCTGGGAAACAAACTCGGGAACAGAGTGACAGGCGCAGTTACCGCCAACGAACCAACAGGATCCAGCTCTTTGGTAACCCACGTAGGGATCGGTCTCACAGCAAGACCATTGGCAATTGACCAATCTTTGACGTTAGTGATCAGATATTGGAGTTGCTCCTCGTTGAGATTCGGAGGGTACTTTGGGTATATCTGGCGCGACATGATTGATTGAAAGGTGAAGAATTCCTAGTAGGGAAGAGCACGGAACTCGAGGAGAGAAGATTATCAATATACGACAGGATTGGTAATATGCCATTGAGGTTTCCTATCGGCTCAATCACGGCAGTTGTCAAACCTCCGCTGTCGCGATCGCGTCACGTTTGAACAGGCGCCTGGCACTGGCAAATCATTGTTCGCACCTTCCTCTCGTGAGCACTGGATGCCCGAGTGAACTTGATCGTGGTGGCCTCTTATCCAGGCAGACTCTTAAAAGATCGTCTCCAACTCCTGTCATTCACCGTGTTCTGATCGCTCCCACTCACCTTCTGCATCGCTCAAACACGCGCACAGGACAGTCCACGCTGAGACTTGAGCAATGCAAAACAGAAATCAAGACCTATCACTTCGTCTTCAACAGTCGAGGCGATTCTGAGTCTACTGGATAACGGTGTGTCAAAAGAAGTCTACTCTCTCATCGCCTGCAGTCCTTACAGATTCCCCAAGCCTTTGTTGTACATAAGACGATTGGGACTGCACGTGCCTACATGTCTCTTTAGCAGACTGAGGATACTCCATCCAGCAGACCTGACAGTCCATCTCCTCAGACACGCAAACACCACCGAAGCAGCAGGGTGAGTCCGTCCTTTGCGAATCTTTGTTGGCTCATCAACAACCACCACTTCTCCCCACGGACCTGATCAGTAATTCATCAACCTGGACGATTCCGGCTTCACTTTGATGAGCGCTCCTTTCTGCTTGATCCTCAGCAGCAATCACGTGACCCCGTATTCTGCCTTTCAACCATCTGCCACTTTACAAAGCGCACCAACAAACAATCAGCAATCACCATGCAGTATCCCGACCCCTACCATTGGTCTCCTGGAGAGGCGGCTGAGTTCCTACGACAACACCACTTTCCCGATTTTGCTGATCAATTCGTCGCCAACGACCTCAATGGCAGGATGCTTCTTGAGGACGTGGATGTTGCACTACTCAAAAACGAGTTCCAAGGTCTTGCGTTGAGAGAGCGCCTCTGCATCATGCAGGTTGTTCGGGTATTGCGAAAGTCTTCCTCTGCCTATGCAGAGAGCGTAAATCCAGCCACCACGCCCTCTGTCCTGTTACCCACTCCACATCCGTCTGGACCACAGACGCCAGTTGCTTCTATTGGGTGCAATGCTCGCAAGGGTGAGACGCTTGTCGAAGACGTTGGTGGCAGGAAGCGGCGCAAGCTGGAACTTGTGCCCGCTTCAAGTGCTGCCGGCTCCAGTGAGTCAAACGCACAATTTGCTGCCAATGACACAGCCACTGCCTATCTTTGCGATTCGCGACATACTATCGACCAGATCTTCTATGGCAATACTGCCTTTGGGTCACAAGTCACGCACACTGGCCCTGACTTTGACGAGGACGATGAAAATTATGACAATTTCACCATCTTCGGACAAACCTCGTTCCCTGGCAATGCTTCATTCGTTTACCGACATTTGCAACATGCCTTTCTCAAATCCAGCTCTCGATCAATCACATATCATGGCAAGCCAGCTGTTGCAGTCTACCCATACACCGAAAGAGCTATCAAAGATAAACCAGATGCCAGATCTGTCACCGTCTTCCAGCAGAATGGTCCTGACGACGCCGTGAATGTCATCCGCGAAAAGGCCCAAACTTTGTCCTTTCAGGAATTTGAGACCGTGGATACCCGACAGAGCCCTGGTGAGTTCGACTACATGCTTAATAAATGGCAGGGTGGCGAGCTTGTACCTGTGTATGGTGACTCGGATTCTGATTCTGCTGCTGGCTCGGTGGTTGAGAGCAATGAGTCCGACGACTCTGATTCTGGTACAATGGCCGACGAAGACGCAGCTGTCGAAGCTCATACTCTGTCTGACGAAGCTGTCGTGTCTTTTGTCGACAAAACCGTTGACCTCCAAGCTCAGGCTTGGAGAGACACTAAACAGCCGAAATTGGACAAGAACAAGGCACGCAGCGTCTGGCGCATCGCAAAGGGTCACAGAAAGACTGTCCGAATATTGACAGCCGCAGCAGACGAGGCAATCGCACTACTGAACAGTCGACTTGAACTACTCCGGAAGAAATTCATTCAAGATTGCACCTGGACCAGTGAGCAAGAACTCGAGCAGCCATGTCTTGCCCTGGAGCCAACGGTTCACGACCGTGAGCACGAGGAGTGGAAGAAGCGAATCTGGGCGTTAAAATCAGAGCCTGTCTGCGAGCAAACAGGACGCAGACCTTCAAACAAGGGTCCTCATGTCTCGAACCCCGGCAACGAAGACGAAGCTATGGATGACTTCATTGTGGACGAGAGCTTAGAGGATTTCAGAGAGAGTCTTTCTGACGATGGCCAGAAGATGGAGGTTGACTCTGATTTTGAGCTTCGCTCACAAGCGCGGCTTTCTCCGGTTGGCCTTCATGACGAGGCAGTGATACCCGACGAGTTTGACGATGAAGATACTTCCATGATGCTGGACGAAACCATCCCAGATGCGACTGAAGTTCCAGAGGCTTTCGAGCACGGCGATCTCGATTCTCCTGGCTTGCCGTCACCCGATACTCTGTGGTCACGAAACTCGGGTCGAATCAGAAGAAGCAGAGATTCCCCGATTCTCATCGACTCCAGCCCTATTCGAGAACTTTCAAGTCCCAAAAAGCCAGGCCCAAGTCCTCTCAAGAATTCTCAGTCTATAAAAATTAAGCCGGAGTTTTCGGCAACCCCACAAACCGATTCTGCTGCTGAAATCATGAAATGGGCATACGAGGATCTCGAGGAACGCCAGGACCGAGTGCGACTCATGATCAAAATGGCCTATCACATGGCACCAGATCAGCGTGAGTTGCTTCTTTCTCTGCTGACGGGCAATATAACGACTTGCTTGAACAAAGTCAAGACTGCGCTTGCGGCTCTCAAGACCGGAGAGGAGGTCTTCTTTGGATACAGTCTGACTGAAACTGAGGCCATGCGGTCAGCTGCAAGAGTGTATCTGTCCTATTCACTTATGGATCATACTCTTTACATCAAAACCGTGGAAGAGGTTGCAGACGTAATGCGAGACAGGTGGGATGCGGACTACAGCGATGAATACTTCACAATGAATCTACGTCAGTGGCACACATGTATCATGGATGCCCTCAGGAAGTTCAAACAGTCTGAGCGCTCGGGAGAATTAGAGACGATCATCATCTCGGATGACGAGGAACTCGATGACGCGCCAGGCCATTCGAGTACAAAGCGCAAAAGACCAATCAAGAGAGACGAGGGCGCAATCAAGAGGCGCGCCAATGCGGCAGAGCGCTCCGCGTTGTACGAATCTCAAAACCAGATCGGTCAGGGAAAGTCGTTCACGGCTAATGAAGATGGAATCGTCGTTCCTCTCTATGCTCCTGATGACGTGGACGCGTCCGAGCACGTCTATCTCAACCCGAATATCGCCAAACGGCTGAAACCACATCAGATCGAAGGTGTCAAGTTCATGTGGCGGGAGATCACTGCAGAAGAGGAGCCTGGCGAAGCTGGTCAAGGCTGCTTGCTGGCTCATACGATGGGTTTGGGAAAGACAGCGCAAAGCCTGGCGCTGCTCACTGCGATCGCTGAAACTGCAAGGGACGACACGAAGCGGAGAGTTCTCCCTAAAGATCTCAGGAAAAGAAGGAGAATCAGGGCACTCATTCTGTTTCCTCCAAACCTTCTACAGAACTGGAGGCAAGAGATCAAGCTGTGGTGCCCTGAGGGTCTCTTTGAGGTTCATGCTTTGAGCAGTGACGTTACTAGCAAGGAAATGAGACTGGACGAACTCAGGAAGTGGAAGGACCAAGGCGGTCTCATGCTTTGTGGCTACAACATGTTCACCAGATTGGTGAGTGGCAAGACGAGCAAGAACCAAGCTTTCACAGAGAACGAACTCGACGAGGTCACGAAAACGCTTCTAGAGAAGCCCCATATCGTCGTCGCCGATGAAGTGCACTCGATCAAGAGCGATGTGAGCAAGACTTCCCTGGTGGCCCATCGGATCAAAACCCAGCGTCGCATCGGTCTCACAGGATCACCAATGTCCAATAATACATCCGAGATCTTTGCTCTCATCAATTGGGTGGCACCGAACTTTTTGGGCAACAAAGTCGAGTTCAAGGCCGATTACCAAGATCCGATCGAAGACGGAACCTACATCGACAGCTCGCGCTATCAGATTCGCAAGTCATTGACCAAGCTCGCAGCTCTGAAGGCGATCATCTCACCAAAGCTGAATCGTGCCGACATTACCGTTCTCAAGGGTAGTCTGAAGAGCAAGGTCGAGTTTGTCTTGACCATTCCTCTGACCGAGCCGCAGAGGCTTGGCTACGAAGCATATGTCAGAGAAATCCTCCGTGGTAAAGCTGGTGAAGAGGGCACAACGATCACACAGGTGAAGCTGTTTGGCTGGCTCGCAATCCTTCAGCTGCTGTGTAATCACCCAAAAATCTTCCGGAACAAGCTGCTTGAGCCTCCTGTTATCAAGAAAGGCAAGAAGCATTCACTGGTTCCTGCTACCAACGAGGAATCATCGGTTCCAACATCTACTGCTCCGCCATCGACGGCTGCGTCTAGTTCACGTGAGGGACAGTCGCCTCCAATTGACGAAGAAGCTGCTTATGCGGATGCGCACATCTCGCAGTATGACATCAACAAGGCTATAGTAGACAACTTGCTTGAAGTCGTCCCAGACGATGCAGCGATTGAGCTATCGTACAAGACCCTACTTGTCCAAAAGATTATGCGTCTCTCAATTCAAGCAGGCGACAAGGTATTGATCTTTTCGCAGAGCATCCCATCGCTGAATTTCCTCGATGCTATGCTAAATAGCATGAAAGTACGCTACGCTCGTATACAGGGAAGCATTCTGGCGGAAAAACGAGAGGCGGCACTGAAGTCAATGAGAGATGGCAGACTTGACGTTCTACTGATCTCTACACGAGCTGGAGGTCTTGGCCTGAACATACAGCAAGCCAATCGTGTCATAATATTTGACTACAGTTTCAACCCGACCTGGGAAGAGCAGGCCATTGGTAGAGCGTACCGCTTGGGTCAAGCCAAACCCGTCTTTGTTTACCGTTTCGTCGCCGGTGGAACCTTCGAGTTCTCCATGTACGACAAGCAATTATTCAAGACTGGTCTCACTTCACGCGTCGTGGACAAGAAAAATCCCATGCGTAACGCCAACAAGAAGCCCGCCGAGTGGATGAAGCCCCCAGCAGACGTGGTTCAGCAAGACATTGCCGAGGAAGCTGGCAAGGACGAGCATGTGATGGACAAGATCATCGCCAGTCACGAGAATGAGGATACTTTCATCCGTGGCATCAAAACCATGGAAACGCTCATGGGAGAGGCTGATGACGAAGCATTGACGGCGGAGGAAATGCTCGAAGTTCAGAACGAGGTGCTGCTTGTGCAGAATCGCAAGAAGGCCGGCTTTGAGAGTCGGCCAATTCTGGCGCCGCCGCCCCTGTCCACCTCTGCTGCTGTCAGCTCCACACAGCCAATTGCATCAGGTGCTAACGCGGCGCCATTCAGTTACCGTCCATTCGATGGTCGTGACCAGGCAGCGGCTGCTGCACAAGAGCGCATTGCCAGACAGCAGGCTTCACAAGATGTCACAGACCTGACTGCCTCGCCCAAAACACCTAGCAGAATCAAGACCAGGTTCTGATAGTCTGCTTCAGAAAGACATTTGGCGGAGCATAGCCTATGAGTATTTTGAATGAATGCATCATACAGGAAGCATGGTTCACGAAAGAGGAGCAGGAAGCTGGGGTGAAGGGTGCTTTTGCTTCAGTGCTACTAAGTAAAAATGAGAAAAGCATACTTCTCGTTCTCCATTTTGTTCCGTTTCCCTTGCAGACATTATTGTCGGTGTTGGCTGAACAAGACCCCTGAACAATTTCCCCGCATACGGCCGTGCATGTGACAACGATGCAGTGACGACAGAAAAGCAAGCAACTTGATCCAAGTAACATCCAAACATCATCAACACGAACAGCAGCAAGCATGAAAATCATAGTCACAGGAGGCACAGGAGTGATCGGGTCCGAAGTGATCCGTTCCTGCATCAAACACCAATTCATCACACACGTCTACGCCGTCGTACGCAAGCCGCTCGACCCAAAACTCTCGGCAGATCCGAGAGTGACTGAGATCTTGCATGACGACTTTGAGAAGTGGCCGGAGAATTTGATGCGGCTGTTTGAGCATGAAGGCGTGCGAGGATGTATTTGGTAGGTGCTTGCTTTCTGCGCAGAGCCGCCTTGAGAGCACTTTCTGTATCCAACAGACATTGACTAAACGACGACAGGTGCATCGGAGGCTGGGTCAACGCCTTCCCGAATCTAGAGGAAGCCCAGCGCGTCAACATCGCCATGCCCCAAGCCGCCGCCGAAGCCTTTGCCTCTCGCCTCTCGCCCTCCGAAGCCGAAGTCGCACAAACAAAGAACAAACGCGGTATAGCCTTCCGTTTCGTCTACATGTCCATGGCCGGCGCCGAGCAAAACCCCTTTGCCTCGCTGTGGTGGTCGGCCGACAGCCGCAAGATGAAGGGAGCTGCCGAGAAGGACCTCTTTGAGTTTGCCGATTCGAGATTGCCCGGCACCTTTGAAGTCTACAGTTTGAGGCTGGGCAAGGTGTTGCCCGGTGGACAGAGCGTGTACAATTTGCTGGCCATGGGGTCGAGCCAGAGCATCTCGGATAATCTGGTTGCGAGATGTGCCATCAACACCGTGCTGGACGGCCGCACGAAGCAGGAGGGAGGAAGAATCCTGGAGAATGCCGAATGTCTGGGTGATGACTGGGCGCAGATCAACAGTTTTACAATCGACTAGAGACGGACGAGTTTTCCATGAAATTTGGTAGGTTTTTGGGGTCTGGTTCTCTGGCACGGGAATGTCGCATCATTTTGTTTTTCGTCATCGTTGTGGAGTTGCTCTTTCTCTTTTTCGTGTCTTTATTTTACATTTTCCTCCTTTCGTCCTCGCAGAATCACAATTATTGTAAGGCTTGGATTGGTGTTTCCCCAATCCCCACTATTGTCCACTTTGTCCGTCTTCATCTCATTTCTTTGCGGCAATATTGAGGGGCAATATGGACGAGTCGTCTGAAGGTTTGGTCGTTGCCGGAAAACGTCGCAACAATCTGCCTGTCTCCTCGCTGACCTCAGACCTCATCGTCGCTATCCACGGGCTCCTTCTTCACAGCTCGCTTCTTTGCCTTCTTAGCAGGAGAAGGCTTCTCCATCTCGCCGCCGTCATCTCCCTTGCCGTCATCATCTCCTCCTTCCTGACCAGCACCAGCTCCAACATCGGCGTCACCATCGGTAGCGCCATCGGCATCCTCTTCACCTTCCTCCTCCTCATCATCGCTGTCACGCACGCGTTTCTTGCCTCCTTTGCCCGACGCCTTGGCTTTGGGCTGCTTGGCCTTTGCTTGGCTCTTGGAGAAGGTGGTCGTCTTTGTGGTTGTGGCGTGTGCTGCGCTGGCTCCGACTGCGACTGCGCCGCGGCCGCGGCCTGAGAGCTTGTTGAGTTGGTCTTTGACGGCGCGGACGGTGGGAGCTTCGCCGTGTTCGTTGGTGGCTTTTTTTCTTTTGGTTAGTAAAGAATTTTCTCTTTTTCTTTTTCTTTTTCGACAATCATGACGGGCAAAAAAAAAGAAAAAGAAAGAGAGGGAAAAAAAGAAGAACAAAGGAGGATAAAAACAAGTAAAATCAAAAAGAAAGTGAGAAGAAATGGAGGAGAAAGGAAAAACCGGATAAGGAAGACTGGACTCACGCCACTGCTCTATGATGGTTTTGATCTGGTCATCACTGGGTCTGACTTCCAGCTGGGCCAGGTAGGCGCTCATGAGGTAACTGTTCTTTGTTGCGTCCCACTTGACCATCTTGGGCGAATTTGCGTGTTTGAGGTTTGCGTTTGTGGTTTGATATTGGGTTGCGTGAGATGAGAATGTCTGTGGTGTGGTGTGCGTGGCCAAAGAGACGCAGTCTTGTGGAAGATTGTGGCTTGCGTGTGTCGTGTTGGTGGAATGTTGGGTGAGTCTGCGGGAAAAAGGCGCTGGGTTGAGAACAGTGAGTGAGTGTTTCACTGAAGGCTGACAAGTTAGATGCCGATTTGTTGAGACAAGCTGTTGTCGTTGAGAGGAAGGATGTAAGAGAAAGGACACAGGAAGCAGGTCTCACGATACCGTCGGCACATGAGCGTCAATGACAAAAGAACTAAGTGACTACAAGGCTAGAAGGAGCTCCTCTTCAACCATTTTCACTCAAATCGCAAGGAACCTCGCCACAGCACAAATCATTCTCTTTTGTAGAGATACAACTTCACCTGGGCAGGCCATATCCATTGAGAGAGCTTAGAGACCTATCTCTTGATATTGAGAGAAACTATAAACTTCGACAACAACGAAAAAGCAGAATACTAAAAGACAGACTTCAACCCAACTCACACCATATCTCCTGCATCACGAGCGAGGAGCGTATTTGGCCACAAATTCAGCGACGGCACCATCGACCTCCTTCGGATGACTGAAAGACAAAAAGTGCTGTCCGTCTTGCACAACCAGCAACCTGGCATCCGGGCTATTGACAAACATCTTGATCTCCCGCTCAGCGTTGGCGACACTGTACACCGCATCTTTGGTTCCGTGCAGCCACAACACAGGACACACGACATCTGCAAGTCGATCGTGCAGGCCATCGCGGGTCTTCAGATTGATCGTAGCCATGCGAGCACGCTTCCTGCCCGCGTCGCCCTGATAATTGGCGGCGATCTCTGCCCTCCAGAAGTCACGGACGCTTGCATCAGTGTCTGCTCCGAATCCGATGTCTATTAAGAAATCTGCGAAACCGTTTCCGGGGCGGAAGTCATCGGATGCTGGGATACTCCATTGGTTGATGGTGGGTGTCAGGTCCCTGGGGGCATTCCAGCAGCCTAACTCGCGGGTTTCAGGAGACTCGTAGTCCAGAGAAGTGCCTAAAGGAATGATTCCCGTGATCTGTCGATGGAGAATATGGTCAGTAAAATGGATCACTGATAACGAGACTGGAAGATACTAACCACCTGAGGAGCCAAAAGTGCCATGCGCACAGTAATCCAGCCTCCCTGACTAGTGCCCAGCACAAACACACCTTTCTTCCTATCAATCTTCCCTTCCTTCTCCAGTGCCTCCAATACCTGCAAGTTCATCCACGCGGTATCCCAGTACGTCCAGTTGTCAACATTGCACCTCGTCTGCCCGTGGCCCAGCAACTCGATTGCGAGCAGATTCATCTGCGAGGTGAGGTTCGCGTTGGCATACTGGAGCCTGTAGAGCTCGGAGGATGTGGTGAAGGAGTTTACGAGCACCAGGGTTGGTTTTGAGGGGGAGAGGGAGGGGGCTTGGTAGGAGGCTTGGATGCCGCCGAGATGGGAGACGTGGATTGTTTTTGTGTTTGGCATTTTTTTTGCTTGTTGCTTGTTTGCTGTTGTTGTTGTTGTTACTATTGTTGGTGGTCGAGATGGTGCAGGGAAACCTGGGGTATTGCACATAGAATTCTTATGTGATTATGGAGAAGTTATTTGGTCTTTTTTGTCCCCGGAATAGGCATGATTTATATGTTAACTATTTATCCGTTTGACCGAATGCGTATACGCGCAAGCATGTAGTAAGGTCTGCGTGCATTGGATGATCTTCGTTGCGTTGCAGGTTGCGTCTTTAGTAGAGCGGGGGAGAAGGTGGAGGTGATGGTTTGCCTGACGTACTGTACGTAAAAGTACCACCAGCTTCTCACCATCATAGTACTTGGCATCATGGATGGACCTCCTCTTTCCTCCTTTGTGTTTTTGTACTGTGCATAGGTAGCATCGTACGAATATGGTGACCTTTCTTTTTGATCTTGTGATCTTGTGATCTTTTTGGTGTGTCATGGATCTTGCAACCTAATCATGCTCTGTCTGTCTCTCTCGCTTTCTTGCATCTTTGCATCACGACAGCTTCATCGATCTGGCGGGCCAGGGTTCATAGGAAGGAGTCTGTCATATCAAGTGACTGCTAGCAATAGAGATGAGAAGAACTCACTCGTCCTGGTGAAAAAAAAAATCTACAAGATGATACTCCACAAGCAAATTGAGCACACTAAACTCTCAAATCTTAGAAAAAACCCCCCTTGGAAACAAAAGAGAAAGAAACCGACAAGAAGGAAGAAAAGAAAAAAAAAACTCTGAAGATACGACTTTCTACACCTCTACCCTTCTACTCCCCCTAGAAAAAAGGAGAGAAACCCCCTACTCCTACTGCTCACCATCATGACCCTCCTTATCCCTCCTGGATCCAGCAGACGCGGCACCCCCCCTAACACCTTCAATCCCCAACGCCTCAATCTCCTGCTCGTACTTCCTCCACACGGCCGCATCGCGCGCAAGCACTTTTTGGCGGCGCGCGCGCTCGCCGTAGATGCGGAGGCGCTCGTCGGCTTCGACTACGCCGCCGAAGATCATGCCGGACATTTGGAGGAAACTAGATTTTTGGTTTTTGGTTTTTTGTTGGTATTTTGTGTGAGGGTGAGAGATGAGATATAATGGGTGGGGTCGGTTGTAATAGTTTTTTTTTGTGGTGGGAAAGGGGGGTTCGGTTCAAGGGGAAAGAGAATTGGAAGGGAAGAGCTTTGGAGGAAGCAGTGTATGTATGCTTTGGGAAAGCAGAAGGACGAATATATGCGAGAAGGCTCATTGTGCTTTCCTTGCTTTTGGGAGGGAGAAAGGGGCAATTCAAGTGCGATAGAGCACAGCAAAGGCAAAAGAGAAAGGGTGTGTGGGAAAAGAAAGAAAAAATGGATAATGATAGAGAGAACAAAAAGAAAAAAGACAATGATAATAAACATACACTTTGAATTGAACAGTCAAACCACGATATACCGGTGAATAAGCATACGCAATACCAGCAGCTACACCAGAGTAAATGCCCCACTACAAAACACACCCAACCCCAACCAAGAAGGGGAACGAATTAGCAAAAAGAACCACACAATCTCCAAGGAATCTTTCAAAAAGAAAAAAAAAAGAGGCACATCCAAAACCTCTATTAAATGCTTCATCTCGCAAGATGAAAAGGAGAGAGGAATAGGTAGGAAAGCAATTGTTGCAAAAAAGGAAAAAAGAATATATACCTTCGAGGCACCTATGACGGCACCTCTAGCAGCTTGCCACGCCGCCGCGTCCGTCTCTTCAGTATCCAGCTTTCCGTGCACGCTCTGCGAAGGCATGATGATTGTTTTGTGTGTAGAAGCGGGAAAGAAAAAAAAAGGGTTTTTGCTGTTTTTCGTTTTTTTGTTTATTGTCGCGTGGTTTTCTGTAGATGATGATGATGATGCTGTCCAAGTTCGACCCTCTCGGGATTTAGGTAATTAGGTTCGGGGTTTTGGATTATAAAGCGGCGTCTACGGGGTTTGTTCGGAAGCTACATTTAGTTCTTTTTTTCTATCCTTTATCTTTGTTTTTCTTCTTCATCTTCTCATCTTCTTTTGGTTTCTTCTTCGTTTTGTTTGGCAATAAAATCTGGTGCATATGTGATTCTCTTCCTTGCCGTCAAGCTCATCTGACGTCTCACAGTGATGTAGATCAAGTTCTGAGGATATTGCATGATTGATGATTGAGTAAATTGAGCAAAGAGAGCAGCCGGTCCATCGTCTAATAAATGCTATGGATATGGTGTAAAAGCAAGGTGGGTAAAAAAAGAACGGAAAAAAAGAGCAAATCATTTCGCCTCCGAGCATTCCATTCCGTACCAGCAACAGCGATTGTGCATCCTCAGACCATGGATAATGAAGCGCCATACAGCAAAACATCGTGCATAATATCATCATAACTTCATAATTGTAGTATCATCATCATCATCTCTCGTGATAGTCGTTCGCGGCCCTGAACTGAGAAGGCCAAGGGAGCTCAGTGGAAGGATATCTTCTGCGGCCTCGACCGTTGGGTGGAGAGGAAGGCCAGGAGAGCTCGACTGAAGGCTGGAGGTTCTTGAGCTGTGCTGACGGTCCGAACGGATCGAGGTCTTCGTCAAAGCCCGAAGACTCTGGAGTGAGGTGGCTGTTTGAGCCAGGACTTGCTGCGAGCTGCGAGGTCTTGTTCAACATGTGCTCAGTCACGCCCTTGGTGTCTTGAAAGACGTCCATCTGCTTCATGTAACTCTGATCCCGAAAGAATGCAGATTGAACGATGCTGGGAGCAGAAGGCTGAGGGGCGACCTGCGACAGGCTTGGGGTAGGGACCTCAATATCGCTGGTGTCGATGTGGACAACCATATCCTTTCCGGGAGTGCTTCGCGGCTTCCACTGTCGAATCGATCTCGCATACAAGGCTTCAAAGCTTTCGGCGCAGATGTGATTAGCGAACCAGTCATGCTTAAGTGCTTGCTTGGCCGTCAAGCGTTGATCTTCGTGCAAGACGAGCAGAGCTGTAACGAAACTTCTTGCTCTCTTGGGTACAATGTACCAGCAGCCATCGCCTTTTTCGATTGCAGAGATGTCGTAGGCGCTGTGAGAACGTGACTGCATCTGAGCGATCTCTCCGTCGCTGCTTCGGTGGTCAAAGACGAGGTTTCCGGTCAGCATGAGTGCAGTCAATGCACCAACAGACCACATGTCGACTGCACTGCTGTAACCTTTGTCTTGTGGGATGGTTGGATTGAGCCTCTGTACTTCGCTATTGGGAGAAGTCAGCAAGAGGGCATTATGAAGCTAAACATGCCAACTTACGGAGCTGTGAAGCCCAGAGTGCCGCAGTATGTGAACATGCGAACCGGTGGGTTGTGCTGGTTTGCCGAAGCATCACGCGAGCCGATCCTCTTCGCAGAGTTAAAGTCAGTGAGAACGATTCGGGCGCCACTCTCCCAAGATGACATGAGGATGTTCTCAGGCTTGATGTCTCGGTGAACGATACCATGCTTGTGCAGATATTTGACGGCTTTGAGAAGTTGACGGGTGATAGCTGCGCTCAGAGGATCCCCAAGAACTCCTCCTTTGTATTCCAGGTAGGAGAACAGGTCGCCGCCCGCCATCAACTCTTGCATGATGTATCTGTTGAGATGGGAGTCAGCATTGCTTGTCGGGCCGGGAGTTTTGATGAATGACAGACATGTAATGACTCGTAACGAAAACTTTCCGCATGTCGATGATGTTTGGCTACTCACGATTAGCAACTTCTCTTGTAGAGTTAGCATTACAGTTGCGTACGTGAGTCAGGTCTTTGAGAATGTCATATTCAGCCTCCAGGCGGTTGACCTTGCGCATGAGTCTTGTAGGCTGTGCTTCAGCTGTACGGGTTGGCGTTATCTGACCGAAAGACTGACAATCGAGTGGGACGTTGTTGTGGCGCGTCGGACTGGCCAGAGATACGGCTTTGCATGCCACTTGCTGGCCAGCTTTGTGGTCCCAAGCAACAAATACTTTACCTGCTCCACCCTCACCAATAAGGCGTGGAAGTATGGTAAACTGGTCCTCCATACGTTGAAACTCACAGCTCATGACCAATGGCATCTTGTAAGTGCTCCGTGGACATGTCTCTGTGTATCGAACGAATGTTGAGTCGTTCAAGTACAAGCAGTCGCCGTCCTCGAGAAGAATAGGACCCATTGCTCTGGTAAGCTTTTGATCCAGTCTTACTGATGATCCATCATCCGAGATGCATTCTCGTACGAGTACTGTTCCATTCATGGAATGGTCCTGGGCATATACCATAGGAGCAACGTTCCACATGGCATTGTCTTCATCGACAAATTGCACGCAGCGAAGGACTACATGGCGGCGTGAAATTGTTGGGTCATAGTCATCAACAAGCCTGTAAATTTAGTTCAGTTCATAGTCACCTTTGGAGCGTTGGAGCACTGCTAGCATACTGTTGAAGTTGCTTGCATCCGACGACAACCTCTTCCTTGGGCGAGAGGCTTATTGCATCTAAAAGTCAAAGGTGAGGGAATGGAGATGTGGAATTATGAACCAGAGACCATACCTTTGATTTCTTGACCGTTGCTGTCATTGTAAAGACCTAGACTTGCAACAAAAAGCTGCTCCATGATTGCTCTGTTATTGACTGCCGAGAAGATCGACTGCGCGCGCCGAGAGAAAGATGGAGGAGTGACGTTCGGTCGCAGCCTCGGCATTCTCCGTTGACCCCGCACAGACCCACGCACTCGCACCATCAATTTCTTTGCGCAGCTCGACAGCTCCAGCTTCCCTTTCCATCACCGCAACACTCATCTAGACACTACTGTAAGTTTGAACTATTGCATCTTCAATTGACATGACAGCAACTGATCAGCTGTGCTTCAGGCCAAGATGAGAGCCAAGTGGAGAAAGAAGAGAGTCAGAAGACTTAAGCGCAAGAGAAGAAAGACGAGAGCCAGATCGTGAGTTCCATCACCGCTGTCTCTTACGCGCGCGCAATGTACTAACGGCCTTTGCAGCAAGTAAATGACTCGCCTTGACACCTCGATCACGGCTCCTTGACATGATATCCTCATCTTTGGTCAACACAACCAAGCCACCACGACGTCGAAAAACGCCTTTCTCTTACTCGCGACTCTGGAGGCTTCCCCTTTTTTTTCACAACTTGTCGGATTCGCAGCACATGTCTTTGCCGTCTTTGTAGCCGGCCCACCACAGTTGGCTCGGAAGGCGCATGATGCAGCTTGAAGAAGGGAAGGAACAAAATTCGGGTGTTGGTGTGGCATGGTATCAACAGCAAGGGAGTCGGTCAATTATCCACCCATCGAGACTATCATGGATTGTCGTTGCCTGGCATTGGAAGGAGTTTTTCCCTCTCTAACACCGGCGTGTCTGCCTTGTAAGCGGCGCCTTTGAGACACGAGATTCCTGCCATTGCGGGTGGCTGTTCTGCAAAAATCAGAAAACTGCTATTCGCAAATCTTTTTTCCTCTTGTGCACGTGTGACTTTTGTTGTATCTTCGTGTGCATCTGACGTAATTAATTACCTATCATGACATTGATGTATCATGACCTTGATGGTTGAGACATGATTGAGATCTCTTGACACTTTTGATCGTCTGCACTCAGACAGATGAGGATGGGTTATGCACTTTTAGGTCTTGCTTCGTCCTGGTACAAATAGTCTTTGCATGCTAGCAACCCTCTCTCACATTCCATCCATCAGTTGCCTCTTCTATCCTTCAGCCTTTCTCATCTATCCCTCAGCCTTGTTTAATCCTGATATATCCGCCGTCAAGTCCAAAGCCTCCCACTCATCATCCTTCGGAAACCCAAGATGATACCTTCCAGTCACCGCCCAAAGCAACTCAGCCTGATCACCAGTCTCAAAGTCCAGCACATGTCCACCCTCTCTTTCTCTGCCCTCGTCATCATTTGTCATGAAATGGCAATGCACGCCTCCAACACTGACGCCTTGCATCCATTCTGGACTGACGATGCCAAACATTGTTCCCTCGACATCGTTCAATGTCCACTTTCTGGCATTTGCACACACTTCTGCAAGGTTGTCGTTCGGATGTTGCTGCGGCCCCGCTATCCTCAGGTGCAACGACTTGAATTTACCTTTTACCACAAAAGGTACAAACGAGTTCCTACCACCTGCTCCCCGCCCAGCTTTCTCAAAGAGATCCACTATCCCGCTCTTCTTCAAGTGTGCAGCTTTGGAAGAGAACTCGGGCTGGAAATTGGTGACCTGCACGAATGGGAGAGACACGTTCCGTGGTGCCGGTTGCACTTTGCCGGATCGTAGCATTTGCCATGCTTGGCCATCCAGGAAAAGGAGTTCGCCGTTCATGCTGGCGAATGTGCCGATGCCGTGAGAGCCGTAGCCACTAAGTTGGCTGCAAGAAGGTCCGTTTTGAGCAAGGCCGGCCATCAGGGCACTAGCAGTGCTGAATTGGAAGATGTCATTTGGAATCTTGGTAACCATGGTGACTGACAAGGGGTGTCTGTTGCCTGCTTTGAATTGGAGGATGATGATGATGATGATGATGTTCAAAATTGCTGGGCAGTCTCAAGACTTTAGGTCTCAAGGAAGTGGAAATATGTTCGCTTTTGATGCTGGACGATCTGCTGGACTTGTGTTGTCCGAACTCCGGCCCTAAGCAAGCGTCGAACAATTTCACGGCTGACAGCAATGCAGATTTATTTCGACTTGAGCAAATGCAGATAAATTTTGTTTATTACACACGTCTCTTGCTCAGTATCCAAATTAGGCGTCCAATCTATGTTTGCTTCCTCCAGATATACTCGAGAAATTGCTGGTGCAAGAACATCAGCTGAGAGTTTGATGATGTCAGCCACTGGTCCATTTACCGAGCATCTTCTGTCCCGCAAGATGTACTCATCTCTCCAACGACTTTTGTCTATTCTGTATTGTCCAGGCCTACGTGCCGAGGGTCAGATCTCGAGGCTCGAGATTTCCTCCAGAGGATTTCAGCTCTGGCTCTGTCCAGCTGGCGAGGCAGAACTGGAGCTTTGCAGGAGCATTGAGCAGCAATACTCGCCGTCAACTTCATCTTTCTCTGTGAATGTGACCACTACTCTCTCGCTGTCATGTATATTTCAAACGGACCAATATCTGCAAAGCAAACCCGGCACTGCAACAACCAAGAACCTGGCGGTCATCGCCGGATATCTCTGATAGGAGACAGGGTTACCCACAACACTTGATCAAAAACCAAGCCCGAGATTTTGCAACTCACGAAGGAGCTCAAGTGCTTTTCACTGAAGTTGTAGCAGAGCAGGTACTGACTGCTTCATGTACCGGACCCCGAGGAACTCACACCAACTGGCAGTACCCGAAAACTTCGGTACTCAGCATATAAAAAGTTGAGCAATCTTCTAGAGCGACATTCGGATCTCCGCAAACACACAAGTCCTTTCCTCTTGTCCAACGACACGAAGATCAATTCCCCAGCGACACTTTTAGTTACTAAGTCAGACTCGGCGACAAAGGCATTGCCTGATGCAAACACACTGCAATCAATCATGCCAATGACACGGCGGGTTTCTTTCCAACATCATGGTCGTCTTGCCCTTTCCAATCGTACATCGCGCAAGACAGCATAATCACATGAATCATCGCCCACCATTACTACTCCTATAGTATCACGGTCAGTCCCCTATAATTGACCCGCAAGTCCAGCTTACCACCTGCAACAAACGAAAACATATACCCATAACCCAATCCCATTCACCATCGATGGACAGATGGCCGAGCGGTTAAGGCGCTAGCTTAAGGTATTTCTTTCTCTTCCTAGGACAAGGAGAATCCGAGATCGCTAGTTCGAAAGAGCAAGGGTTCGAATCCCTTTCTGTTCAACATCCTTTTTGCATCGCATGGAACCAAGATATGAAAAAGGTGTGATGTTTCCGAAGTCTTTGGATGGAAGAGAGAATTTTTTTTTTGGGCATGGCACGTGAGCTTGGACGATTCGGGAATGGCGGGCTGGGCAAATTACGGTCAAAGCTTCAAAAACCTGGTTCTGAACACAATCGAAAACCAATTCAACAATCCTAGGAATGTCTGGACTATGCAGTTAAAAGTAAAAAGGGGGGTGTAGAACCAGTATAAACCCCGCTACAATCCTGCTCGTCGGAAAACGACATACTTTAGTCCTTTTAGCAGCCGGTTTAGCACAGTGGTAGTGCGTTGCACTTGTACTTCTCCGCCCACCCCCCCTTTTAGGGTGAGAGAGAGAAAGCACATGCAAAGGTCGCTTGTTCAATCCAGGCAATCGGCAATTTGTTTCTTTTTTGTTTTTTTGTTTTTTTTGTTTTTTTTTTGTTATTCTTCCTCTTTCTTTGCACCCCTTTTCCTGGTTGGGTTCTCTTCAAACTCAGGGCTCCCTTTGCTTTTGCTTGTCTTCTTCTTTTTTTTTTTTTTTTTTATATCTTGAGAGGACTGATTCGCGAATGCCTGTTGGTATGTTCCTGATGGCAATGGGCTATTGCTTGATTTTTGTGTGAAATGGAGGGTTAGGGCATAGGAATATGCAATTTTGCTCTTGAAGAGATATCGTTTTGCTTGTGCTGGGGAATAGAAAGATGCACAAATGAAGAAAGGTCATCTATCCATAGATTGTTACACAGAGACTGCAAAAGGAAAAAGAAAAGAAAAGAAAAGACTAGTCATTTGCAGGATATATAAAAACTGCATACGCCGACAAGGGAGCTCAGCAATCTCTCCAAAGAATAAGGGAAACCAAGAAAAGAAGTACATCAACAACCACCGCCGCCGCCGCCGCAACCCCCAGAACCACCACCACAGCCCCCACTGCTAGCACAGCCAGACTGGCCAACATAAGCAACACTCGGCCCCGCAGCCGCCCCCGCCACCAAAGCCGTCCCACAAGTACCCGCACAACAATTGCCCACCTGCCCCGCGCCCATAGCCATACACTCCGGGCTGCCGGTCCAAAGCCCCGTCGTCAAAGCCGGCAGCACCGAATAAGGCGCATAAGCCAACACGTGCACCGGATAGCCGTACGCGTCGCTGTAGTAGTATTCGTCGCGTCTGGGACGGGGTCTGCCTTTCTTGTCGGCGAGTTGGCAGGCCTTTTGGTACAGTTTTTCGAGCTCGGCGGTGCGGCGCAGCAGGTTGGTGTCGTAGGTGCGGTCGCCCGTGGGCCGCACGACGTTGTGCGTGGAGATGTGGTTGTTTTTGCCGGCGTTGGTTGCTGCTGCTTCGGTCTGATCGTATACCGGGGGTGCGGAAGAGGCGTTGTTGCTCCTGCTGCGGAACAGACGTGTTGTGGGTGACGTGTGGGCGTCTCGCACTACTTCGCAGTACCAGCATGTGCATTCGCTGTAAGCTTCCTTGTACAGTTTCTGGTACTGCCTGCTGGTTTCTGCAAAGTTGTCGACGAGCGACGTCTGAGCCACCTTGTCGTCGTGGTTTACAAAGACTTTGGTTCTGGCCACGGTGTATTGCAAGTAGCCAGAGGGGTTTAGCTGGTGCGTGTGCCATGCTAAATCGACATCGAGGGTTGGCACGGCCATTTTGCCGTATCGAACCCCTATAGAGATTATTCCCATGAAGCGCACATATTTGAGTATGAAACGTGACATTGTGCTGGGCAGGGCAGGTGAATGCAGCCAATCGATGTTGTGCATCTTTTCGATAAATGTGCCTTGACGGGCTACAGCTCCAACCAGATCCAGGGCAAAGGGTGATGAGTTCTCCCAGTATCTCGACATCATGAGTCGGATGGCAGAAGCTTCGTCTCGATTGATCCTGAAGCCCCAGTCATCTTTAGCCATTCCAGCAAGATATGTGTCGATCCTGCCTTCTTCAAGTTGCTTGCGAATGAAGTTCATATCCATGTTGTCATAGAATTCGTTGGAATAAATGCTGTCGAGGATTCGTTGGCCGAGTCCAGCCTTCAGTATTCTGCTCGGGAAAGTGTAGGACTTGTGTCCAGTTTGATCCGTGACATTGCCAACTCGTGTGGGAATGCCGTGTTTTCCAAGTACGTTGCCAGACATGACCACGTCCTGTTCAACGAGCTTCTTCAGGTCTCTGACAAAGTTGCCAGCACACAATGAAGTGTGGGTTATCGTCCTGGCACATTCGCTGCAATTTTTGAACAAGTCCTTATCTGCAAAACCGGTGCCGGAGCTAAGTTGTTTCCAGACCGCCGTCCGCATGAGCTCGATTCCGGAGTAGTTGCGGACATAGTCCCTGGTGACCGAACCACAATCGGTCCACACAATGTTGTTGGGGTGATTGCAGTGTGGGCAGGGGACTGTCGCTTCCCTCGAGTCGTCCAGATTTTCCCATTCAATGAGCACCTTTTGTTCAAAATTGGATTTCGTAGTCTGGGACCCTTCGTATTTGAATGTATCGTTGTTGATGGCGTCAGTGATTGCCTGCCATGGCGTTGGTGTGTGCCAGAGACGCATGCGGCCCTCTCTCAAGCAATCTTCGAGGTATGCTCTTGGGCTTAGCATATAAGTATGCCAAACCATCAAAACATCTAAACTCATGCGTAAATATTATTTTCGAGAGCAGTTGTTCAATATCAACGTACCGATAGGAGGCAAATTTTCCGAATCGAGCAAGACTGGCCTGGTCTTTCCAGGCTCTACTCTCTCGGCCAGAACCTCGGTTTTATCAGCTTCATCTGCATGATCCAGCGTGTAGTAGTCAAATCTAGGCTCGAGGGCATTTCTCCAAGCAGCAAAACGAGCGACGGCTCGAGTGACATAGACTTCCCAACGCTTCTCTCCAAGCAAATTCAGTGATTCATTGTCGTTCTCGTCGACCTGCAGCTCCTTGAGCATAGTCGTAGATATGCCGAAAAGACCATCGCGTTTGGCGATATCTTGCCTCAAGCGATAGAAACAGTGGAGCAGCTTGAGGTGAGCAATACACTCTTGAGGTGTTGGTATTCTCTCTGCGGCAGTTTCCAGTTGGAGCTTTGCGAATCCGGCAGTGACATTCTGGCGAGCAGCGCCTTCTTCGTGATCTTTAATCTCATGATATGCTGGGGGAGGAGGCGATGGACTCCTTGACGCCTCTGCCTCTGCTTCCTTCTGCTTGGCAGTTCGAGAAAATGCTCTCGAAAGTCGCTTCATGGTCAGTTGTACGGTATAGAGTAGAATTATACGTGTTTCAAGACACAAGAAAACAGGCTGGGATGGCGGTCAATTATATGCAAGTTGGAAAATAATGGTCGTCTATCAACCCCACATGTCACTCTTCGTCCAAGGGCTGAAGGATTGGTAGAGTGCGCCACCTGACCCTTGCCAGTGCATCCTACTTATCATGATCACGGACGCCTAGATTCTGTAGATGGAGTAAGCGTCGATGCGCAGTAAAAGCACTCTTTTACCGAGCGCCAAATCACTTTTGTTGGATCTCTAGCGCAGTCTTGCGTGAGCGGCATGGTATTTCCAGGCTTGGGTGCCTTGGTAGAGTAGTCCTTTCTTGCTCAGGCAGCCACGAGATACTCAGCCAATAGATTTAGCATCCCCCGTAGACAGCTGTAATCTTCCCGGCCGTATTCAGGGCAGTTGCGGCGCAGTCTAGACAGATGTGATGGATACAGGTACTTATGAAGAATTCAGGATCAAAAGCTGGAGGTGCTCAAGCGACCCGCTCGGATCACAGCAGATCTAGGGCTGTGCAAACAATTGATGAACGGTATGATATTGTCTCGACCCCCCCTCTTGTCTGCCTTGATCTACATATGCCTGATCATTGAGGAGACGAATTGCAGACGTCGGCAGAGATGGATCTTCTGGAAAGAGCGCGGCTACCCAAGGAAGCAGGAGCGATGAAATCTGGGCATTTTCAGGATCAACCACATTTACGTACGCTTGTTCCTGCAGTTGAGTCCATCAAATGACTAGAAACATTTGGGAAAGTATTCAGATGATAGAGGACTACTGCTAGATGTTTCAAGCCAGGTGGGTATAAAGATTGACCATTGTCACTATCTAAGCTTGTCCGATCAGCCCTCGGGAATTGACTTGTTTGGATGTAATAGGTGCTCATTTCTGTACTTCTACATGATGCACTGCCTTGAGAGTCGCGGGTCAAGGTGTAGCTCGTATGGGGATCAAATCGACTTATAGGGCCTTGCCCATGAACTTTCTCTTGGTAAAGCTCAACCACCACTGCGGCAGTCATGTCAGCATGCTCCATGCACCGGGTACTAGTACGAGCTCTTACCTTGCTAGGGAGATCACCCTCAGCATATATCCTGTTCAACAATCTGGTTGCCAGCTCTTGTCGCATCTGACTGATGTATTGCCTCAGCACCTCGGCCTCTTGTCTGTCTCGCGGGGGCTCAAAGGCCTGGTTGAGGGGGAAAGTAGCATCACCAGGAACGGCAAAGTTTGTGTCGAGAGCGAGGTTCATGACTGCCTTTTCGGCATCCCTCCGAGGCATTGTGGGCTTGATCTTGGAGATGACTTCGCTGACAAACAGAATACCATAGATCAAGACGCGGTCGGCGGGGCCCTTGATCTCAAAATTGCGAAAGAAGGTGTTGGCACGGAACAAGGCCAGTGTCTCGTCCAGTGGGTCGTAGCTTTCGTGTGAGGCATCGATGGTCAGTTCTGTGACGTCGCCAGAGAGGGCCGGAAGTTGCATGGCGGGCCCGCGTGTTCGCGTGCGTAGAGGCAGCAGGGCAAAGTTGCCAATGACTTGTTGATTTGGCTCATCGAGGAAGACTGAGTGGTATGCCTGTCAACAAGCTGTCAGTGAGGGGTTGCACAGCGCGCGTTGTTCATTTGCGGCATCGTACAGGCATGATGAGATGGGAGTGTACGATAATGCTCAATCCGACAAGGCTACAGTTCAGTCGTGGACAAGAGCTCAAGAGAAATTGAACAATGCTATGCAGGGAAGGTACCTTAGAGGTATTCATTGAAGCCCGCGCGCCAACTCTACGTAGCCATCATCACCACGACGGAGACGCCGAGGCTTGGCATCCCGCGCGCCCCCAACGCGGGGAGCTGCCTCAGCTCGAAAAAATTATCCTGTAAAGTGACTCTTTTGTGACAGCGAGATCGCTGATTCTATCCCTCTCGCGATATCAAATTTCTGTGACTTCTTGCACTCCTGCTCGATTGTCAAGTGCAAGTGCATTGACGGTCAAACACTCGTTCAGCATGTCCTTCTCAATCAGTATGGCAAACTGCTCAACCATTCCTTTTGCCATCAAAACTAATCCCGAGCAGAGGTGCCATGTTCTTCGGCCAATATTGGTATCGCTTGTTAGATCATCTCCAACGACTTGTCAATTGACTTTTTGATCAGGCCCTGGTTTTGATGTGATCGGTCTGGCTCTTTCTGTTTGGCTGGAACTGCGTGTCTCGGTCGATTCTTCAAAGAAGTCGTCTGAATACCAGTCCAACTGCAAAATCACCTACGAAGGTCTCGGCGCGGAAAATGTTGATCTCGTTGCAGACCGCAATTTGATCACTCAAACTGCTCTCTATGTCTTGAGATGCCACAACCAACACGCCTTCCCATCAGAGACTCATGTACACATCATTAACCCTATTCCCCTCGGCCGTGGCCTTGGCTCTTCTGGAGCTGCCGTTGTTGCTGGTGTCATGCTCGGTAGTGAAATCGGGGGCCTCAACCTCACCAAGGACCGCATGCTTGATTTCTGTTTGATGATTGAAAGACACCCCGACAATGTCGCTGCTGCTCTCTTTGGTGGCTTTGTCGGCTCGTACCTCAAGGACCTGGATCCCGAGGACATGAAGCGCAAGGAAATCCCCCTCAGTGAGGTTCTGCCCGCTCCTGCTGGTGGAGTTGATACTGGACTGACTCCTCCTATCCCTCCGATCAACATTGGCAAGCACATCAAGTTCAACTGGGCTCCTGAAATCAAGTGCATTGCCATCATCCCTGATTTCGAGGTTTCTACCGCAAAGGCTCGCTCGGTGCTGCCGACGAGCTTCCCAAAGGCCGATGTCATCTCCAACTTGCAGAGGATCGCTCTTTTGACCACCGCTCTCGGTCAGAGCCCTCCTAACGCCGACATGATCTTTGACGGCATGCAGGACAAGATTCACCAACCTTACAGAAAGACACTTATTCCTGGCTTGACAGAGATTCTCAAATCAGTCACCCCCGATTCGCAACCCGGTCTTCTCGGAATCTGCCTATCTGGTGCTGGTCCTACCATCCTAGCTCTGGCAACCCACAACTTTGAGAAGATCGCAAACCATCTCCTCGCTGAATTCAAGAAGGAGAACATCAACTGTGACTGGAAGCTTCTGGAGCCCGCTTACGATGGTGCTGTCTGCACAAGAGATGTCGAGAAGCCCAAGGCCATGACTTACGCCGAGGCCGGTGTCTCTATTGATGCTGGAAATGACTTGGTTGTTGCTATCAAGAAGGCTGTCAAGTCCACTCGCCGACCTGGCGCTGATGCAGAAATCGGTGGCTTCGGTGGCGCTCTCGATCTCCAAGCTGCAGGCTACCAAGAGGCTCCTATCATCATCCAAGCCATTGACGGCATTGGCACAAAGCTCAAAGTCGCCTTTGCAATGGACAAATTCGACACTGTCGGTATTGACCTTGTCGCAATGAACGTCAACGACTTGGTTGTGCAAGGTGCCGAGCCTCTGACCTTCTTGGATTACTACGCTTGCAGCAAGTTGGAGATCAAGGAGGCTGTTTCGTTCATCGAAGGTGTGGCAGCCGGCTGCCGCGAATCAGGCTGCGCTCTCGTTGGTGGAGAGACTGCTGAAATGCCTGGCATGTACCAGGGCAACGAGTTTGATGCTGGTGGTTGTGCTACTGGTGCTGTCAAGCGCGGTCGCAAAATTCTCCCTGACATGGAGTCCATGGTCGAGGGTGATGTTCTCCTTGGTCTCGCAAGTGATGGCGTGCACTCCAACGGATTCTCTCTTGTCAGAAGGGTTGTTGAGTCAAAAGGACTTTCATACCACGACAAGGCGCCCTGGGCACCCAGCACTACTGTCGGCGCAAGCTTGCTGACCCCTACTCGCATCTACGTCAAGTCTCTGCTCAAGGCTGTTGAGAAGGATCTGCTCAAGGGTATGGCACACATTACCGGTGGTGGTCTGTACGACAACATTCCTAGAATGCTTCCCAAGACTCTGGCAGCCGAAGTTAATTGCAACGCCTGGACTGTACCTCCGGTTCTGAAGTGGCTCAAGGAAGCTGGCAACGTCGAGTCTCGTGAGTTTGCACGTACTTGGAACACTGGACTCGGCATGGTCATCGTTGTCAGCAAGGAGTCCGCGGCCGAAGCCCAGAAGATCCTCGAAGCTGCTGGTGAGCGTGTGTCTGTCATCGGCAAGCTCATCTCTCGAGGCGCTGACGAGGTCATTCTGAACAACCTCGAATCATGGAACTGAGTGAACAAAACAAAAGGGAGGACGGGACGGAACGGAACTATACCAAATGGGACTTTGCATAAAATTGATGCAAAAATCACTGGCGTTTTTGGCACATCGATGGCGGGAATACCAAAACGAATAGAAATAAGGCAATTGTGAATTTCCAAAACTTCTTGAAGCCATCGAATTCTCTGATTAAATTCCTTGGACGTGATTCGTCGTCCATTAGAGAGCCTATGTCCTTCTCCCTTCTCCTCGCCAGTGGAATGCACGATGGACCACACTCTCAAGAAGACTCCCTTGTCCAAGGCAATAATCAACTGTACATCTCTTCCTGAACCTTCGAGGTTCTATCAATGCCACCTACCAGCAGGTAGGCAGAGCGGCAAAATCGGCCAAACTCCAACGCTCATAATGTATCGTTACGTTGAGAGTTCCACTATTGCTTTCCCTCATCCATTCTCTTCTTGTTTACGCTTGGTTTTTTTTGTTTGAGACACGAAGATGAACTCAGGAAGGGTCAGCTGCTATCTGATGAATAGCACACCAACCTTCAGCACCTCACATTGCGTCGTCCAAGCTGTCGACAAATCATCTCTGTCAAGAAAGCAAGCGTGAATGGTTGTCTCTTTGAATTATGTTGACATGAGATCTTCAGGCGACGTCCGATCAGGTACTAAAGCTTGCCTTCTATTCTCCGCGTCCCCCTCCGTAGGAGAGCTTTCTGATTGATCAGACTACAGACTAACTCATCCATGGTCGAAGCATGGAGAGAGCTCCAGAGCTTCTCCACTCTCGCCCCACAATATTGTTCAGCAACACAGCAACTTTCAGCAACCTACTCCACTACATATGGGAATGTTTATATACTGAATTTTTCTAGTACGTGTATTACGGATCGTTCGATTGGAATTCGCTTTCGAGACAAACAAAGGTATGTGGAAAGTTCGTCCAAACCCCATGGGAAGACATTCCTCTGTGCAGCATAAAGAAGTGCAGTCGCCAGCAACATTTCTCTGGTCACCTCTTCTTGAGCGGCCTGCTCCTTCATTTCACAGTTTTGAATCATTCGGTTCTTGTCACTCGCTCTCACGTATGGTCATCTCGAGATGGTCTCTACGCTCCGTTTGTTCATCACGACTCTTTGTGTGCCATGTTCCTTGGCCGGCGATGTTTTCGTAGCCAGTGTTGGACCAGATGGCCATGCAGTTGGGTATAATATATCCGACAATCCCGTCACCTCGGCCTCGCCAGCGACTGATACTTTGACGCGTGTCTCTGACATACTTTCTTCGTTGTTGACGCAGACCCAGTCAACAGAGAATCCGGCTTCGTATATTACCTCTATCGTCAGCCCGAACTCTCAGCCGACTCAGGATCCGGTTCTAGACTTTACTTCTGTTACCAGACATCCTTCTCAGACACAACCTGCACAGCCCAATGTTCAGCCCGCCAATGTCAACAGTCTATCTCATTCTCGGCAATCATCTCCACAGCCCCAGGTTCAATCAGCCAATGCCGACAGTCAATATCAGCATGCTGAGTATGCTCAGAGTGAGATCATGAGACGCCCCTCTGCTTCGGTTGAGGCGCACGGAAACGCTCTGCCAGCACCAAACCAACATTCGAGCCAATTGATCGAGAACCGACCCGCCGAAGAAACTCCCACTCAGCCCAATGCTGCCTCAACTCCTCCTCCCGCCACTACTGTTAACCCTCCTTCCAAGAACCATGCCGCTCCTGGTGTTGATCCGAACCATCCCATTGGCATCTGGTTCATCAACGAAAACTCTTTGCCCCACCATATCTCCGCCGACTGGGCGGCCGAAGACCGCAGCCAATATCCAGACCATGCCGTATTGAACTGGGATACCAGATACCTAGCTCCAGGTGCCAATATCTTTATCCCCGGTCTGCCAGACACCAGTCCCAAGTTCTTCGTTGGAGTGAGCCCAAACAATAACACACCTGCTGTGGGAGACTACCGCAACCACGACACCGCTGTGGAAATGACCTTTGTCGCTCGCGTTGATGGCCGTACTTACTACGACATTGACATTGAGAAAGGCTTCTCATCACCCGTATGGTGTCATGGGCAGGGTGACAAGTGGGAGAGTGGTCAAGGATGTACTGCTGACTTGCTTGCGCATTGCCCGGAAAAGTACAGGCATCACAATAAGAAAAATGGGCTATATGAGCAGTGTAGGGGGACAGAAGAAGCGGAGAATGTTCGGTTTAGACGAGAGCATTGTCCGATGTCCTATGTTCAGTGGAACGATGACTGGAATACGAAACCCACGGGTAGCCCGCCCGAGCATGGTGAGTCGTTCCTTACCCACGTTATCCTTTCAAGCTCGTGATAGGGTGATCTCTTCTTGTTCCTTCCATTCATGCCATCCTCTTCGTACCTGCCCATCTCTTTCACACCATTTGCTAACACCTTACCACCTTCGCCAGTCCTTATCTGCACCATCATCAAAACACCACACACGGATTCTCTACGTAGTGCTCAGCTCGCTGAAGCCAAGAGGAAGGAAAACGCTGGTCTTGCTCGAAATGCCGCATTGCCTCGTCGTGGTGCTATCCCTTGAGGCCGCTGGTAAGCGCGGAATCTTTCTTTTCGGAAAATTTCAAGAACGTCGTGGCGTCTGTTTTCATTCCTTACAACTTCCTCTATCTAATTTTTGTCTTGTCCTGGAAGAAAAAAGTTCTTCGGCCACATTGTCTACGATCTTTGCAGTAGCTTTTATCCCTCCTCTTTTCCTTGCCTTTTGTCGTTAGTGATTGATTGATTGATTGATTGGGGCGGAGTATTTTCATTTTGATCACTACTGACAGAATTGCCCGAGAAATGTAAAAGCTCTGCGGCTGCCATCAAACCTTGGTGCAACCCTTGTTGCTGTTTGCTTGGGACTGGTGCCAGTTGGGTGATTGATGGATCTCTCTTTGTCTTTTTGTTGACTTTTCTGCTCTCTCTTTTTCTCTTTCTTGCTTCCTAATGTCGCAGCTTCAGAGTGGGATGATTGATAAGGAAATGGGCTGAATTCTTGGGTAATAATGTATAGGCGTTTATTGGAGCACAAAGTAGTTTTTATGTAACCAGTCTTCTTTTCCAAAGTTATCGTTTCTTACTCTTTCCTCAAAACATTACTCACTTTTTCTGTGACGCTCAAAGTGCTAACACGCAGATTTGATATGTGCTGTTGTTGTTTTGGTATGCCGACAGCGCTCAGAATTGTCATTGTGAGAGAAAGGCGAGCTGGACTATGCAAAATGGCTTTGACATTTTATGCCTGCATGAGTTTTTGTGAAAAGCGGGCGTATTGAATCGTTTTCGTCTTTTTGTTTGTTTGTTTCTTTTTTCCCCTATACATGACTGATAGGAAGTGTCTCTTTCTCTATTATTTCCCTACCTTGAATTTCCCATCTTGGACATGTGCTGTGCATGCATCTCTGCAACCTTAGGAATAATCAAAGATTCGATCTCCACGGCAGGTTGTAGCCCCTTGCCAGCCTCTGCAACATCACCACCGCTTTCACCGTTCTTCATCGGCACACGAATCCACTGCTGCCCCTCTTCCACAGAAACAAACACAACCTCCCACTTTCTCGTAGCCAACAAGTTCCCGATTACCAGATGGTGCGAATACTTGTTTAGAGCATACTCTGCTTTTTTGACCAGGATACTAGGATCGGTTTCGAGTTTGAAAGATACAATCATTCCCTCTGGGGCCCAGCCGTCGACGAGTTGTTTCAGGAATTTTGGGACGGGCTCGAGGTCGATTACCAATCGTGAATCTTCTATACGTGCTGCGGGTCGTTTTGCTGCCACTGGAGAAGAGGAGTTCTCCTGGTTGAAGTCCTCCGAGGACTGGATTTTGTGTTCAACCATTCTGTCGCTGGGGATGAAGAAGTCGGATACAGCGGCCGCGAGGTAGAAGAGCGCAGACCCGCCCAAAGGCTGCATCAAGACCGCAATCTCGCGCAATTCCCAGAGGTAATCATTTACCGTCGTAAACGGGATGGAAAGCAAGGTCTTGTTCTCCTTGACTTGCGAATAGGTGCGCAAAACTTGCACCATTTCATCTTGATACTGCTCGCCCACCTCCACACTCCCCTGCTTACTCTCAGCCATGAAATCCAAGAAACACTTTACATTATGCGAATAATGTCTCGAATACGGCAGCAACGAAAACTGTCGATGCAAAAAAATCACTGCGTAATTTCCTTGGGCCAGAAAGTATTCGGCGGAAGTTGCGCCGCGCGTACCGGCGGAAAAGTTGTCGACGAAACGGACCATTTGATTTTCGAGCGGTACTGTGGTACCGCCAGAGGTGACGAGGACAACACGACGGTTCTGAGAAGCATGATGGTCGATGAAGTTGCGGACTTTTTGGGAGTGTTCTTTAAGGATGGACGGGCGAGGATTGGAGGTGAAGTATTCGTGTTCCATGATTGCTGTTTTCCGAGGCAAGTCTCTCCTCTTCTTTTGGGAGTTCCAGATGTTTTTGGTCTTCTTTGAGTCAGAGTGATTATCAGGATCCGTCGTTTGGCTTCTCGAGATTTCCTCGATTTATCCCGTGCTTGTCGGTTTTGATGCTACCGGATAATCTTGAGACCAGGACTCCAAGGTGGTTCGAATGTCGAAAAGACCGAAGATTCCTACCTATCCCTCCATATATCGCGGTAAGAATAGATGTATATAGGCACTTGAGTATGGATCTAGGAACTGTCGATAAAGTAATGATTTGTCCGAGGCATGAGGTCGTCTCTCTCAGGCCAGCTTGCCAACGTCACCGCCTTTGTCCATTCGTCCGCAGAAAATCGGCCAATCCCCTCACAACTCTCTCATCCACCGACATCGACGCAAACCCTTGATCTCCATTGAGACCACGCGGGGAAAGTAGACCGATCATCTCCCATGACTTTTCAGGATGCAATCGTCCACAAACGGATTGTGCATGCTGGACATGCACAATTGCATGATGTTGATTGAAGCTTTGACCTCCCGTACGGAACCTCTTCTCCAAGCGCTCATGAAACCTCCATTGGTTGATGTTCGAAACCCCATGCATGACCTCTTCCCAGTTCCCACCCTCGTGTAAC
Organism: Aureobasidium zeae; assembly: GCA_017580825.2. Taxonomy (NCBI): domain Eukaryota; kingdom Fungi; phylum Ascomycota; class Dothideomycetes; order Dothideales; family Saccotheciaceae; genus Aureobasidium; species Aureobasidium zeae. The sequence continues at coordinate 193,058 of JAGFJS020000028.1, forward strand.
CCGCATAACCCCCGCATGGCCTTTCCTGTATCGCCGTCGCTACAGTTGATCACACGGAAGAAATCAGCGATTGAGCGCAAGGGACTGCCCAAGTAACGTGCATCTCGAGCACATGTACGGCACGCAGCAAGGTCTCGTGGGCGTCCACCGACTGTAAAAATCTCCGAGAGAGGCACAAGCGGTGTCGCGTCCGTATGCGGTTTCTAACTAATTGCTGCTACGAGGGACGATCTTCCACAGAAGCAGCAGCTTCCTGCTCTAGACCAAACCAACTAACTATGGGTTTCCCAAGGGAAGCTGTCAATACATGCTAAGTATAGTTGCATCGCGTATGCAGTATGGTAACCTGCAGGATGTGGCGTCGAGAGCTCTGCCGGGCACAGGTAGTGATGACTTTGCGGTACAGTTTTTCCCATGGACGTGATAAAACACACAGGATATGTCGCCCTCTTTTTCCTGTTCCCCCTTCCTCCCAATTCATGTCACGTCCTTGTTTGCGGTACGCTCGCTCATCTGTTTGTTCCGGTCACTCGCTCCCGGCCATTGATAACACATTCTTATTGCCTTCGTGCTTCCCATCTTTTCGCAAAATCTCGAGACAATACAGCAGGCGACAATCAACTGTTTGCTTTGATTAGTACTTCAAAAGAAGGCATTCTCAAGTCTTCATTCTTGTTCTTTGCTCAACATTTGAGACCATGAAGCAAACAATACTCCTGCTTGGCCTTGGCGCCACATTCTCTCTTGCCAATATATACTTCCCAAAGGTTCAACCGACATGCAACATCGAAAAGCTTGCGTTCAGTGGCTGCTTGAAGGGTCAGATATGTCAACCGGATAACACGTATGTATATCAAGTCTTCATGTATGTAGAAGGCGGTCGCTGATGCAAGGCACAGATGCGCTGCTGTAAAACGCACGTGGCCACAATCCTTCCAAGACCATGGTAAAAGACAGTCCTTGACAGTGAGAGACTCTCCATACTCACAAGATGGTCAATGTGGGCCAAACAACGGTAACCTGCTGTGTGATCCTAACAGTACGGTATACAAAGGCACATGCTGTTCTTCCTATGGTAAGTTCTGGACTTGGGTCTATCTCGAGTAATTCGACTGACAAGCATAGGATGGTGTGGCGATAGTGAAGCGCATTGTGGCAGTGGTTGTACCTCGGGCTGCTCTTCAAGCTCTCCTGCCTCAATTTCTGTCAAAGCGCCAGTGACCACTGGGAGAGCAGCACCTGCTCCTTCTGGAGCAGCTCCCCGTGATGATGGTAGATGTGGTCCCACATTTAACAATGCTCTTTGTGATGCCAAAGGTGCCTACGGCGGTTGCTGCTCGTGAGTCCATCAAAATCTCATCCTGTATATCTGGCTGACCCTACCAAGGTCCTATGGATATTGCGGTAACAGCGATGCACATTGCTTAGTCGCTAATGGATGTACATCCGGTTGCAAGGCCGCTGCATCGACTACAGCTGCAGCCGCAACATCTAATCTGCCTGATGGAGGCTCAGCAGCTCCATCAAGCACAACCGGCGAGCCTGTCATTTCTGCAGTGCCAACTTCTGCTGGAAGCTCTCCGACAGGCGCAGTCACTAAAGACGGGTCTTGCGGAGCTACCTTCGATAACACCATCTGTGGCAACTGGGCCCAGGGTAGCTGCTGTTCCATGTATGGGTACTGTGGTAACACCACCGCTCACTGCGGCGATGGATGCCAGAGCGGACCATGTCTGAACGGTGCTGTAACCCCTGCACCTGGACCAAGCCCTGCACCCGTGAATCCAAATCCCGGATCTTTCAATGTCGTTGGCCAATCCGGCGCACCTGCAATGCATGCTGGTCTACTTCCTAACGGCAAAGTCGTGTTCCTGGACAAAGTCGAGAACTATACGCAGGTAAAGCTTTCCAACGGACAATATGCCTACTCGACCGAATACGATCCTGTCACCAATAAATACACAGCTTTGGCATACAAGACAAACGCATTCTGTGCCGGTGGCTCCTTTTTGCCAGACGGCCAGTTCATGTCTCTGGGAGGCAATGGACCCCTGGACTTTATTGACCCTACCGTCACGGACGGCTTTGATGGTATCCGTTATCTGACTCGCTCCGCGACTGATGCGTCATTGGACGGTCAGGACTGGAGTGAACCGGGGAACAAGCTCAGCAGCAAAAGATGGTATGCTTCTGCGCAAACCATGCCTGATGGCTCACTCTTCGTGGCCTCTGGCTCGCTCAACGGTCTCGATCCTACTGTGGCTGCCAACAACAATCCCACCTACGAGATCCTCAACAGCAAGGGCATCTCCAATGGAGTCTCGATCCCTATGGAGATCTTGGTCAAGAATCAACCTTACTACATGTACCCGTTCATGCATCTCCTCAAGGATGGCTCGCTCTTCGTATTCACCGCCAAGTCATCAGAGCTATTCAACGTAGCTACAAACACCACTGTACGAACATTCGCCGACCTCCCGGGCGACTACCGAACCTACCCTAACACTGGTGGCTCAGTCCTCCTTCCCCTATCATCTGCCAGCAACTGGAATCCAGACATCATCATCTGTGGCGGCGGAGCCTACCAAGACATCACTTCACCCACTGATCCCAGCTGCGGCCGCATCCAACCCCTCTCCACAAACGCAAACTGGGAAATGGAAAGCATGCCCTCGGGTCGCGGGATGGTGGAAGGCACGCTCCTGCCCGACGGCACCGTGCTCTGGGTCAACGGCTGCAACGAAGGCGCCCAAGGCTTCGGCCTCGGCCGCGATCCTACCTTCGAAGCGCTCATCTACGATCCTGCCAAGCCTTTGGGCCAGCGCTTCACGACGGGCGCTTCGTCGAAAATTGCTCGTCTGTACCATTCGGTTGCTCTGTTGCTGTTGGACGGCACGCTGCTTGTTGCGGGCTCCAACCCGGTCGAACAGCCCATCCTCCAACCCTCGACCGAAAACCCTTTTGTCACCGAGTTCAGAGTCGAAATCTACACTCCACCCTACCTTTCCGGATCCAATGCACAGAAACGCCCCACCAACATCGTCCTCTCGTCAAAATCCCTGCAAGCGAATTCTCAGACGTTCACTGTGAATTTCAATGTCGTTTCTGGAGCTCAAGCGGTCAAGGTGTCGCTTTACCATGGCGGGTTTGTGACGCATTCGGTGCATATGAGTCACCGGATGGTGGTGTTGGATACGGTTGGTTGGAAAGCTGGGAGTTTGAAGCAGACATTGACGGTCAGCATGCCGCCGAGCAGTGAGGTTGCGCCGCCGGGTCCGTATGTGGTTTACGTGGTTGTTGACGGGGTGCCTGGTGTTGGCCAGTTTGTGCAGGTTTCTTGAGTGTTATGTGTGTGTGTGTCCTCTTGTTTCTGCAGCACTTTTTTTTTGTTTGTCCCCGAAATTAATATTGTACTGTTTTCTTTCTTTGTATGTGGTTTGTTCTTGCTCTTACGAGTGTCAAATAGCTTTATCCATCTCCATGTCTTTTCTTCGGTTTATAGTCTTTTCGGTCCAAAGTTATAGCTGCGTTCGGGGGGGGGGGGGGGGGGGCTGCTTCTGAAGCCGCGTGCTGTGAGTATGGTGAATGATTGGTATTTTGTTTTTGTTCCTTGAATGAGCGTGCTGGGAAAATAGAATTGGTATAGCAAATCCATTTCGGCGAGTTGATACTCTGGGTGCGAATTTCCCTTTCCTTTCCACTCCTCGGGATGACATGATTGACCAACGCTATGAGTTTTTATCCAGCCTTTGATATGCGGATTTTGTGTGGTCCGAGGCTTGAACTGGGTGGTTTCTGCTTAGATGAGATTCCCCTCCTTTGGAAACTTAATGGATTTCCCAGCGCTGGCACAGGATTATCGCAGCCATGCTGATTTGGAGCCGATTGTCTTGTGGCAGTGCTTCTGTGTCCAGAGACAAGGTGCCATCGTTCAAGCTGTCATGGACCAATGGAACCAACATCATCGATCCTGGAGCACGCACCAACCGCAGACGCGAACAACACACTAAAGAAGTTCACATCCAACTCGTAGCAGAGGCAGTCCACAACCAAGGTCTTTTGAGCAATCTGACCCACCCCCAACCTGACACCGTATTACTCAAGAAACCTTGGGTCCCCCTTACCTCAGTACGAAAGCCTGCTCAAACTCTTCCTGCGCCCGTGGCCACTGCTCCTATACCCCAAAGCCGTGTAATTTCCACTCAGGGTGACAAGCATTCGCTGTGGCCTGGGCCATCGGGCATCAAACATGCTCAACTCGTTTTGTGCTTCAAAAGCGCCGCGCCGTACGTACTCGTGAGGTCTCCACGCCAGAAAAATCGAACGAGCACAATTCGACACAAGAGGCTTCTTCAATCAAGAATTTGATGATGTGTGCTCTGCTTGGACCTCCTCGCTCGGACCGGCAGTACCCTTGATGCGAAAGACTGGAAAAGCAGAATCAGCAAAGTCAAATCTGTTTGAATTGTTGGACAGAAAAAAAAGATAATACCCTGTCTGCACATGGGACATCTGCCTTGACTTGATTCTTGATTGATCCAGGTATCTAGACAATGCTTTGTGCTAGTATCAGTATTGGATAATTGAACAAAAAAAAGGAAAATAAGGAGTTCCGCATACCATGTGAAAAGAGTGGGTACACTGGCCCATGACTGCAAAACTTTGGTCAATATAAAACAACAACAACAGCAACAGCAACAACACCACAACGTGTTACACAAATTCCAAGACAAAAGACGTACTGATAGGACATTCATCTCCTGGGAACTTGCACTTTGGACACGTGCCGTCGAACTGCACTCGGCAGATGCCACAGTCATCGTCTTCAGGCATGTCCCAGCGCCAGGCAGCTACTGCATGATATGACGTGATTTTGACCTTCATTTGTGTATAGGTAGCGATTTTCCGGTATTTTCTTTTCTTTAGGCTCGAATAGAAGTGCGTGATCTTGTGTATAAGTCAAAGTAGGGGAGTGTTGATGTTGTTGTTCTGTTGCAGCAACAGCTCGGTGTTTAAAACGATAAACGCCGGCTCTCACACAATGTCGGACCCCCACCATCAACAGTCAATAATGAAAGCAAAAAGATAAAATGGAAATGAAAAGATAAGATAAAGATAAAATATAAAAGATAAAACACGACATATCTTTTATAAAAAGATGTGATTAACAATATCCCCGGCCTGCTCGGCAACATCATTGGCGCTCTAGTCGGCGGACCCTTAGTAATTTAGTACTCGAACTATCGCGCCAGGAGGAATGGAGGTATTCCTTGTCCTAGTCTCTTTCCCAGTCTCCTCCTTCCCAGTCTCCTCCTTCCCAGTCTCCTCCTTCCCAGTCTCCTCCTTCCCAGTCTCCTCCTTCCCAGTCTCCTCCTTCCTAGTCTCCTCCTTCCTAGTCTCCTCCTTCCTAGTCTCCTCCTTCCTGATCTCCTACCTTTCTCATCCCTTTCTATCCCCTTGCTAACTATATATATCCCTCGTATATCTATAGTACTAACATCCTCCTCCTAACCCTAAAAACCCCCCCGTCGTAGCAATCTAGTATTCCTCTCCGCCATTATCGCGCCTAAAAAAGAAAGAAAAAAGGGGGGTCGGGTTATCACGCGCAGGAAAAGTTTGGCGAAAGAAACAAATCAATCAGCCATTTTGCGGTGAGGCGGGTAGGAGATCCTAACTGTTCGCCATACTATACCTGGTAATTACGCAGCTAAGTGTCTAGAAAAGCTTCTAAGAAGAAGAAGAAGAAGAAGAAGAAGAAGAAGAAGAAGAAGAAGGTTTGTACGTACGTGTGTGTGTGTGTGTGTGTGTGTGTGTGTGTGTGTGTGTGTGTGCGCGCGCATCTCGATCTCTTCAACTAGTATAAAAAAAAAGAAGTCATCATTCCCTCTCTTTCGCACCAAAATATGCAAGCAGAAAGTTTGATTCAAACTCGAATTAATCCAGAATGTAGACGAAGAGCTTAGAAGAAAACAACCATTTTTGTTTTTTTTTCTCCTAGAAAAAAAAAAGAACGTCTGTTGCTCACATTTTATATAGAAAAAAAGAAAAAAAAAGGGCCACATCCAATCGCTGCTGTCACCTTCCCACCTCGTGAATCCCCAAGGCCTTTTTTCGGCCACCTTTACTCCAGATACAATTGTTCCATCCAGAGGAGGTCAAAAGCGTAAAAGAAAAAAAAAGAACAAAAAAAAAGAAGAAGAAGAAATAAAAGAAGGCAAACCGCCCTGAATCGTCTCCCAGAGAAGATTTTGTCGTTGTGGGCGTTGAAGGAAAGTGGCATATCTATGAAACAAAAAGGGGATCACGGCCTCTAGTCCTTGATCTTTGTCTGTTTCTTTGCCGTTCCAATATGCGTGTTATGCACCTTGGTAGCAAACTTCAAACTCGTCAAGGTCTCGGCCAAATGAGCTTGCAGAGGGCTGACCATGACGAACATCAACGTCTTGCTGTTGCCGCCCAGAGAGTATTGCAAGAGATATGTCAACTGCGAAGCATATTAGTAAACTGCACGCATAGTTTCAAGAGTTGCTGAGGCAGAAGTATCGCAGGAGGTCACGCTTACCTTGCTGTTTCGATACGGGATATGTTTGGCGTCCTTGCCAGACCCCAAAGCGCTTATCACATCGCCCAAACAACTCAAACTCTTATTGATGTTCTGCGTTTCCTTGAGGCGATCGCCAGAGACTTGACTGTGTGCAAGTCTTTCCGAACCTGCCAGATCAACCAGGTTGAGTGTTCCCTCCGAGCGCTCTCCAGTCACCGAGTTATGACCAATCAGTCGGAGGATGAAGACAGAGTGACTGCGCGAGGAGCGAGAGTTTGCTTGTGTGGCGGCGACGCGTCTGTTGCGATTGGCTTGGTCGAGAAGACTGTTGACACGTGTAGGCGAGTCCAGATCCACGACCGTCACATCGGTAATGGTCGTTCTGAGTTTGACCGGATCCTGTCGAATCTCGTGCTTCTTGTTATTCCAGTCTTCAGCTTTGCCCAAAAGGTCGTTGACAGTCTCATTGTAGACTTCGACAAAGCTTCCCTCCATAGAATATGTCCAGCCCTTCTCCTCGAGGCTTTTGGCAGTCTCGTAGATTTGTGTCACAGCGGAGGGAATCATGCCATCGTGGTTGGACATGGTATAAGTCTTTCCCGAACCTGTTTGGCCGTAGCAGAAGATGCACACATTGTAGCCATCCAGCGCACTTTGAACGAGCTGACTAATTTCGTCAAAGATTTCGGCATTTTGGGAGGTTGGGCCAAAGACTCTGTCAAAGGAAAAGTTGTTGTTGGCTTTGGTGACAGTGCCCATGGCGCTCTTCTGATCAGGACCTTGGACGACGACTTCCTTGCAATCTGTTTGGGCGTCTGGGAAGGCCAACTCTGCCTTTTTCGTCTCCTCATCGCCCAGAGTTGGGCGGACACGACAGAATACGCGGATGTTGCCTTTGAGCTCCTGGACCTGGTTGTGCAGTTTCCTTCGTAGAGTTTCTTCTTGGCGAAGCTTCTCTTTGGCCTCGGCCGCTGCAGCCTGTGCGTCCAGCATTTGCTGGTTGAGATCCTGGAAGGCTTGCGATTGAGCTTGATTGTCTGACTCGAGAAAGTCGATCTTGGCCTTCATGGCGCGCATCGAGGTTTCGAGGGTGAGGGCATCGGCCGAGGCCTCGGTCAGCTTGTTTTTCAAGGTTGTGTTTAGTGCATTTGAAGATTCCAGGTTTGCCTTGACTTCGTTGAGCTCGGCACGGAGGCTCTGCAACTCGCGCTCCTTTTGCGAGACGTCGTTGTCGGCTGTCAGCTTGGACATGCTGAATTGTGTTGTGAGCTCCTGGACTTCTCTCAATCTGCGGCTTCTCTCTTCTTCCAGCTCGACCCTCAATTCGCGCTCTTTTTCGGCCACCTCTTCTCGCCGCAGTTTCGCTGATCGATCTGCTTCCTCTTGAGCATCTTTCTTGACCCGGTCCAGCTCATCTCTTGCCTCACGCTGCAGACGCTCAAGCTCCTTGCGATGGTCGTCTTTGGCGTCTGCCATGTCGTTGCGGTGTTTTCGTCGCAGGTCGTCGATTTCGAAAGAATGTGATCGCTTCATGTCGTCGAGGTGGGTGTTGGCCGAAGACAGCTTGACCTTGACTTCTGCGAGTTCGGATGTGAGTGTTTGGTTGGCGGCAGCCATTTGCACGCGAGCTTGGTCGGCCTCGGCCATGCGGGCCTTGTAGACGGACAGGCCTTCTTCCATGCCTGACTTCTCGGTGGCGGCGGAATCGAGTTGGGACTTGAGCTGCGAGTAGAGCATCTCCATGTCTTCGAGGCGGCCTTTGGTGTCCCAGACTGGAGCAGGAGTGTTAGAAAAGCGGTTCAAATATACAATCTTGCCCGGAGAAGCATTTTGAATGGAATACTTGGTGTAGGGGGTCTTATGGATGTGCATTTGCGGATCTCGAGCCGAAACTGGCTTCGGCTTTGGTATCTGCGAGGGTGTTTTGGGGCATTGCTGCTCTTCATTTTGCTTTGACGAGGCGCTCGAGTTGTTGGAACTCAAGCTCAAGGTGCGGAAAGCTGTTGAAAGAGAAATGTTGCGAAAATCATGGCTCTTGGAGGGAGAAGTGATGAAGGGATTGGGTGAGCGTGACAAGACAGACGCGGATTCAACAATGGGAGACAGTAGCATACCCTTTCGTTTGCTGTTTAGACGGGCACTCGCCGACAAGTCGTCGTCCATGTCCTCGTCTTCATCTTCGTCGCCTTGTCTGCTCTGGACAGAGCGTGGGGCGGCTAGTGCGGTGCGTGAAGTAGCGCGAGGGAGCGGCGCATTGGATCGGTGAATGGCGGCGGCCGAGGCAGGGCGAACGGAAGATGCGGCGTAGGGTCCAGGAGGTTTGCGCAGAGACGTGGCAGTGTTGGAGCGCTTCATGACACGGCTCGTGTTGGTCTCGCCAGCGCGTTCGGCCAGTGTTTTTCTCTTAGGAGCCGGCTCGGGCACTGCGCGACTGCTGTGTTAGCGATGGCCAGATGGAGCAACAAGTCGACGTACGGGCTGAGCCCTTGTGCTTGAGTAGATTGGCAGGCAACGGTATGGCACGCGCATTGTTGTCCGAAGCCGTCAATTCCAGTAAACCCGTCGTCGCCGGTATACGGCTGGGCGGGCGCAAACCCGATGCGCGCGGGATGTTGTTTTCTCCATTGGGCTGCATGGTATGGTGGTGGTCGTCACGAAGTCGAATATAGTCGCGACATAGGGTAGGCGCGATGGACACACAAATGTTACAATACAAGCAACAAAGTAAACAAAGCTCTTGCCGTGCCGAGCCACAAGCCACTCGGTCGCTCGTTCCAGCCACGGGCAAGTTTCAACTTTCACATGTCAGAATTACCATGACGTTCTTGCCATAAATTACCATCTTACCTTACCTAACCTTTCGCGTCTCTCGTGCCTTCCTTCGTGTCATTCGGTCATGGAGAAATACAGCGCCTTTCGTGATCGCGGTGAGTGTCCTGCCCCTCTACCATGGCAACTGCATACTGACGATGCGACGCGACAGGCTCGGGCATTGCGCCCTTCTTCCCCATCCCCGCTCAACCCGCTGGCTACGCTTTGCCATTCCACATGTTCCTGTTCATCGTGCGCGTCTTCTTCCTGATACCTGTCACGGCCGCCTACTTTCTGCTTCTCTCATGGCTTCCTATCGGATCTCTGGGCAGAAAGGCTGTCTTGTGGTGTATTCTCGGCATCCCCGGTATCTGGTGGATCGACTTGGGTGTTGATGGAGTCAAGAAGGGGTAAGCATGGCTCTTTCCTGATCGGAAAAAACACCGCTAACACGTTCCAGCTCTCTCGGCCAGAACCAACACAAACTGCCTCAGCCCGGCTCTGTCATTGCCTCGTCCTACACGTCACCCATCGACGCTCTCTACCTAGCTGCCATCTTCGACCCCATCTTCACCCGCTCCTTCCCCGGCGAGCGAAACGTCCAACAAATATCTCTCTTCCAGGCCATACTGCAAGCCCTCGCCCCGCCTGTCCTCACCCCTCCCAAAGACGCAAAATTGCTCCCCATATCCGATATCGTCCGCGACACTCCCGACCGCTGCGTCGCCGTCTTCCCGGAATGCACCTCCACCAACGGCCGTGGCATCCTGCCGTTCTGTCCAAGTCTGCTCACCGTCACCCCAAAGACCAACATCTTCCCCGTCAGCATGCGCTACACGCCTGCCGATGTCACCACACCGGTCCCCGGCTCATACTGGTCGTTTCTGTGGAACCTGTGCTCGAAGCCGACGCATTGCATACGCGTTAGGGTCGCCGAGGCTACCTTTAACAAAGCATCTGCTTCAACCATCGAGGCGCCGCATCAAAACTCGTTCCAGACGAATCTGCTCGATGGACTCCATGCTCGCCATGTGAGCAGCAAGGACGGCCCGGTGACGGAATCGGAAAAGGAGTCTTTGGACAAGATTGCCGAGTCGCTCGCTCGGCTGGGAAGAGTCAAGCGCTTGGGTCTGGCTTCGGAGGACAAGATTGCCTTTGTCAAGGTCTGGAGCAAGAGGAGGTGAGCAGGCAAGGGCAACAGAAGAAAAGAATGGATTTCCAAAGACCAGAAACGATATTGTTTCTATTGCATCATTACATTACCATCAGTCTGGTTTCCACTTTATCGCCGGGGTTGCATTTGATTTCTTGCACAGCATTGTATACCCACCTCCCCGTGAAAATCACGCAGTTTGGAAATAGGTTGTGGAATCGATTCTTTACACGACAAGAGAGTCATGAAAACTAGCATACACACATATACACACACACACACACACACACACACACACACACACACACACACACACACACACACACACACACACACACACACACACACACACACACACACACACACACACACACACACACACACACACACATACACATAAAAAACAAAAAAAGGGGGGGGAAGAAAAAAAAAGACAAATGATAAATCCTTTCATACCAAATCTTCACTCCTTACATGTATAGGTAGTCAAGGGGAAACATGATATTGGAAAAAAAGAAAAAAAAATGTCAAAAAAAAGAGAAATTCGCATCTGGTAAGAGACTTTTTGGGGGATAAAGATGAGAAATAAAAAAAGAAAAAGAAAGAGAAATAATACAAAACAAAACAACGAGGTCGCTTTCCGGAGGATCTGAAGGCCTTTCTAGCTATCTAGCAGTAGGTGATTACGCAGTTCCTGAACCTTTTTTTTGGCACTCACAGATCTAACAACAAAAAAAGAACAGAGAACAGCCTAAATCCCCCCCAATCTCATCATCCATCATCAACCACCACCAACAGCCTTCTTCTGCGCCAACTTGGCCTCTTCATTCTCAGCATTCAAATGCGCCTTCGCCGGACCAATCAAACAGATGCCATCGCTCGAGAAGCGAGAAGCATGCACAGGACAATCCCAACTCGCCTCTGCGTGGTTCCAGCACACGACGCCCTTCATGTGCGGGCAAAAGGCCGACATCTTCCTCACCTCGCCGCTTTCGGTCTTGTATACCGCGATAGGCTTGGAGGTCAGAGGATTCAAGACGCCGCCGGTGCCCGGGAGCAGATCCTCAATGTCGGTGATGTCGGATTGGGCGAGGCGTTTGTATTGGCTGTTGATTTGCACGTCGTGCGTGACCATGTCTTTTGCCGATTTGAGGATGGATGCTTTGCGTGAGGGGTCGTACAGTTCGGCCCAGGGGTTGTCTTTGCCGGTGATTTGGTCTGCGATCAGACGGCCGGCGATGGTGCCGTGGGTGAGCCCATTGCCGCAGTCGCCGGTCACAATGTAAGTGTGTTTGGTGCCCGGGTTGAGTCCGATGAAGGCGACGTGGTCGACAGAGTTAAAGACTTGGCCGCTCCATTTGTAGTCGACTGAGCCGCCTTGGGGGAAGCGTTGGCGTACCCAGCTTTCAAGGCTTTCGTAGAGCACTTTTTCGTTGTCATGTTGGCCGACTTTGTGGTCCATGCCGCCGGCTACCATGTAGTCGTCCTTGTCGTCGCATTCGGTGTAGCGGATGTACTTGTACGAGTCGTTGGTGTCGTAGATGAGGGCGTCTTCGTATGAGCCTTTGGGCACACGCATGGCAATGCAGTAGCTTGACCTGCTGTTAGCAGGTTTCAAAGATGAGGTGAAGGGGGAATGCTGGACTCACGTTCTGTCATACTCCATCTCAGCGACGACGCTGAGTTTCTGGAGGGGGATCACGGTAGCCATGACGGTATCCTTGCAGGTGATGGTTTTGCCGTCATCAGTGGTGACTTTGACTTCCTTGGTGCCAAAGCCCATGACTTCTATGCCCTTTTCCTGGCATTCGAGCATGCGGGTGCGCGTGTAGCAGCTGAAGTTTGGTTGGGACGAGAGCCACTTGAGCACGCCGAGAAGGTACTTGGTCGGGTGGAAAGTGGCCTGGTCGTACGTGACTGCCGCATCGCGCTGGTCGGGCTGGCCAGTCCATCCCTTGATGGCGTATCCTTCCTTCCACTCTGTCTTGCCGCCGAGCGATTTGGTGTATGCGACCTCTTCCTTGAGAGTCTTGACATCCTCGTCATGGCCCTTTTCTCCACGCGTGTATCGTGAAATGTCGTATGCAGGAAGCTTGCGGTACTCACAGTCAATGCCCAACTCTTTGGCAATGTCGCCGACATGATCGATGGCCCAAAGGTGGCTCTCTTGCACAATAGCAGCGCCCTTGTCACCGTGCTTTTGTTTGATGACAGTGTATCCCTCATCGAGCCCGCTAGACAAATGTCCGCTGGTGCGTCCACTTTCGCCCGAAAGAACATCCCTGGCTTCAATCATGACAACATTGACACCACGCTTGACCAGCTCATACGCCGACGAGATGCCGGAGATACCGCTACCGATCACGCAAACATCCGTCTCCAGGTCTTGGGCGAGCTTAGGGAACTGCGGACGCTTGCTGTAAGGCTCGGTGTGCACCCAAACTGCGTCCGTCGACCCGCTTGTCTTCATGAAATGTTCGGGGGAAGCTACCGCCATGGTTGATTTGTGGGTGGTAGCCATGCTTCTGTATGTAACGCACGTGAATCTGGCAAAGGGATGTCGGGATCTGATTGCGTTTGCTCGTAGGGAATTGCTGGCGAAGACTGGCAAAGACCAGACTTTGGAAGCAGGCATAAGACGACAGTCGAGTGGGCCTGAATAGAGGAAGCTGTTCAATGGGTAGAGGAGAGATGGGAAAAGATGGGAGAGAATCAGAAGATTGAATTGAGAAACACAAAGGGCAGTTGCTCTTTTTGAATCAACAGTGACGGAAGGACCCAGTGAATGTCGTTGCAATTACCTGGTACTTCTGTTCCAACCACTCGAACAAGCAAGCAGAAGGGGCCCCGCATGTACATGGCCGTCAAGATGATGCAATAATGCTTTCAGAGACCACCCGACCTACATTAGAATGTTCAAACACTGTACCTCCCCCTCCTTGGGCTCATGGGACATGTTGTCCAACCAGAAGCAGACTTTGATGGCGAGATTCAGTCGTTTTACTGCCACAAGGGCGCCCTCTCTGGCTGCTACATGAACATTTCCATGTGGTTAGCCGTGATACCATTTGATGCTAGAGGTACTAAGGTAATGGACACTTACTTGGGACTACTAGTCTTGAAGTGAGCCATGTAGGCATCACAGCCCCGTCATCAATGAACCCCTGATTGCTGCTTGGCCCGCTAGCACCTTCAAAATATTGTTTCTCATTCCAACACTCTGCCTGCACACATACCAAGTGTAGTTTTCATAACAGCTAATGATCGAAAACAAAGAAACTTAAAGTGGACAGCGTAGACAAAGAGCGATAGGATAAATTTTTGCCTCGCATAGCCATCTTTCAACCTCTCCGTAGATCCTAGCCATCTTTACTCAATTCCAAATAGAACATATATATTACTTCGTTTCCTTCCTTTTCTTCGTTGCCTTCGTCTCGTGTGATAATACAGCTTGGATGTAGATGGAGATGTAGAAAAACGCAAGAAGCAAAGCAATCAAGAGAATCAATCAAGACAATGAGGGAAAGTTCGGGGAAGCCAAAAGAAACAACATTCGATGCCATCTCGCGGGAAAATCAGATACGTGGTGGTGGCTGCTTTCCAGCCTCGTGCGTGTGGTGTATAAAATATTTCAATTTTTTGTTGCTCGAGGCTTCCTATGCAATAGAGCCAGCGATATATATGTTTCCTCTCTTTGCAGGAAAACAACAAGGGCGGAAAGGAGTGATTCTACTTTCGTAGCGGTCGTTGGTGGTGTCATTCGTCATTGACTTCATCAAGGCAGCCGAGAGATGGAGAAAAGGCGTGACACAATGTTCATCTCGTCTGCCCATGCCGTGATGGCTTGTTTGTCGTTTTTATTCGGTGTAGTGTGGTGGTTTCGAGTTACAAAGCGTAGTATTCATGAAGGGTTACCGTTACGTGTCATAGGATGATGCAGGAATCTACTCGACAGTGATCTCGACGCCGTTGACGCCGGACTGTTGCGACAATTCATCGCTGCCGCGCGACAAGTGGCCGTTGCGTCCATTGCTTCGCGGGAATCCAGAGCCACGCTCAGGCATGGGGCCACGAGGCTGGCGAGAGGGTGCGCCCTGGTTGCGGTCACGCGATTGCTCGTCGTAGCTGGACGTATTTGTGCTGAAGGAGCGGTGGCCGCCAATAGGGCCGGGGTTTGAGTCACGGTCCCAAGACATCATGCCGCGGAGGCCGCGAGGGCTAGGGGCAAACCCGCCAGGCGGGCCCATGCTCATGTTGCCCAGAGCGTTGACGAGGAGATTTTCATCTCCACGAGTGCCGATGGGAGCGGAAATACCGGTGGGAGTAATGGCAGGGGTGCCACCATTTTCACGGGCATACTCGGCAAAGCGAGAGACATTGTTGCCGAGAGTGGCAGGGAAACTCGCCGTCGAAGGGACTGGCGAAGGCGTGTAAGAGCGCAAGTCAGCGAAAGATTTGGCAGCACGAAGGTTAGGACCCGCAGCGAGGTTGGCGGGGGCGTCCTGGAAGCCAGCCAGATAGTTAGACTGTTGGTGACGAAGGCCAGCACCGTTGTAGAAGGCATCCTGGTTGCGGGCATCAGTGAAATCGGTGGTTGCAGCACGGTTGAGGCCTCTTCTCTGCGCGTCACCCTGCTGGATGGCTTGGATTTGAGGCACGGGAGGACTGAGTCTCTGGCGTGGGGCTTCCTTAAAGACGTGAACGGCGCGTTGGTCCGCCTGACCCTTGGACAGGTGAGCAAGCCCCATGTGGTGAGAAATGGTGTGCACAATGCGTCTCTGAGGCGGGCTCAGGTTAGAAGGGAAGATGAACAAATCTCTGCTCTTGTCCTCCTTGAAAATCAACAGGTCCGAGTAGACCTTGAGCGTGTCGGGATTGTTGAGGTCGACGGCCAGGCCAATATTGCCAGCCGAGACAGGCGAAGGAGACGAGGGAGGCATGTGGGCGCCGCCACCGTTCAGCGACGACATGGACGTTTGTGTCTGCAAAGGCTGCGAGACCATGGGCCGGTGCTGCTCCTCGAGCTGGCCGCGGCGCTCTCGCTTTTCGCGCTCAATTCTCTCGCGCTCGGCTGCGGGCAGCATCTTCTTGTACTCGACTCTCAGCTTTCTGCCCTGGAGCTCGAAGTGGTTCATGGCGTCAATGACCGCGGCCGTCTCATCAGGTGATGTAAAGTTGGCAAAGGCCAGTCCGCGGAAGACTCCATTATCGAAGTGATAATTGAAGGCGTAAGGCAGAGGGAGGCCCATGTCGGTCATCAGCTGGACGAGCTGCTCCTTCTTGACGGCAAACGGAATGTTTTTGATCACAATGGCGGTGGGAATGAGCTCTTCGTCAGTCTCGGAGCCAAACTGATCGGATCGGATTGAAGGGGCACCCATGGGCGCGCCACCGAGGCCGAGATAGGGAGACGACGAGGGCATGGACTGGGGTTGATCGAGCCAGGCCTGTTGAGCAACGTTAGTCAAGCCCAGTCCATGGCGCGAGCTTGAGCTTACCGAGGGTAGACCATTGCGGGGGGCTTGCTGCTGCGGTCCACGTCTGCGCTGCGAACCGCCGAGCGTGCCCAGAGTGTTGTTCCCAAAGGCAGCGCTGTTCCAGTTTTGCTGGCCCACGTCGTAGCCTCCTCCGTAGCTTTGGCCCATGTTTTGCGGCATGCTCTGGTTCTGGCTCATCATGTTTTGATTCATGTTTTGATTCATATTGTGGTGCATATTGGGGGGCGGGGGACCCATGCGGTCGTTGTAGCGCGGCGCATCGAAGCGCTGTTGCTGTTGCTGCTGCTGCTGCTGTTGCTGCTGTTGCTGCTGGTCATCGGCACCGTAGAGACCCGAAGGCAGATGGGCGTAAGAATCAAACTGGCGCGACGGCTGGCGGTGCAGTTGAGGCTGGTGGCGCTGTGCATGAGGCGAGCGACCAGCATTGGAGTTGTCGTAATACATGTCCGGCTGTTGCAGACTCATGATTACGGGGGTGCTCTCGCAGTGAACAGAGATTTCCGATGAAAGGAGAGGCGGTAAGATGATAGAAAAAAGAGTTTAGAGTTGTCGTGGTGATGCAATGTGGTCGGCTGTCAAAAACCTCGAGGACGTGTGACCCCGGTTGGCTCGGCGAGGCTCTAACGGCAAAAAAACGCTCTGGTGCAAGGAGCGAAAGCAAAGACGAGAGATGATATGGTGCCCAGCAGGATATAACTAGGCAGGAGCGTCGAGCTGGAGGTGGAAGAAGGTTCCTTCTTTTCCCTTTTTACACTCAAAACAGCCGGGCGTTGATGCGGCTGTAGCTACTTCCGACTCTTCTTCTTTGTTTCGTCAGTCGTTGTGGCTCGTCGCGGGGCGTGATCTCATAACCCCTTGTCGGAAATCCCAAGACTGCGCGAGAACAATGCA
This sequence comes from Aureobasidium zeae, assembly GCA_017580825.2. Lineage (NCBI taxonomy): Eukaryota > Fungi > Ascomycota > Dothideomycetes > Dothideales > Saccotheciaceae > Aureobasidium > Aureobasidium zeae. The sequence continues at coordinate 209,955 of JAGFJS020000028.1, forward strand.
GGAGACGAGCACTACCAAAACCGGCAATCGACGATGGAGATGGGGACGAAGGGTAGGCAGGTGGAGATTGAGGCAGGAAGGGGAAGGGAAACAAGAGAGAGAGGAACGGACCGAGTTTTTGCACTCTGACACCTTCCAGCTCCAGCCAAGCATTATTTATGTGCCTGTGGAGCGATGATGTACATGTATCGCGCTCGAGCCCTCGCTCCTCGAATCAGAAAAGAAACTACTTTTTACATGTCTACATACCGTATCTCTCTGGAGTCAGTAGACCGGAGAGTCTAGGCAGTTAATTAGAACAGACTTCATTTGCTGTATTATTAGTTTGATTTCGCCACACCTCACGGCAATCCCAAGGTGGACAAGAAATACACAGTCCCCAAGTACATCGCAACATAGCCCCGAAGTCGCCAAAGAGAAGGCCACACGACCCTGAATGAGCAGCACGCCGAGTCGCCCCGAACAATCAGGCAGGCCGGTAGTGCCACCGGTTTCTGCTCACATTTCACCAGTGTCATCGTGCATTCCACTGCGCTGGGTTTCTTTGCTCTCTTCTCCGTTCTCCTTGGCTACCCGGCGACTTCTTGTTCTCTCTTCCCCTATTGGTCCGCCGAATCCCGGCAATTGTCTTCATCTCTCCGTGCAGCAGCCACCACACTCGGTAGCTGGACCTTAAGGAATCCGCTGCGCTAGAGCCTCGTGGGGGCGTATGCTTTGGCCCTTTGATATACTTCTTCTGCTCTTCATCAATACACGCTGCGATAATGGGCGCTCGGTGGTGGAGGAGAGGACTTTAATCTGCCTGGAACTCGGTAATTCTTTCATCCCGCTTTCGTGCATGCAAAGCAGTAGACATGGTGATGTACAAAAGGAAATCAATTATGAAACGTCAAGGGTCCTCTATATCATCAGATCATCTTGCTTATATTGACCTGTTCATCTTTCTAGAACGCCCGTTTCGTCGTCTTTTCGGTCTATATTGTTGATGCGCCGTCTTTTTTGGTGAGCGGGCCGTACCTTTACTGCCTGCTTTCCATTGTTCTGCATGACCTGAGTCGTATGGTAATTTGGGAGCAAGGTCGGCTGATGTTATTGAGAACATCTCTCAACTATCAACAAGGATAAATTTTAGATATTGTACCATGAGCCAGGTACGTCACGCTTCTAGAAAGCTTGCCGTTCCTCCGGTATATTTTCCCTCAATATACAATTAGATTGATCAAATATGCGCGACGTAGACGAGAGCTTCTCGAAAAAGAAAAAAAATAAAACAGTCGGCCTTGTTGTGTGACAAAGGGGGGATTTTCCATGATTGTGGGTCCATTGGCTTTCATTCGCATACATCTCTCCTTGCGTGTGTCCCTTACGACTGCTGTGCCGACCAAAAAGAATCTTCAATTTAGCGCCCTTGCTGCATGACAACCGGATACTGCGTGTGATACCTGCAGCATGTTGCAGTCATGTGACTGGGAACCTCCGTTGTCAGCAGTCTCTGTCAATGACCTCAAGAGCCGAAACGAACAGTCATTTGTATGCATAGAGCTTGGGCAGTGAAACCTCCACTTCCCCGTCCTGCAGATCGCCGGAAGCTCCGTGAGAAATGATGTGTCTCGTGCCTGATCATTAGATGACCTGGTCTGTATTAAAGTGCTTCTTGGCTCCGATGTAGGGACTAGAATCCAAGCCTCATTAGAGAAGGCTCACTAGAAGCCAATGTCTGTATTGTGATCTGTCATATCTCCGCGGGAAGACGAGTGATTTTGTCATTCCATGACAATGCAGAAATTATTTCTGGTCTTTCCAGGGTTGACGGCATCTTTGCGGAACCTGTGCGGCTTCTCAGCACCCTTCCCCTGATAGCGCCACAAGGTATAGATGAGCTTTGTAGACAGCTTCTTCTTCACCATGATGTAGCCCAGCGACTCCATGATCTGATTGAGCAGAGTTTCGTCCAGATAGCGCGAGTTGATTACGCAGGGCGCAGGAAGGACCAGGAATAGCGACGGAAAGTATTCCGGTGCAGATTCCCCGAAACCTAACACAGGCATGGGGCGCAAGAACTGACATGTCCTTCGCAACATCTCCCCCCTGCCGATCGCGTCAGGAACATAGTTCAAGACTAGAGAGAGCGAGATGATATCGAATTTGTCGGTATTGGTCTCCGGCAGAGGCCTTTCCATAAAGTTTTGCTGTTCGATACCAGCGGCCTGTGAATTGAGATCTATGCGCGTGACCTCGAACATGTCTGACTTGGAGCATGCGTTGTTCACGGAAAGAGCTCCGACTTCGAGCATGCGAGGTTTGCGGTCCTTGGTCAAGTCTTTTGGCAACCATTCCAGGAGAAGTTTTGAGGTGTCGCCACCACGGTCATTTGATTGTCCTTGGATACTTGCTTGTTGGTAGCTCTTCAGGCCTCCTTTGTCATCAATTTGTTTTTGGATGGCTTCTGCAGTTTGTTCGTCCCCTTGACGCTTGGCATCTGCGAGAGCTTTGTGCAGACGGTGATGAGTTTGGATCAAGTCTCTTGTTGCTTTGGATGAAAGCGAAGCTTTTGGTTTTCTTGCTGCCGGTGGTCGACCATGAGAAAGGCTCACTGGCTTGTGCTTCTTTTTTGTGCTGACCATTTTTGTGGAGTCTGTTGATGGATTTGATGGTAGTGCAGGAGGACGACCAGGATGAAATGCAGACGCGAAGTTGAGCGAGCGTGACACTTTGCACACTTTCAGATGGTCTCTCTGCCACTTTTGATTTTTTTTCAGCCTCTTAAGTGGCCGTTGAATATTAATTGCTGTTGTTTCCTTGAGAAGAAAAAATGATACTGGTCGTCGCCAAGATTTCGTCCAAAGTCAAGCGTGATTGGGCAAGAGCTACCCGAAGCACGTGATGGCCGCGCACCTGCCCCCACAGGGTTTTGACGAATTTGCTTCATCGCAGACCTTTTTTTCCCCCAGCGAGCGACTCAGCAACGACCCCGACAACACCAACGAAATGGCGCCCCAGACTTCCAACAAGGCCGCTAAAGGTGCGACACGCTCTTCCTGGGACGAGGGATGGATTGATGGATTGATGGAAAAACGCACCGAGACGGCGAATGAATGCTGCACATGTACGACAAGAGGACAGGATAGGACCATACCGACGATTGTCTTTCGACCCGCATGTGTTCAGACACCACTCAGGCCTTTCTTCCAGCAAGAACACCCAATCTACTCGTCCCCATTCCCCAGCTTCGAAGACACCAGACTAACGTGGTTGTAGGTCCTAAGAGCAAGCCCTCGGCCAAGGCCGGCGCTGCCGCCAAGGCTGCTCTCCGTGGCGTAAGGACATTCTCTACCACTTGAGGCGTGTCAGCACTCCCATCGCTGACGGCCTATTCTTTCAAATGATTAGGTCAACTCGCACAAGGTCCGCAAAGTCCGCCTGTCGACCACCTTCCACCGCCCCAAGACCCTCCAGCTCTCGCGCGCTCCCAAGTACCCCCGCAAGAGTGTCCAGTCCGAGACTGGAGTCGAGCAGCACAAGGTCTTGATCCACCCTCTCAACACCGAGTCTGCCATGAAGAAGATTGAGGAGAACAACACGCTCGTCTTCATTGTCGACACCAAGTCCAACAAGCGCCAGATCAAGGATGCTCTCAAGAAGCAGTACGACGTTGACTGTGTCAAGATCAACACCCTGATCCGGTATGTCTTGTCGAGCTCTTTGTTTTGTGGCCGTACTAACACTCTTTTCTGCAGCCCCGATGGCACCAAGAAGGCTTTCGCCCGTCTCACACCCGATGTTGATGCCCTCGACATTGCCGCTACCAAGCTCAACATTGTCTAAGCTACCAAAAATAAAGCTAGTGCATCAATACAAAAGGATGACAGTTTTCGCTCAAGATCAGTGCGGCGCCGCGTGTGTGTGTGTGGTTCATGATGACGGTCGCTTCTTCTCTCGTGTCAAAGAGAAGATGGATCAGAAAAGCATTTTGGCGTTTATCGTTTTCGTAGGGCAAGGATGGATGGGACGATTCATCCGTTTCAACAATGATACCAGGAACAAAGTTGCACAAAATTTCAAATTTGTTATGCCCTTCGCTCCTCGCGCAAATGCCACTGTTCCTTTGTGATTCTGCAAGACGATGCATTATCTTTTGTCTTTTAGTAGCTGCATCATGATAAACGTCCGTGTGCTTAACGCGCCATGAGTGCTCGAGCAGCATTGATTTTCCCTTCGCGATGTATTTCTTCCCACCTGTATCGTACAACATCAATTGCCATCTATATTTTTACAATCTCTCCTCCTTTCCCTTCTTTCTTGGGAATCATCAATCCTCTTCCTCTCCTCTGCTCCCAGATGCACCATCTTCCGCCTCGTTTCTCTCCTCTCAATCCTTTGCCGCGTCCCCGATCAAGCCCAAAATCTCTTCTTTACATGGTCGTTCTCATCTGCTCCAGGTTCTTGATCACAACCATATTGGCATCCATGAACCTGTCAACGCAATTCTGCATGCAGGGTTCCTCGCTCCTGTCCAGTTTCCCCGAAGTGATTTTGGAGGTGACGCATTTGCGGAAACACGTGTCTGTAAGCGAGTGGATTGCTGTGTATAGAAAAAAATCTTGTCAGCGTTTGTATCGGTTTTTTTTCTCTCCTCTATGGGTGCGGCGGATGTGTGAAGGGAAAGAGATGCGAGTGTGCAGTGAAAGGGATGCAGACGGCGGAAGTGCACAGAGGAAAAAGATGAGGATTCTTGGTTTTACATTGTTGGATACGGGCTTTTTGCGACTCGTTGACGACGAATTGTTGCAGGTCTTGCTTTTCCGCCGCGCTGAGGTTGCTGAAGTCCATGTTGCCGCTGGAGAGAGAGGAGTCCATGGTCGAGTTTCTTTGTGTGGAATGTGTGTAGAGGTCTCGTTGATTGGTGTTGTGTGTATGTCGTCTTTTAGATTTGCCAAGTGGCTGAGTGCTTGTGCTTTTGATATGTAGGTCTATCGGAGGTGCTGGTCTTTTCCAAGCTGTCGAGTTCAATCCATGCCAGCGGCGGTGCTTTGCTGCGTCATGGTTTTTTCTTTGGAGACGCAATTTCTTGGCATTGATTGTTCAGGACTAGAGTGACCCTGTCACTTTGCTATACCATTTCCTCGAATATTCGTCTTGATGGTTGCAATCAGGAGATCCTACTGAAAGAAGAGACCTCGAGATACGCGTTGTCAGTCTCTGCGGAATAGGAAGGTTTGAAGATATGAACAGTAATCAATGTCTCAAGAATATACTAAGAAAGAAAAACGCCAAACAGGAAGGGGTATCAATTAGTAGACCTCCCTGCATCAATAGCAGCGGACACACCCAAATTGCTCCATTCCTCCATTCCTCCAGGCAGCCATTATTCGTAGAAACGAAAAGAAAAGAAAAGCAAACTCATGCTGCAGCCAGCCTCTCCAATCTCTTTGCCTCGAGCCGCGCTTTTGCTTTCGCCTTTCTCTCGTCGCTGAGACCCGCCAGCTTCCTCGAGGCTGGTCCATCGTGTTTGGCAGCGCCTGTGATTGTTGCTTTGGTCTTGCTTGCAAGACTTGCTGCTCCAAAATTCAGTGAGCCCACACCCATAGGTACAGCAGGTCGATCGAACGGCAGCTTCTCTGGCGAGTATCTTTCTACAAGCTCATCGATCGTCATGTCTACTGTTGATTTTTTGCTGCTGTGAGGAGTCTCGCGAGACCGTGGTTCAGGCGATGGCTGTGGGAGATCGAGTGAAAAGTCCAAACTGTCAGCGCTCATATTTTTTCTGTGCACGCTCCTTGTCGTCTGGGATTTTGTGGATTTGGCAGATTGGCTTTGGATGTTGGTGTCGCGTGGTCGAAGAGGCGTTTGGTTCTTGTCTCCAACATCGGCCATGAATGGACTCGAGAAAGCTGCGTTTGCCCAAAGGTCGGCACCTCCTGAAGCGGATTTCGGAGTCTTGCGCTTTGGACTGGCTGCCAGACTGCTCTTCTGACTCATCAGTCTCTTCTCAAAGTCTTTCATTTGTGCAGCCAGCCCCCTAGTTTTGGCTTCAAGCGCCTCGACCTTCAGCTGTTCTTTGCGGAGCTTGGCCTGCAATTCATTGGCCTCGTCCTCTTTCTGCTTGGCATAGTCCTTTGCAGCTTTCTGCTTGATGACCAATCTCTTCATCTCGCGCTGAGTGTTTTCGGCGTATGATTCGTACTCTCTCTTCCAGTACTTTCCTGACTGAGAGCGGGGTTCCATGTAGTCCATAGTCAGATCCGTGTCGTCTTTGGCTCGAATTTGCGTGGATTTCCCCTTCTGTGCCGAGTCCCGGACCTCTTGGAGCTGAGCAGTGAGCTTGGTTCGTGTTCTGCTGGAGGTGGAGCCAGCTTGACCAAGACTATCGGTCTCGAGTGCACTTTTCCATGAGACAGACTTGTTGCGCCTGGTTGTGCCAGGCGTCATGAGGATTCCATTTGGTTTGGTGGGCGAGAAAGCCAGTGTTGATGGCAACGCGTCGGCTTCATGTTTGAGACGCGATGGCAGTTCTAGGGCTGCTATGCGTGGCTTGGACGGTTGTGTTGATTTGACAGGTTGTATTGGTTGTGCTGATTTGACAGGTTGTATTGGTTGTGTTGATTTGACAGGTTGTATTGGTTGTGTCGCTTTGGCAGGCTGTATTGGTTGCGTGTCTTGCAAGTAATTTGCCTCGTTGGGAGGAGCAGGTGTGCCAAAAATGGCATGCTTGAAGGCGCGGGCAGCAAAGACGTGGGCAGGAGTTTCCGGCGCCTCAGGAAAGGCGTCTGCTATTCATGAGTTGGACAGGAGAAGCATAAGTTGTTAGCATGAAAACGTACCTTCAACCGCTTCGCTACCCTTAGGACCGGTCAGCCAGGAAAGCATCATGTGCGGAACAATGATGTGGTTGTTGCGAGCTCGTGAGGATGCGCGCTTTTGAGATTCAATGTTTATCAACACCCCAAACACGCCAAACCTTGACGCCATTCTGCCTGTCGTTCTTGCCCGCGGCCAATCTTCGGCAGCTTCCCTCACTCACCGCCTCCAGCCACCTTCCGTCTCTTCCCATCAATGTATGCTTTTCCATCAGTCCTTTCCTTTTTCTAAATAATTACCACAAACATTGAACCTAGTACAAGATAATAATGTCGGCCGCAGCGTAAAAGAAGTGCGGCCTCGGCTGCACATTCTTGGGACTATTCTTGGTTGTGTCACATCTGACACTTTCTACCACACCACGCTCATGACCAACCTCCAAGGATGGCTCCCAAAACGCCTGCAAAGACGGCTACTAAGAAACAACCCCACAATACCCCATCAGCTGCCAAGGAAGTACCCTCGGTCAACTATGCAGAAGTCCAGGCCGACGAGATTGATGTCTTGCAGGCCATATATATGGAAGACTATGAAGAAGTAGAGGTCAAGGCTGCCTGGAGCAAAAACTCCGATCGCGCATTCAAACTGAAGCTGAAGGCCTTTTCTGATGAATCTACCTTTGTCATGCTCTCATCAAAGCTGACGGCAACATATCCCAAGTCTCCCCCTGTCCTCCAAGTAGAGGGCTTGGAAAAGTTGCCAGCACAGGTCAAGAGGAAGATCCAGGATATTGTCAAAACCAGGCCCATAGAGATGGCGGGTGAAGTCATGATCCATGCCATTGCAGCCGACATTCAGGATGCCCTCGAGGATGCAGTACAGGCCAGAGAGCAAGGCGTTCTTCCCAGTCTTGAAGACGAACGCATCATTCAGGAAGCTGCTGCCTTTGACCAGGCCAAGGAAGCAAAGGAGGATGAGGCCAAGAGATTGCTGGCTGTTCAGGACGAGGAGGACCGTATGCTCCAACAAATGGTTCAGGATGAGGTCGAGAGACGTGAAACCAAGCGCAGGGAGCGCTCTTCTCGCCTTCCAGCCGTCACCAGCCCACAACCTTCAACCGACGATGATAACACCATCAACTTTGATCAGAATATCGCCCTCTCCCCTGGCTCGGATATTGCACCGTTCAGCAGCGTCACTCTAATCTCCTCCGTCTCTTCAAAGGGCCAAATGGGTCTTTTTGCCGTTCAACCCAAGTTGCCAAGGGGATTCGTCTTGACTCACAGTATGCTTGCCGTTCGGCGCTTGTCGTTGAAGATTGTACATGGTGATTCCAAAAGCAAAGACCACCTACTAGCTCTGGAGGATGAATTGGAAGCGCTCAAGGTCCTTCGTCAAGCAAACATTGTCAATGTGTACGCTTTCAAGGTTGAAAAGTCCTTGACCAGAGAAGTTGGATTGGACCAGGATTGGGACGTTTCAATCCTTACAGATCTTGCCAACAGAGGAAGTCTTGCAGAAATGCTGGAGGACAACCAGACAATACCGCCTGCAAAGGCGAAGCAGTGGTCCCTGGACTTGCTTGAAGCTTTGGATTATTATCACCGCCATGGCATTGTCCACAAGCGCATACACAGCGCCAACGTTCTGCTCTTCAGGTCAGATACCGGGGCTACAGCGCCGAGGCTCGCGGATGCCGCCTATCAGGACAGACTCCTCAAATTGCAGGGTCGAGCCACCAGCTCGGAAAAGAACAAAAAGTTGGCAGCTTGGCTCGCACCCGAGTGTTCTGGAGAAGATGCGTCATTTACTCGACGTTCTGATGTCTGGGACTTTGGCGTCCTGCTTGTTCAGATGCTGTTTGGAACAGCAGTAACACGCAAATACAACGGTCCAATCGCAATGCTCGAATCACTAGATCTCTCCGATCCACTCAGCGACATTCTACGCAGGGTGTTTAGCAAGGAACCCAAAAATAGACCATCGGCCTTTGAATTGATCCCTAGCGAATTCTTCCGTAGCGATCTGCCCATCATCAACTCGGAAACTTCCGCTGGTCGCCGAAGAAGTTCTTCGCCAATGAAATTCTCTGGTGACTTTAAGAGTCCTGTTGCTAGACGCTCCAGACAGGAATCGCTCAGTGTTGGCGAGGGTCCTTCGTTCTCCCGCTATGTCAATGACTTTACTGAACTTGGCCGCCTTGGTAAAGGTGGCTATGGCGAAGTCGTCAAAGCCCGCAATAAGCTTGATGGTGGAGTGTATGCCATCAAAAAGGTCAAACAGGACTCTGCGGCTGAGCTTGAGCAAGTCTTGTCAGAAGTCATGTTGCTGCATAGACTCAACCATGCGTATGTCGTCCGCTACTACTCCGCTTGGGTGGAGGACGATCAATCGGGCATGGTGGAACTCGACGAGGATTCCGTCTCGTTTGCAGATGAAACGACCACCTCTGACGGGATCCAGTTCGGGATGAGCAGCCATGGTCTGGATTTTGTCAGCTCGAGCGGACTCCACGATAACATTGTGTTCGGTGAAGACAGTGACGATGACGAGGATGAGGAAGACGAAGAGGAGAGCTCGGCCTCGGGAACGGAAACCGATGGTCGCTTACAAAATGGGCGCCCTGTTTTCACCCGTGGCCCCCTTAACGAATCCGCCATCAGCGACGGCGAAGACACGGACTCACGCCCTCAACGAACACAACGCGCATCTTCTCGCCGCTTCATGCGTTCCACTCTTTACATTCAGATGGAGTACTGCGAGAGACATACTCTCCGTGATTTGATCAGAAAGGAAATCTATGCCAGGCCTGAAGATGGTTGGCAAATGCTACGCCAAGTTCTGGAGGGACTCGCCCACATCCATAATCATGGAATCATTCATCGTGATCTCAAACCTGACAACATCTTTATTGACGCTGCGGGCAATCCTCGAATTGGTGATTTTGGATTAGCCACAACGGGCCAATATACTAGCGCTGATAAAGCCGTGGCTAGTAATGCTACAGGTGCTGATATGACGAGAAGCATCGGGACAGCGATGTATGTTGCGCCGGAAATAAAATCAGGCTCCGGCGTCAATTACAACGACAAGGTGGACATGTATTCGCTTGGGATCATCTTCTTCGAAATGTGCTTTCCCTTGCAGACAGCCATGGAACGCCACAAAGTTTTGCTCGACTTGAGGCAGAAGGAGCACGTCTTGCCTAGCGAGTTCCAAGCCTCAGACAAGGTGCTACAAGGAAACATTATCACGGAACTGATCAGTCACACCCCCAGCGATCGCCCGAGCAGCATGGAACTTCTTAGAAGTGGGAAGTTGCCGGTGCAGATCGAGGATGAGACTATCCGACAAGCGTTGCAAAGCTTGACCGACCCGGGGTCCCAGTACTACCAAAAGATGATGACAGCTTTGTTTTCCGAGACTCCTGATCAGAGGATCAAGGAACTTGCTTGGGATGCAAAGGCTAGTAAGCATCCTACTACAACAGCAGAAGACCTTCGTGTGAGAGGCATTGCCAAAAACACTATCGTATCTATCTTTCGCAGGCACGGAGCTGAGGAAACACAGCGTCCCTTGCTGCTTCCTCGTTCCAACTATTACTCGGCGTCTAGCAACATCGTCCAGCTCTTGGATGGAACAGGCAATCTTCTGCAGCTCCCTCACGATCTCGTGCTCCCGCATGCCAGACGTTTGGCCAAACAAGCGCCACCAGTCGAAAGGACATTTGTCTTTGGCAAAGTCTATCGCGACACGCTCAGCGGCGGTCCTCCCAGAACCTTCGAGGAAATCGACTTTGACATTGTGACGCAAGAAAGCGACGATCTTGCCCTGCAAGAAGCCGAAGTCCTCAAGGTGGTTGATGAGGTTATTGATGCCGTTCCCGCATTATCGTGTCAAGCATTATGCTTCCACCTCAGTCACTCTGATTTGTTAGAAGTCATACTGGACTATTGTCGTATCGATAAGTCACAGAGACCCGTTGTAAAGGAATGCATCAGTAAGCTGGGCATCCACCAGAATACTTGGTCCAAGATCCGTACCGAACTTCGCTCACCCTTGATCGGCATTCATTCAACGTCCCTGGATGACCTCGCACGATTTGACTTTCGTGACACACCAGAAAAGGCATGGCGACGGATGCAAGATATTTTCGAAGGCAGTCCGCACGCAAGTGGAATTCGAAAGCCTATGGAGCATATCAAGGCTGTTGTAGACGCAATGAAACTGTTCGGCATTCGACGCAAGATTTACATTTGCCCTCTGAGTGGCATCAACGAAAAGTTCTACACAGGGAGCATCATGTTCCAGTGTGTTTATGACAAGAAATCCCGAAACATCTTTGCTGCGGGAGGCAGATATGATCGATTGATTGATGCTCATCGTTCGCGGACTCATGTGACGAGTGAAGCGTGTCATGGGGTGGGCGTCACTATATCTTGGGACAGTCTGCTCCTCGCCATCATCAGACACAAGAACAATACGGTCAACAACGCTTACCTCAAGAAAGTCGAGCAGACAGTACCCGCGAGCTCCGTCTGGAATGCAAAACGATGCGATGTCCTCGTCACCTCCAACGACCCTACTGTGCTTCGATCGACGGGCGTGCGAGTGTTGGCAAGCCTGTGGGCGAACGACTTCAGCGCCGAACTGGCAACGGACGCACGAACCATGGACGACGTGTTGAGCAAGCAGCGCGATGCGCCTCACCCTTGGATTGTCATGGTCAAACATGAAGCTTCGAGCACCTATAAAGTGCGCAACAGCATCACTGACACGGAAACGGAAGTAGCGAGTACAAATTTGATCCACCATCTTCGCGCCGAACACCGCGAGCGCGAGATTCGCGACAACACTGCGGCAGGAGCTGGTGGTGGCAGCAACAACAACAGTGGTAGCTACACCAGATCCCGGCATAACCATCACCAGCACCCAGTCCTAGCCCGCCACTCCTCGCACAATGAGAACACTCCCTCGTCAATCACGACCTCTCATAACAACATGCACTCCCCTAACGTCAAGAGCCAAAAAGTCCAAGTCCTCATGGCCGGCCACAAGGGCAAAAAATCAAACAAATACCATATCATCGAGGCCGCTCAGCAACGCTGGTCTTCGCACATATCCTCTCTAGCTGCAACGACCCCCATACTGGCGTTGGAGGGACGAGAGGGGATGATTGAGGGAATCCGAGACGAGACACGGCTTTCGGATGCTGAGGCTTGGAGAAAGTTTATTCAGGGGGCGCCGATCAGTGAGAGGCAGTATTTGGCGCAAGTCCAGGGGCTTCTGCTTGACATTAGGAGGAAATGGGAGGACAGCAATGCAGGTGGTGGTGGGTTGGGAGAGGAAGAGGCGGACGGTTTCTGTGGCAGGGAGGTGTGTCTATATAATTTCAGGACTGGAGGGTGCGTTTACTATGATGTTGGTCTCTGAAGGAAGTCGACGCCAGAGAAGAGCTTTCTCCCTGCCTTTGATGAGTTGGGGGGGTTTTTTTTGGGTGGCCGGATAGGACGAGGAAATGATTGACGAGAACAAGCAGGATGAATCAGAAGACAACAGGATTAGACCGAGGGTTTGAATTAGTTTTTTTTGCATCCGAATTGATCTTTTTTTTTTTTTTCGTTTTCTAAACTCTTCTTTGGCGGACAGGGAATCATGTGGTATGTACCATGCTCGCTTGTCTTGTCTGCTCTTGATGGAGGATGTTGCGTATGACAAAGTTGCAGGGCTACCTACATGTATCATTTTCCTCGTACTCTCGACTTTTATTTGTCTTCTTATTCATTTTTTGCATACAGAAGAAAGGAAAGGAACGAAAACAAAAACCATTGCAATACAGAGCATTGTTTCTTTTTTTTTAAAAAAAAAATAGCAATACGTACACGGTGGAAATTCGAGGGCTGTGGCTGCTTTTCTTTTCCACTTATAATAGTCACCGTCGCATCAGGCAGGTACTCTATACGGTTAAAAGGCAGCCACGTGCAGTCAGGCGGACAAAAGAAAACAGCTTAACAAAGACACCTACCTACTAATTAGGTACCGTTTTTTTCTTTCTTTCCATGCTTGACTCATACAAAGCAAAGCAAAGCAAAGCAAAGAGGAAAACGATGATGTCTCGTTTCCTTTCTTTGAAGATGCAACAAGAAAAGAAAAAAGAGACATAAAAAGGGAGCTGGAGGGTTCCTAAAGAATACCTACCTATTATTATTATACATTATAGGCGGTTTCTTGGGAGGCAAAAAAAAGTTCAAGAAATGATGTCAGCCTGCTGCAACAATAATACAACAACATCCACCAAAGAGGTGGAAATTAACGATAATCTTGCAGTCGAGTCGCGACAGGAAGTAGGCAACAACGACGACGGCATTGCGGTGTTATTAGCTACTGCTGTTGCTACCGCTAGTATCTCTGGGCCGGAGCTGGCGGTCTCGGTAGTCGTCGCTGCCACCCCAAAACCCAAGACCAAAAAGCTACTCCGTCGCGCTGCTGCTGCAGCAGCCGCAAAACAAGCGTCCTTGGCCTCACCAACGCGAACACTCGACCCAGCACCGCCACAAGATCAAACAATGAGCATCCCGCTGCCACTGCTAATCGTCAGCCTGGGCAACCCCGGCGCCGCATACGCCCACACCCTGCACAGCGCAGGCCACACCTGCCTACTAGCCCTCAGCACGCTACTGGGGCCCACGACAACCTTCTCCAAATCGCGGGCTTTTGGCAATGGCTCTGTGGCCCGCAGCGCCGATCCCCAGAGACCGTGGACGCTGTACCAGAACGCGGGGTTCATGAACGAGAGCGGCAAGGGCGTCAAAGACGCATACAAAGCTTGGAGCCGTGAGACCACGGGAAAACTGGTCGTGTTGCACGACGAGCTGGAGAAACCGCTCGGCAGTGTTTCGGTGCGCGAGCAGCAGGGCCTCTCGGCAAAAGGCCATAATGGGTTGAAGAGCTGTTTGGCGGTGCTGGGCAATAATGTGGAGTGGGTGAGGGTGGGCGTGGGCATAGGCAGGCCCGCGAGCAGGAGCCCGGACGACGTGGCTAGGTATGTGTTGAGGAAGATGACGGGCCAGGAGAGGCAGAAGGTCGAGGCCGCGGCTGCCGAGGTGCTGAAGAAGTTGATGGCTCTGAAGGGCTAGTTGCTACTCAAGTCGCTCGCAGGCCCGAGTACATCGAACGAGAAATAGAAAATACACAATAGACATTTTCGAGACATACAACGGAGCACAACAGTCTCTGATCTTGCGACATGTCCACTTACTCTATATCCTGGAGGACCTGTATTTCCGAAATTGGGCCAAACTAAAGCTCGCCGGTCGGTCAAAGAGGCAAAAACATGTACACATCAAACTTCTATCATTGCGATAAGTATCATTCATTCTCCCACACCCAAGCAAAGCTCCAGGAGCTGCCTAGATGCACAAAAAAGAAGACTCAAACAACTCAACAAAACGCTACTACTCTCTTCTTCTAACTTGTTCTTTTCCTAAATGGATATCCCACAATAATCAACGATTCACAAGGGCGTTAGTCGTATGTCCCGTGAGACAATGAGGGTCGGTGGTTGGTCGTCGAGAAAATTGACAGGACCGAGCACACAGTGTCAATGTCGCCAATGACAAGCTGTCTACTGAGTCTTTGCCGTCTCGGCACGGAGGCCAGAGGTAGGGCCGGCCTGGAAGAAGCGACCGAAGAGGGGGCTGAGGAACGAGTTGAAGACAATCTTGGCACCACTGCGATAAGGGGTTAGCAATGCGATAAGGACAAAGAATTGCGCCATTTACCCAGTCTGAGGAAGAGACATCCAGAGGACGAGGATGAACTTGAAGGTGTAGTAGAAGGCTGTAGAAATAAGTTAGCCAAATGACGAGAGATATTCTCAGCGGGAAAGTCGTACGGAACCAGTAGACGGCGTTGACGGCGCTCTCGATGACGGTCAGGAAAGCATAGGTGACCCAGTAGGTCAACCAGTGCGTGTCATCGGCCTTTGTCGAGGAAAAGAGAGCCTCGAGCGAGTAGTAGCCAGGGATGAGGAAACCAGCAAAGTTGACGAGGAACTCGCCAGCAATGTTGAAGAAGATGAGGAAGAAGTACAGGAGACCGAGACCAAGGACGACGTAGACCTTGGGGACGGAGCTCTGCTGCTCAAAGTTGTTGAGAATGGGGTACTTGGAGAGCTGTGGAACGTCAGCGACCGAGAGAGCACGTGTGTGGACAACTAAGCCTTTCTCACCTCCTTGTCGAGCTGCGAGATGTGCGTGTTGGCGCGCTCCTGGAAAGACATGATGGATGTTGCAAACGGCAAGGCAAAGGGTGGTTTGTAGTGAACTTGAGGGGGGGTTTGGGCAGGGATGATGATGATTGTTGGAAGGAGGAAGAAAGTCACGGAGCTTCCCTCAATTCGGAGCTCTCGGCAGGTGCGACGAACAGGGAAAAAAGTTGACGTAACTGCCTAGGCCTGTTCCGAAAATCTTGGCAAAGTCTCCCCGTGCTTGCGTGGTGAGTGTCTGGCAGAGTGCCAACGGTTTGTTCACCGACGGTTACAGAGTGGATGCTTCATATCGCAACAGCTCATTTCATGGAAATTGTTCAGCAACGAAGTTTTGCAAGAGTATCCACTGCTGGAACAGCCGAGGTGTCGTTTGTTTGCGAGTGGGTGATCGACGTCACGCAATTCACGTGACCGAGATTGGCGGGTGCTCTGGGAATGTAGTGTTTACCAAACAACATATTGCCATAGCGAACAAGCCGAACAACAGTTGACCTGTCGATTCCTCCCCTCGACCAGCAGCAGCAGCAGCAACATCAAGTGGAGAAGTCGTCGACGCTGTCTTGCCACGACGGGTCGATTTGCATAAAAATCAGGTCGCCTGTGCATAGACGGGATTTGTTTGAGAAAGCGCAAGTGCACGTACGTGTAGCAGCGGAATTGCAAACAAATAATATCAACAACATCATATCAACAAAAGCTGGTTATGCACACGCCGCAAGCCTCGCCAGCACCGCTACCATCATCACACGCATAGCTGCCCATCACAATGCAGCGCACTCGCTCAACCAACTCGATACATCGGCCGCTGTCGCGCGCCTCGACGCAGAGCGCCCACTCGCCGGCGCCCGATGTCATGATGCATCAGCATCAACAACAATACATGAACCACCACAACCCCGAGTCAATGCTATTGCACTATGCCCAAGGCTCGGCTCCGCATCTGGACGCGCAGATGATGCAGCGCACCTTCCAAAACCCACACATGCCCCTGGACCAATTCGCCCAGCAATACACCAACCCAGACGGCTCGTACATGTTCCAGCCCACCGAGTACACGGTGCCAATGAACATGGCTGCCTTCCCGCAGCTGTCTGGCCATGAGCCCGAGGACCGCCGTCGTAAAGGAGCGTCGGCCACTGCGACCAACGACAAGGAACTGCGCGAGTTGCTGTCCAAGAACGAGGCGCGCTCTCTGCCCGAGGTGGCGCAAGAGGTGATTGCAAAGGAGCGCACACCACAAGCGGAAAAGACGAAACAGCTGTTTGCCATGCTTTGGTAAGTGCAACCAGACGGCACACACACACACACACACACATGACCAGTGCTGACAGTGACAGGCTCCGCAAGGTGTGCAAAGCAGCCAAAACATCAGTGCCACGCAACCGAGTCTACTCACACTATGCCACGCGGTGCGGCACGGAGCGTGTGGTGCCGCTCAACCCGGCGTCGTTTGGGAAACTGGTGCGAGTCATCTTCCCGGGCATCCAGACTAGACGGCTTGGAGTGCGTGGCGAGTCCAAGTACCACTACGTCGACTTGTGCCTGGTCGACGACACGACGGACGCCGTGATGGCCAACATGCCCCGCTCCAACTCCAACTCGCTCAACACGGACGTGTCGGACATGCGTCGTAGCGCGTCGTTCAATGCACACCTGGAATACACGCAGAGCCAGGCTACCCGTCTTCCTGCCGATGCCGCGGCGTTCCCATCGGCCAGCGACGAGCCACAAAGCCAGGATGAGCCTCGAGGGCCGGCGTCGACGGCGCGGTTGTTTGCTTATCCCGACACGCGCGGCATCGTGGCCGACACGGATTGTTCCATCATGTACGAACAGAAGCTGCGCTTCCCGGCCAAAGACGAGGCGCCCTTCCAAGAAAACGACATGATCGTGCTGCCCAACATCACGCCCTTCTGTCCGGTCAAGACGGACACGGACACGGCCGAAGCGCTGACGGCCCTGTACCGCACGCACTGCACGTCGCTCATCGACTGCATCCGCTTCTGCAAGGAAAAACAGTTCTTCCGCCTCTTCACGTCCTTCCACGGCACGCTGACGGTACCCGTGCAGAAGCTGTTGGCACACGCCAACCTGGCGCCGTGGATCCAGGCCTGCGACACGCTCATGTACCAGAAGATGGTGCGCTTCGTGTCGAGGCTCACGCTGCAGGCCGCGCCGCCCGTCGTCATCAACATCCTCAACAACATCTCGACCAACCTGCATGCGCACATCTCAAAGACGTTTGCGGCACACCCCACGCATGTCTTGCAAGCCAAGCTCAAGCCCGCGGCCACATTTGCCAGCCTGCTGCACCGCTTGATCAGAGTCAACGCCGCCGCCCACGCTGCTGCCAACCTGCTCACCGTCGACCAGAACCGCGAGCAAATGTGGCGCGAGTGGGTCACCATGGTCAACCCCAAGCGAGTCATGGAGGCCGAGCTGCCCGCCTGTGGCTACCAAGAGGTCTACAAGATCATGACCTGCGACATCCGCGGCCTCCTGGAACCCCTCAGCTCTCCTCCCTTCCCCGACAATCCTCTCTTCGCCCTCGACAACCAAGCCTATGGCTTTGCCCAAGCAAGTTTCCCCGCCCTCCAACAACCACCTGCCGACCAGTCGGGCCAAGTGTCGACCGAGAACGTGCTTGACCGATGGTCCGCCTTCCTGTCGTCGCTCCCTTCACGCTTCCCCGAAGCCAACACCAGACTCTTGCTGCATTGCATCAGCGCCGTCGGAACTGCCGCTCTGAGGGACATAACCATCATGGGCGGTGCTAGCTACCAGACCTGGTGGGTCATGAAGATCTTTGTCGATGAAATGGCCTTGTGGTTGGCAGCAATGGGCGGCTTCCTTGAGCACAATCCAGCACACGCAACTCCCGCACAACCATCCCCAGAGTCCAACAGGAGCAGCGTAGACATGGACTTTAAGATGCAGCCGCAGTCGCGCCCCGCCAGTGCCCAAAGTAAGTCCATCGTCTCCACTTTGTTCCTAACCAAGAAACTCTGACTGACTCGAAGCGACAAAGTGACGCGTGCAAACTCGTACCAAAACTCCTTTGACATGACCCAGCACATGCCGTCCCAGAAATTCTCAGTCCCTCCTCACACGCGAACTCTATCTTCGCAGCCCGTCATGTCACACGAGTCGACAGATCTCGACGATAGCGGCATCGGCATGGGTCTCGTTGACGACGACATGTCCATGGCAAAGTTCGCCATGTCTCATGACTTTGCCACCACATCCATGACT
Source organism: Aureobasidium zeae (assembly GCA_017580825.2). Taxonomy (NCBI): domain Eukaryota; kingdom Fungi; phylum Ascomycota; class Dothideomycetes; order Dothideales; family Saccotheciaceae; genus Aureobasidium; species Aureobasidium zeae. The sequence continues at coordinate 228,274 of JAGFJS020000028.1, forward strand.
GTCAACGGTCTATGACAGTCGGCATGAGCGGATACACGAGCACATGATCAACGCATTTTTATCACGACCTTGTTTCTTAATCATCTAGCCCTACACGACAGAGTACTTGCACACTGCAAACTATGCCGGAAAATGCGGCCTCTTTATTGTGCAGAGCTCCGGGAATCAACTGTGGGAGGTATTGGAACAATGCAAAGTTCCACGGATAGGGCATAATGAGTAACTCGGTTGGCACCTGTTTTCTCTCTGGTGTCAAACCTGCCCTGGTTATTTTTGGTATATGGATTAGGCGTTTTGCTTTCTGATTGCTGGTTGAACGGTCGTCAAAATGGGAGGGGAGTGTACCTTGTTTTCTTGTTTTTTTTTGCTGTTCTTTGCAAGCTTTTGCGGGTGGTGGTGTTTTTTTTTCTTTCTTGTTTCTTGTTCTCATTTGATATCCCAAGGTCCTCTTCTCCCTTCTTAATCTTGTTCTTTTTTTATTAAGAAGCTCTCTGATCTCTTCCCCGTCTCCTTTTTCTTCCTTTGCCCTCCCTTTCTTTTCCTCCTTCTCCCTCCCTCTCTTTTCCTCCTTCGCCCTCCCTTTCTTTTCTTCCTTCTCCCTCCCTCTCTTTTCTTCCTTTGCCCTCCCTTTCTTTTCTTCCTTTGCCCTCCCTCTCTTTTCCCCCTTCTCCCTCCCTCCCTCCCTCTCTCCTTCTCTGCTTCTCCCTCTCCCCTTTCCTGAAATTCTCGAGCTCTTGAAAAAAGATTGCTTTGCCCTCCCCTCCCTCTTCTGTCCATTCTCTTCAAAATGCGGTAATCCAATATATGTCTTCCTGCTGCGAGAGGTGATGGATGGGTGTTTTGAGAATTGAGGTTTTTGATGATGACTGATGACGATGATTGATGCAACAAATTAGAAGAGGATTTGATTTGATGATTGGGAAAAAAAAGTGCTCAACGAAAGAAAGGAAAGAAAAATAAAAATAAAAATAAAATAAAACTAAAACAGCAATTGGGCTGGAAAAGAAACTGGTTCCTCGATCAGGTCGACGAAGTACAAAAGAGTCGCTCTCGGTCATCATGATCTTTTAGGGTTTGATATATGTTTGACCGTAGAGGGAAATGAGAAAATCGCCATATACCGTCTGGCGGCACACTAGGTCTTGTATGGGGTGGTGCAAGGCGGCACGATATCTGAATCTCGTGTGCGTTCAGAAAGAATCCCCTTTTTTAACACTCGATTTGCTGCCTTTATGCTTTCTTTATTCTTTTTATTGTCTGCGACATATAAAAGAAGAATGAAAAGTAGAAAAAAAAAACTTCTCACCTTTTCCGATTCTACTCCCTCTCCTTTTTGGATAGACAAAATCCTCATTTGACGATACTCTTCCCCTTCTCCTTGACCTCTCTCACCTTCTCCTCTACCTTCTTTTGCCCTTCGGCTGACACATCTCTCGTCAAAGCCAAATAAGCGGCCGCGACAACAACAGCTCCAAATGTAACACCAATAATCGCTCTCCCTCTCGCCCCCTGCTTCTTCTTCAACGCCTCATTGTCCCCCAGAATCACCACCGCGTCTTTGAGGAACGCGTAGCTCAACCCGCTCCACGCGGTCGTGCCCGCCACGAGCACCTGGAAGCCCGTCATGAAATTCTCCAACTGCTGCTGCGTGACGCCAAGGTCGTGCAACAAGCCGAGATGGTGGTTGTCGGCTGTGAAGACAGGGTAGGCCAGCGCAGCACCGATGAGGAGGAGTTGCAGGAAGGTGTTGTATTTCGACATTGTGGTTGGGTGGACCTGGGCCGAGGGAAGACTAAAGTCCCAGTAACGGGAGAAGGTTTTTGGGGCGGGGAGGGAGGCGTAGCGCCAGTAGAGGGCAGCAGTTGCGAGAGAGACGTCGCGGCCCAGGATCAGTGTTGCCAGAGAAACTGTTGGTTCATGCTTATCAGCATTATCTCCCATTATCTCATCCTTTAAGAAAAGAAAAGAAAAAGAAAAAGAAAAGAAAAGAGAAAAAGCTTCACACAGAGCCATGGAGACATGTTCCTTTGTACTTACCCGGCAAAAGACCATTCATGGACAATGTGACAGTCAATACAGTCATCAAAAACTTATCTGCCATGGGATCAATCACACTGCCCACCACAGTCTGCAACTTCCACTTGCGGGCTATCCAGCCATCAACCAAATCCGTGATGCCGGCATAAGCAAAGAGTATCAAAGCATACTTGTGCTGCTCGTGGAGGACCAAATAGCCGACGAACGGGGCGGCGATGAGACGGGTTGTGGTTAGGATATTGGGGATGTTGTAGATTTGCTCGCGGGGTGAGAGAGATGCTTTTGGCAATGGTGGCGAAGGAGGTAAAATGGCGCCTGGTTGTGCTGAGGGAAGAGGTTGTGTGAGAGAGGGTGTTTTTTGTTCCGGTACTCGTTCCTGTTGTCATCTGTAAGCTATGTAATTGCGATTTTGACATCTCTCTGCTCCCCCCCCCCAAAACTCCCTCTTAGTGAAATGTGAAAATATTGATCTTTGTTTCCTTCCCCTACCCAAAGTTCGGCAGCGATACCATCGTCTCTTCCTCTCTCACACCACCAATTTTGATACCAGTCTTGTCCGGAAAAAAGAAAAAAAAGGCTAGAGAGAAAATGGAATGAATCAGGCACTTACGATATGGTTGTCTGCTTTTGGAGACGAGGAATATCGCCGTGAGTTTGAAGTACTAATAGCAGTAGTGGTCAACTTTGAGTACGAGCTATGAATTTTCCCAAAACACAGTTAGATCACAGCAGACACAGACAGGATGTGCAGAGACGGCATCCGTGACGAAGGAAGATGAGATCATGCTTGGGTAGGCCTGGTGATAGAAGGAAAAGAAAATAGATTACCTGATTAATGAGCACGAAGGAGCTCTCAAACTCAAGGCATGGCGCGCTCGTTGAGTTGTTCCATGAAAAGCAAGACGCATTGTGATCGTTGTAGGGAAAGACAATTCTGAGCCTGGAACCCTAGCGACGCAATGGTGATGATTGCGGCCAGCCATGGACGATCGGCCAGATATGGCAACAGCAGCGGCAGAGCTGAGGATAGCTCCAGCAACACCAGCTAACCCCGGACGACGGCGCAGAGTCTTGAATCGCGGTTCCATTGGGAAAAGCCGCACCCCATGGCAATTGCCGCTGTTCGTGAGGAACATCCTACTAACCATGGTATGCGGTCGTGTCGTGTCGTGGAAGCCTCGTTGATTCAGCTTCGCGGGCTTGCTTTTCCCAAAGAACCAAAGAACAAGGGGAGCTGAAGCTGGCATGGTCCGTTCACATCGTGGTTTCGTCAGTCGTCAAGGGAAGAAGAAATAATTAGAAAGAATATTCACATGAGAAAGGTAAACCCCCACCAAAGAAGCTCCTCCTTCCACATGAAGATCATAATCTTGACAGGATGCCTGTTCCATAATCTTTTTGCAGATCAAATGGTCCAGAAGAGCAAGATACAAAAAAGATCATCCGAGGATCCCTACGGATTGTACCACCCAACCCCTTCTTTCCCCTGTCAACCTGGGTCTCGCTCGTGTTCCCACCCATGCAAGAGTGTATCTGCGCTATCAAAAAATTGATAATGAGACATATCTGGCGATGCACGTTGACGACTGGGGTGGAAGAAATTGGTCTCTGCTCACGGTGTGGCATCATTGTGATATACTGGGCGGTGAGGGGGAGGGCCTAAGGGGGTGATGGGAACATGGGTGTTTGATATTGTCGAATTGTTTTCACGCAAAAGTTGGAAGATCAATCGATTCAAAGATCCATGAACAAGATCCTGACACAAGCAGAAAAGAACGCAAGATCTCACACCAAGAAAACCCTGGCGCACGGGCATTCCCTTTCAAGAAGATTGATTAAGCCGATATTGATTTATACACTACTACCATGACGCATGACTCGAAGGCTAGCAGTGCAGTAATTGGTGCCCAACACCACCACCGTGGCTGACCGTAGAAGAGAAGAATTTACCACGCGTCCAATCGCTTTTTTGACGGAAAGAGCCAAACGAAAATCCTCCTGCTACAACGAAAGGGAAGAAAGGCTGAGAAATCGCTGAAAAGAAGAAGATAATGAAGCGAAAAGTCGTCAATATAAACAGTCGAAACGAAGGATTGGCTTCATCCAATCAAGTGTAGCTGCTAACTGCAGGCTTGCCATCGCTGTAGTATTGCGTGCTCTGTTGAACTCCTGCGCCCGTCTCATTGCTGTGTCGGTATGATTGAGGAGCGCCAGGTCCTGGAAGCCCATAGGCCGAAGCACCGTAGGCGCTGCCGCTGGAAGAAGCATGGGTACTGCTGCTGTTATAACCAGAGGCCATGCCAATGCTGGGCATGTCGCCCGATGATCCAGTTTGGCTGTATTGCCTGTAATTTGAGACACTTGGGAGGCTTGAGCGTGATGGGTACGAGTTCAAGGACTGAGAAGATGGGCCGATTGGTGGAGATCTCAAGGCACTCTGCTGCTGCGGCGAGGCACTCTGGTGAGAGCTTGTTTGAACGCCGTAGCTAGATGGCTGGTATTGCGATGCTGCGGCTGACTGTGAAGGCTGATACTGCGATGCAGCGGCTGTCTGTGACGGCTGATATTGCGATGCCGTGGCTGTCTGTGAAGGTTGGTAGTGCGATTGCGTAGCCACCGGGGTCGAAGAAGTTGCCATGCTTGGCGGTTGGCCGTAGCTCTGTGAAGGCGTCCTCATGGGAGATTGGTACTGCGACTGCATCGGAGGCATTGGCGGGTACGAGTTGGTTGATGTCTGAGGAGTGGATGTGTCGGTGCGGTTGTAGTAACCATAACTTTGCTGTGTGGGTGCTGCCGAGTAGGAATGCGACCAGGAAGGCGTCGTCTGCGATGTGGCCGGCAGACTGGAGTACATGGCTCCAGACGATACGGGCGCGGCATACATGGGGTAGCCCGGGGGCGCGGCGTAAGACTGACGCATGACATATCCGGAAGGTGCGACCATGCCCGGATAGGCCATGTGGGGGTAAGCGTGGCCACTGCCGTCAACAGCAAATTGATCCGATTCCTCGACGGGAGCTCGGAAGTTCTGCTTGAGATACAGCTCAGGGCGGATGGCAATGCCAGCAAGGCGAGAGTCGGCCACGGGTCGCTGCAGTTTTCGTTGCTTGACATCTTCGACAGTGTAGTATGAGACAAGATGGTGCGAGACACCGTTCAGAGAGATGCTCATGGTCTTCTTGACCAGCCCGTTGGGCCTGAAGCCATAGCTGTCAACGAGCGAGCCGATGAGTTGGCGCTCCATCTCCTTGTCGCTGTCGGCGGCGCCTGGCACGCTGGACTTGGAATCGGGTTGGTTTGCCGGTGAGGGCGGTGTCGGAGGCAGCCTGTTGTACTCGGAGACTTCATTCTCCTCCGAGTCACGGCGACCTTCGGGTTCTTGCGAACTGCGCTTGCGCTTCATGGCTCGCTTCTTCTCGCCGGGAGGAAAGGGCTTTTCGAGCTCGCGATAGATGAGAAAGTTGCCGAGGATGCGACTGGGACTCCACGCGACACCGTCGGTCCACCGCTTGATGCCTGACGCGTTCTCTTCATAGATGAAGACACTGCCGCTCTTGATGAGACTTGCTCGCTCGCGATCGTGGGGACGGCGAGGGACGTGATGGAGCTTGCCGCTGAGACAAGCTTCGAACAGCACAAGACCGTCCATACTGTTTTGAATGAATCCATGCCATGTCGGCTGGAGCGGACCAGAACCAGAACCACTGCCACTCATGGTGTGTTTGTGGGATGAATGTGTCCAAGTTGTTGATATAGAATGTCAATGAGTGACAAGGTTGCAAGCAGTGAGGTAAAAGCAAAGGTCAAACTGGTATTGAATTCCAGGAAGGAGACCTTATTTGATGTGAACTAGAGGAGTCAGAAAACGTTCGAGGAAAGTCATAAGCTCGAGACTTAATAAGTGGGTAACGAACTAGTATTTGCGCAAAGGGAACGGGAGGATTGGTGATTGGTTCTACCACTCAAAAAAAGTGTTGCAGACAAAGCAAAGGTGCACGGAACAAGTGTCGAGGTTTGGGAAGAGTGAGGAGTAAGGTAGTAACAAGGGGGGTTAGACTGATGGTGTGAACAGACTATGATGAATGAGGGGAAGGGAACGGTGATAGCATTATGGGCAGAAGACAGGCTGGGAGCACGGATTGCGACGGGGTGAAAGCGCTGAACTCATAGGGGCGCAAGTTGCAACGCTTAGAAATAGACTTTACACTTACCGGGAAGCAGAGTTATCCACGACAATCCTAGTGCAATTACAACCGATTGCAGGCCTTCCAATATTCTGCCTTTCACGTCAGCCTTGCAAATTAGCATGCCCGGGATGAGACATGGATCAACTCACCGTTTCTTAGCAAATGCTTCGACGACTTGGGGGGTGGTGGTGTGGCTCGAAATATATGTCAAGATCAGAGGTAATGAGCGCGTTGTTCGAAAGGTCAGGTCAGGTCAGGGTCAGGTCAGGCCGGGCCAGTCGCGCTTCAGCCCTTAGGACGGAGTGGCAGCGTGTACCGTACTTGAACAAACACGCACTGCATATCGAGTCAACAGTCAACCCAATTTCGGAATAACACACAATTGCGACCATACCTAGAACAGAAACAAGGCAGATACGTTGCGCTGCGAAATTGACTTTTGGATCGCAGCTCGAACAAGAGTCGTGATCGCGCTGGCAAGCTCTTCGGCCCGAGGAGGCCAACAGTTATCAAAATCTCCCTGAAAAACTGGCTGAGGCGATGATTGGGCGCCGTGTCGAAAATCAAACTTTAGGCCAGCAATATGGCGTGCGGCGGGAGTGCGCTCAAACAAACCTCGAGAATTTGAGGGGTTAAGATTTGGCAGGGTAGGGATTGACTCTCAGCGGGGAAGAAGCAAGAGTGAGTGACAAAAGTGAAAAATGGTTTGGATGATGAACGACAAGTTTCAAAATGAGAATGTGCAATCCTAATATACGAGCATCTGGGATGCAGGCACGAAAGAGGCGTCTTCTAGAGAAGCAGGGGAGAGACCCGACGTAACGACGCGCTCTTGCCAGAGGGCAAAAGATGCGAGAGCCGGTGACGATCGGACGTGCTTGGTCTCGGCGAGATTTGCAAATCGAAAACAACAAAAAAAAAAGAGACCAGAGACACAGGCAAGCGTAACGGCCGCCTTGACAGCAGGCACAAATGTCTTTAATTGATTTAGAATTGTGCCAGTCGAGCGGGAGTGGTTCAGGGCTAGCAGTCGGCGGTTCTGTGAGAGGGCGAGGATAACGTCCGTCAGGGCGACCCCAGAGGGGTTGCCAGACCGTTCAGTTGCTGACTGGACGGAGCATCTTCCTAGCACGACGGCAGGCCGTCCAATACGGGCAAGGGCATGCAGTAGCGCGCGAACCCCGATTACAGCCATGATACCAGCCATTATTGTTGGTGAAAAGATGATGACCTGTCCCGACTCTCAGGGACCCGTCCGCCCGGTCAATGGTGGCCTTCTCTTTGTCATTTCCTAACTGGACAAACTACTGGAAGAACATTTCTCGTCTCTCCCTCCTCTCAATCATCGCCGTGTCCGTTGTCCTCCTAGACACTTCTCTGCCCCGACATTTCCCCTCCAGCGGTTTTGACTGATACGTTGACTCGCAGCGACTCGAGCGAGCGCGATTCCAAAAACAATACGGAACGACACTCGTCCGTGTTCTGAAACTACTGAAGCGGCGACTGAAGGAGATTGATGGAAGGTGTTGAACCTAGCTTGGATCTTCCACGACCGTCAGCCCGCCATCCAATTGGCTGACGACGTTCATCATCGTCCTTTACCAACGGCACGTGCAGCAGAGAAAACGAGCCACCCGCCGCGCTACCTGAGAAATGTCCATGTTCTCCGCGGCGTGTGAGCACCTCTACTCCCAGACATTTCTTTACCACTGTGCACCGATCGACATTGTTTTCCATACGAAACAGCACACCACAAATTTCCATATGACCAGGCATGATCATTGGCGGATCAAAAATACTTGATCGCGTCGCAGTGCTAACCATCATCGCCCAAAGCGGCCATCCGCGTCTATGCGGCCATACGAGCTGACCCCACCGTTACCTCTCTATTGTACATTTTGGGCATCCTTTCAGCGCAGTATAGCATCTACGCACAAGCATTGTCATCACTCATTCACTCCCATACACATGCATTTTTGCGCAGAGACGACCGTCATCTTTCAATGCTGCCCAACCATTCAATCTGCGGAGAAGGCTCCACTTCTCGTCTTCAGCCCATGCAGGCAAGTATCCACGCTTGCCTAGCCCCTTGCGCGTGGTCATCTTCGCATCTCCTTTGTGTAGTTACAAATGGGAATCATCAAAAAGACGGCCGGCACTTTTCTTGCAGCATGGACAAGACCCGGTCGACTGCTCAGCCTTCAAATATACTGCGCTACATAGCTGCTGTGGCTGCATGCCTGTCGAACCCGTCGATATTAGTGCAAGCAGTGGTAGGCGGTGTTGATCCTTCCAATAAGCGGCAGGTCCCAAAAGGGCAAGGAGCTCGCGGTGTTGATTAGCCCCGAGAAAATGCGGAGCTGCTGCTTTGCCACATAATGATGGCGAAACGTCTTGTTTGATAATCTGCCCCAGCAGAGAATTCCTTTGAGCGTGCAGGGATATATCATGCAATTTCATGATACATATTATATAGCAAGCAGCCTGGAGGGTCAGAAAAGCCAAACGCTCAGGTCACAAGTTCGTGCCGGCACACTGGGACTCTATTTTCTAGAAGACGCCCAAGATGATGATGGTCGAAAGTCAATATGACGAATGTTCTGTGGTGCGAACAGCGGCTAGCATACCCGCGGTGCCCGCGTCCGACCATGCGATCCATGGACTCGGCTTGATGGATCACGATTGTAACATCTTGCATGAAGTCATGACCTCAGGCTGCGTAAGCCGGCCACTCTTAGATGGAAAATTTCTCTTCGCCATGGGCCTGGTGCGAAAACACGAGGGCCCGATTTCTGCTGTATACAACCTACTGACCACGTGCACGACAAGATCTATGATCGACAGAAGATGCAATGATCTAGCGAGATTAGAGTTTGGACGAAGGCAGATCAGACAGCCGTGTTAAAAAATATCATTTGGGAAGGGCACCGAGCGCTTCCCTTTTTGATTGATTGCGATTGTTCTTCTCTACCTTGCTGTATCAGCAACGTAGAAACTGACCAAGACAGTGATGTTACCTCGGACCAACCGCTGTGATGGCTTTGACGCTTGTGTGTTTCTCCACTAGAGGGAACTCCATGCGCAAACTAGATGGAGGGCCACACCGCCGTTGCGAATTTTCTGCAGGCCACAGGCACTATCATTTGCCTTCGCGGAGCCAAACGTCGTTACGTTCTCCGCTGCGCAGTCGAGAATAGTAACTCATGCAAGAGGAACATTAAGCATGATCCTGAGCCGAAACGCAATTATTCCTCGGGATACGTTTACTTTTCAATGCACATCCCATATTCCTCTACGTGCGTATGCAGAAATGTCTTTCTACAAATATGCAGGCCAGCTGCGCTGTTAGAAAAATCGACCAGAGTTGCGTAGGTCAACACAACCGTCGGCCGGATCCATGCGGTTACCTTGCGCATGCTAGCACACTCATCTAAATCTGCGGCACTCACTAGCCTCATTCGTACAATGCAACTGCCCCAGCACAACACACGCACGTTAGCGACTTTCCTGTAAGCTAATGGATCGACCCTTAACTGTATCTGCGCTGCACGACGACATGCGTATGGCTCTTTAGAGTCGGCGTACCGAAGGTAAAAAATCACGTCCATTTTGGCGCGATCAACGGCCGCCGCCAACCTTACAGAGGTTGCATGCCAGATCGATCCGCCGTTATTCACTGTTTCAAGGCTTACACCTGCACCAGCCTACCTTCCTCGGCCAAACCGATTTCAGCTCACTGTTCATTGGCAACGTCTTGCGCGCTGCGCAAAGACTTCACTTCTGGCGACTCAGCTAAGAATCTTTCTTCCAGAATGTCTAACGACTTTCTCACCGCTACACTTCCTCGTCGCAGTGTTCGAAATTATATGCCACAGACATCACACAGAGTGCATGGCCTAATAGCATCATCGAAAAACAGGCTGACGTGGCCTGGCGCAATGCCATCATACCGAAGCCATCAGGATGTTGCGCTCGAGATCTCGAGGTGCCACGGATTCTACCCGGTTGCGAGGCCTCTCGATGTTGCGCATTCACCTACTACTATTGCACTACGCTCTGTGGTCTCAATCCCATGCCGTGGAGATGGTCAAATGCGAAAGCTCGGGGAAGCCAACACCGGTGCGTGACTGAACCCTTTGTCTTTCCTTATGGTGGGCACGGAGCGCACCGCCCCCTTCATCCCCCGCAAATCCCATTTCTCCCCCGGGCCCCGGCTTAGACACCGTTGAGTCTCACGGTACCGCCCGGCATCATTTACACATGTCTCATTGCCTCATGGCGTCATTGCTCATCGTGAGCAGTGCTCTACAACTCACGAGCCAACGCAGTATCAGCCTACCGCTATTGGTCTACCAAAACTTGGACAAACACCATGTTGACGGCTCACTTCTCGAGTCTCGACTCCGGATGAGGTCAATCATCTACTACTTCCAGCTATACGATTGACGAGACGCAGTACCCGACATTGACTCATCTTGGCCGTCTCATCTTGTTTGGGTACACCTACGTGTTCTGCACGCAGCATATCACCTATTATTTGACGTTCGATATCACGTGCAATAACATCGTCCGTTGAAGATTAGCTCTCGGTTTCTTTCGCATTCAACATGAGAAGAAGTTAAACCACAGCGGTATCCAAGATGTGGTACGGTATTGCGTTGTTTGCCAAACCACGATTCAAGGTTGCTTCTGTCATCTGGAGATCTCGGAGATTTTGAAAGGTGGTCGCCCAATCCCGGCAGCTTGTGCTCAATTTTGCCTTTCAACACTCTACGAAACTTTACGCCAAATGCGCTGCGCCACGGAAAAGAGTTCAACAAGGCTCGCAAGCTCCTCTCTCTTCTACCAAATTCATCTCTTGCTCAAGAGTCCACGGGGCCGATTGCAAGTCCGCACGTACTTTCGATACCGCCTCTGAACTCAAAATCAAGAGTGCTGGAAGTAGTTGAAGGATTTCTTTTTTTTTTCCGAAAAGAACTGACGCCCTACCAGCCTTCAGAAGTCCAAGTGTCGCCTGTCGCTTGGACCTGCCACAGTATCTTGACCCATTCAGCAGGTTCGCAGGTGTGCAGGCCTAACACCAGAACAAGACCGTGTACGCGTAGATCACGAGGACAACCAACTTGCGCGATTATTGCAGTGCGTCGTGGCCCCCTTCTGGGCAGTCTCGTATCTTCGGGGAATTATCCAGCATAGTGCATCCCTACAACTTGCTGCTCCAGCTAGCTTACAAGGTGGCTTTTTGTGATCACGCTTCAATGCAGAGTTGAGGTCAGGCTCCATCAACGGGTCCTGGCGCCGACGCCATTGCATCAACAATAATGAGGGAGCACAAGCAAGCAATCAATCTTTGGTATTGAAGAAAGGGTGCTGTATGAACCTCGGTGAGCAAGTTCATCGTCATTGGCAAAAGCACGGGGCTTGGACAATCACATGAACACGATGCTCGATGAGGTTCCCTTCGAAGCAAAGGATGATGCCCCTGCTAGGCCACTATATTGAAATCGCCTTGCGAGGTCATCCATCCTACTGACCCAATACGAGACAGTTGGCACTCCTCTGTGGTAGTGCTTGCTCGTGTTTAATGTCTACCCAGAGTACGTGCACAATATGTACTCGGAGTACGTGCACACGACAGGGTCCGTCGGTCACCGCCGGGCACCAACCACAAAAATGAATACCTGCTGACGCTGGATCGGGTGTGTTGCCCATTCAAGCAGCAGTCTTTTCGCCTGGCTTGTATGCAGGATCACCATTAGATGCCAGTTTGCCGACGAGTAGGTTGTGTTTCTCGAAGCTCGAAAATGGTCAAAGGCGGCCTTGGTTTCCTCGCTTGCACAGCGGAGACGAGCTCCCATTGGCATTTTGCCTTATCTTTTGGCACGAGCAAAAGGGCCCCCTGGCACATCCTTGTGCATGCCACATGCCTCCTGCACCTGATCAATAACTCTAGTGAAGTGGTTAGAGATTTATGACGTGGTGTTCAGGTGCACGTTTTCGCAACTTCAGCTCCGCTTAGCTCAGCCCAGCCTCAGCAGCAGTTGCTGCGCGGCTTGCTCTCCTCTTTCGTCAAGTGGAAGTTTACACCGGTACTTGTCCCTATGGTTATGGCTCTTGTAAACACAGGATCAGTGTTTGTTTCCTCGACAGAAACGCAGAAGCGCCACCCATCTAAGTGGAAACGCCCCTTCATACTCTGCTCTGGCGGTGGAAAGCTACATCAACGGTGCTGATGAACTCTCGCGGAGTGTATTGTACGTTGTCTTTCCTATGTCCACAGACGGCAGGAATGGCATGGTAACCCATGCAAGTCTTGCCGTCTAATTAAAACAGATTGTAAAATCACTGATATACTGGTGAGTCGTGACCATGCCTGGTTGCCCCAAAACCATCAAGTCACTCCCTCATCCAACTTGGAGTAACTCCAAACATTTGTCGGAGAATTGATGTTCCAACAAGCATTTCAGATGCCCAGTGCTAGCCCTTATGTTTCCTGTGGGGTTATCTAATCTGGCAGCCCAGAGCATGCGATTGAAGTTGGCCGGCGGCGAAAAGATACGTCGCCGTCGGCGAAGTGCAAGGGTAAGGGTCAGTGTCAAAGCATGGAGAGACGGAGAAGCGAGTCCGACAACCACCGATGTTCTCATTGTTGTATCGATAGGACAATCGTCACACGAGTACAGCTTTTTACGAAGCAGCAACATAGTGAACGAAATCTTGGGCAAAAGAAAACAAAGTTGGCAGGCGCAATTATCAGGGAAAGATATTTGATGCTGAAGACAGGGTGACCACACTCAATGCATTACTCAGGCGCCATCATCTTCCCATGCACTCTCATACTGTCGTCTACGGCCTATATTCAGAAGAAGCTCTCGGGTCTTTCCTTCTTACTTTCACACTCCATACAGTACATTTCTTAACTATAAGACGGTCAAGGTGGAAAGGAAGCAAAAAAGACTCGAACCTAGAAGCAAAAGAGTACCATGCAAAAAACCGTGCCGTAAAACCCCCTTCCCAAAACCGAAATAAAAAGGAGAAAAAAGGGCAGAAAACCACAAACTGTAAAAGTCTCCTTCTCCTTCTATAACCTTTTTTTTGTCTTTTACCTCCCCCTTCTCGTTATGTGTATCTAAACTCTAGTACGCACGCTTTTGTCTTTCTTTTCTTCTAAAGTTTTCTCGTATTGCTGCCGCCGAACTCATGGGGAGAGTTTGGAACCTTTTTGTTCCTCTTTGACTACTTCTTCTTCGTTTTCTTGTTTAATTATTTTTTGTTCTAATCTCATATGCTAAAACCTTACATGGAAGATGGAAGGGTCTGCGTTTATCTGTGTTTTTTTCTTTTTTTTTTGTCGGGATTTTCTCTCCTCTTTTTTTTCTTTTTTCTTCCCGCTTGCATTTCTCACGGTTGGAAAATAAAAATCAGCGTCGACACAGGTGAAAAAAGGTGTGTATTTTGTATTTTAATTCAATTTAGTCTATTCTCTTTCACCTATGCCCGTTTTTATTTTATGAAACTCCACTTTCTCTTTTTTAAGAAGATGAAGAAAAATTGGAAAGGTCAAGGACAAAGATGGTTCTTTACTGCATTGCTCCCTTAGTACATACAAAGTTCAGCAAGCACATTCTGTAGAAGAATGAAAGACAATGAGATAGACATATCATACCTCCAAAAAAGTGAGTGTGTTTAATAGCTGGCCTCTGTGCTGACTACGTCGATCCTCCAATCTCGATCTTAACCACCACCGCTTGTTTTCTTCCCTTCGAATTTGCATGTGCCCGAGTGGCTAACCCCCCTTGTTCACCTTTACGAGTATAGGCATTGTTCACGGCAGCATGCCCCCGTTTTCCCTAGAACTGCCAGGTCTTGACGACCTTGTACTGGCCATCATTGTTGACGCAATTATCCTTCTAAACCGCACAAAATTTCGGCACACACACATCAGCACGGCATTAATTTCCCCTTGAAAACCATTCCACACGGAAGGGGGAGGGGGGATCCATACCTCATAATCAGGATTATACACGGCAATATGATTGTAACTGCCATCAGCATTCCGCAAAGCAAACGACGCATCGCCGCAATCGGACAAATAGTAGGTGTAGCCATTAGACAAAGTAAAGGGCTTGCCGCAAGGGTTGTCGTTGCCGTTGGCCACCCACGTCCACTGGCAGGCGTCTTCACCGTAGATCCAGGCGACGTCGTAGGAGGTGCCCTTGAGCTTGCCGGAGGTGAAGGTCGAGGTGCCGGTGCAGATGGTGGCGATGGCCTGCTTGGACAGGGCGAGAGCGGTCATGGTGAGGATGGTGCTGCACTTCATGGTTTATTGTGATGGAGATGGACTTTGTGGTAAAGGGGGAAATGGGAATTGTGAAATATTTTGGGGCGGCGGGTTTTTTGCTGTTTGTGGTTTGATGCTGCGAAATTGGAGATTCGTCTGGACGCCGTGTCTGGCATCTTTCTACTTATACTGTCGCCCGATGGGGCCCATTTGTATGGTCATTTTGATTTCTTGTCTATTGACTGAGCAGCTTGAATGCATTGGAAAGCCCCTTCGCGTGTTGCACCATAGCGACTGTCGCCCTCTTCGCTCCAGATCTCGACCTATTGCCTGTTTGGGCTCGTCAAGACACTCGATAATCCTACCGACTCGTTCGATCGGTACAGTTGTGCCTCTCGTAGGCCATGTGATTGCGAAGTCATACTTACGAGCCCTGCCGTGGTTGGACAGCGCTAGGAATGTGAGCTAGACTTGCGTGAAAAGGGCAGGTATAGGGCGCATGGCTTTCATCCTGCTCATCTGAGCACCGTGAACTATTTGGCCTTTCATCAAGAACGGAATATGCGGACGGTCGTGTGTGCTATGCAACGATGCGACGGGACCTCGCACAGATCTCAAAAGTGGCGAGCAGGAGAACGGTGCAGTATAATCTTCTCATGCTCCGCTCCGCTTAGTCAAATGGACAATATGTGATTGACGACTCTTGACCTCCAGATAGACATCCCCACAGGCAGAGTCCCAGCACCTCGTGAGACGGCCTATTGAGAATAACTCCTTGCCAACGAAGCATTGAAGAAACGTTTGTTGCAGACCGCGGCGGGGATATCAACAGTCGTGGGAATGAACCCCTAAGCGCTATTGCTGAGGAGGTGAGAACCAAGCATTATTGCTGACCAGTCAAGCCTCGAAGCTTGATGGCACTAAGCACATCTTGTGGGGGAGTCACTAGCCTAAGCGAGTACCTCCACCTGCAACATGGCAAATAGAGAAAAGACGATGTCACCGTCAGTGTCAGCACTTGTTATTTTTTGGCGTAACGCGACAGGCCCCACATGGGGAAAAATCGTCACTAAGCGGTGGTCGCAGGCAAGACTACTGCCTGGTCACTGTGTTTCCAGATTCAGTCATTGGTGACCAGTCGGGCGCGGTCCAAACACTTGGTAGGACCGTTTGCCGGATTCGATTTTTTTTTGGCCTCCTGCATGAAAGTGGACTGTTGGGGAAGCTGACATGTTTGTACATCCGCGGTGTCGAGAAAAAAGAGCGGACCTAGTGTCATTGAACGTATCAAATCAAATCAAGACGTACCAGCAGGTGGCAGTATGAAATTGCGACCATAAAGCGAATCCGTAATCGGTGCGACTTAATACCAGCTCTATAGGTTTATGCTTTGTTATGGCGGTGAGGTGCGCGGTCTCGATAATTAGTCCATGCATAGAGATAGACCGAGACAGGGACAAACGAATATTCAACTACTACACAAACCGATATAGTGATAAACGATTATGCACCTGCTACAACAAAAACAGTTCTTCACTTTAGCCGTAGCCCTATCGACTCAAAAGCAAGCAAAGTGATGGATTGTTGCCCGAGTTAACAGTGATAGAAGAAGAAACAGCAACAGAAGAAGAAACAGCAACAGAAGAAGAAACAGCAACAGAAGAAGAAACAGCAACAGAAGAAGAAACAGCAACAGAAGAAGAACCATCAACAAAAGAAAAAACAGCAACAAAAAGAATAGAGAAAAACGGGCACCGCAACAGTGTATACAGTTTCCGTTCCTATCACTATAAGCGCAGAGGTAGGAGGGAGTTCTTGCTAATTATCAAAGATATTCTAACTCATTAAAAAAGATCCCCGATACCTCTTACAACAACCATGCTAGATGAAGCTGACGACCTCTATAATCCATAGTCCTAAGAAAATACTTAGCACAACAAGAGACCGAGGAATAGAAGATAGCCAGGTCTGCTTAGGTATATTGCCGTCTAGCAATGTCAATACTAAACTCCCCTTTCCAAAAACCAAATTTAATTTTCTTCCCTTACCTGTTTTTGGATGGCAGGAGAAAGTGAAAAAAGAGAAAAAAGAGAAAAAAGGAAAAAAAAGGGAAAAAAATAAAAAAAGAAAAAAAAGAAAAAAAAGAAAGAAAGAAAGAAAGAAAAAAAGAAAGAAGGAAAAAAAGAAAAAAAGAAAAAAAGAAAAAAAGAAAAAAAGAAAAAAAGAAAAAAAGAAAGAAAGAAAGAAAGAAAGAAAGAAAGAAAGAAAGAAAGAAAGAAAGAAAGAAAGGAATGAAAGGCGGAAGAGTAGGTAGTAAAGAGATAATCGAAAATTGAAATACCACTATTAAAAAAAAAAAAAGGAAAAAGAAGAGAAGAGAAAGAGAAGGCTGTATGGGTATGGTGTCCTTCATCTCCTATCCTCTGTCCCGCAACCCCGGAGGTAATCAGCCACTCGCTTTTGTGATATAATATCCCGCTCTGTTCTCACTTTTGCGTCCCCTCTCGAAATAACTTGGGACGTTGTTTTGCCTTGCTCTCCTGTTTTTGGGGGAAAAATCAGGCAACATCATGATCCTCCGTCTCCATGGCAGTATCGGCATGAGCATTGGCAGCAGCCTTCTCAGCCTCGGCGGCAGCCATCTTGGCCTCCTCTTCCCTCCTCAACTTCTCAGCAGCCTCCCTGGCCACATCTGCAGCCTCAATGGCAGCCTCACCGACCACGGCCTCTTCGACAGCAACCTTGCGTCTCCACACGCGAGCCCAGCGTGCTCCCCACTGTTGCAGCAGACTCTGCTGGGAGCTGCCGTTGGCGTCACCTCCGAAACGCTCAATCATGCCGTCTTCGGCTGCGTCGGCAACGGCAGAGACGGCATCGATAATGGCGGTGAAGAGATCGCGCATGGTGCTACGTTCACGGACGAGCGTCTCGTCGAGCAAGGCTTTCTGCTCGTCGGAGAGATTGGCTTCGGCACGGGCACGCACAATCTGGCGCATGCGGTTGCTGACTTTGAACATGGTGGCGGAAATCATTTCGTAGACGTGTTGCTGGGCGAGGGCGCGTCCGTGGTCCATGTTGTCGTGAAGAGCCCATTCAATGACGGACATGGGGGTGATGATGGTGTAGTTGAGCAACTTGTCGATGATGTTGACGGCGGTGCCAGGGTGATCGGCCCAGTAGTCAATGACGGAACTGATGATCTGGCGGCGGGCGGGCTCAGATTGCGGGCCGATGGCGAGCAGGCGCTCCTTGCACCGCTCGATGCAGGACAGAACGTGCGAAAGAGACTTGCTGCCGACGGCGCAGATGCTGGTCACGTAAGCGTCTGTGCTGGGTACGAGAACATCTTCAACGCCGTTTTCGGTGGCCAAGGCCTGGATTTCCGAGATGACAGCATCAATTTCTTCTTCAGTGGCCTTTTTGCGGATGAGCGCATGCATGGCGTTTCCTTGTGCAGAGTAGGGGGTCTTTTCGTCGAGGTATTTGAAGTCGGGCGTGTCCTTCATCTTGCCTTCGGAGATGAGCGGGGCGTATGCTTCGGGCAATGTCTCTCTGATGCGCTTGGCAAAAGAGAGGCGAATCTCCTTGTCCAGCGAGCCGACGATGAAGGCTTTTCTGGGCTCGAGGTTGTTGCGTTCAAGCTCGTCAATCCACTCGGTCCACTTCCATCGGAACTCAAAGTTGCTCAAGTGGTGAGCGAACCAGTCCATGTAGCGGTACGAGAGTTCGAGGTCCATGGTGTCAAGGCTGCGGAAGAGGAAACGAATGGCTCTGCCCAGACTCGGAGCAACAGCGGCGGGGGCGATTTTGCAGGCCTCGGTGATGACCGAATGGTAGTAGACGAGCTTGTGTTCGGCGGTGGGGAGCTGCAGGATTTGCGAAAAGACGGCATCAACGATCAGATCCTCGGGCTTCCATGTCGACTGTCCCTGGGGAATGTCCTTGAGCTTGTCAAAGGCGGTGGCGCGCTTGACAAAGGTGTTGGGGGCCCAGTAGCAGTCGACGTCGATGAGGAACTTTGCAGCAACGTTGCGGTTAAAGTCGAGGATGTTGATGGTATCTGTGACGGCGTCGCGCAGAAGCGAAGCGGCAATGTTTGAGGTGGGAGGGACAGACTCGACCTCTTGGTCGGCAAAGAGCGAGAAGCAGAGGCCAGGGAAGAGGGCGTTGGGGCCGGGGTTGACGGGCGAGGGCACCGACAGCTGCGGGAACGAGTGTTTGTTGGCCTTTTCAGCGTCTTGGGCTTGAGTGACGCGCGCCAGTCGAGGGATGCAGGCAAGTTTCCAGCCGGCCGCGGCCTCGGCCTGCAGCTGAGTCTGCAATGCGCTGATGACGCTGGGGCAGGCCATGGGTCGCGGCTCGCCAGTGTACGGGTCGACCAGCGTCTCAAGGGCGTGTGGCGTGGACGCGACAATGTCCGTCTTTTCCAGCAGCTCGGCGGCGCGCTGTTCCAAGCCCGTGTCGGGAGCAGCCAGCACGTAGGGGATGGTGAAGAGAATGATCTTGACGAGCTCGAGGCCGACTGCATCGTCCGATGACGCCGTCTGGAGGTCGACGGCGCGGTCAAAGAGCTCGTCTAGCAGGCCAAAGACACCGTCGTCGCTGAACAGAGGCTGCAAACAAGCCAGGAAGCGCAGCAGAAGCTTGACAGGACGCCACTGGCCGGCGTCCACATGGCGCTGCAGCAGAATGGCCGTACGCCTCAGCACCTCGTCCGCCACCTCGCTCTTTTCCTTGTTTGCGCACAGCACCGACGCTGCCACGAATGGGATCTTGAAGGGCTGCTCCAACACGAGCGACAAGACCAAATCGCAGTATGTCTCCTTGACGTAGTTGTCGTGGTAGTTTTCCGTCACCAGCTTTGCGATTTCCGTCACTTCGTCCTCAGGGTTGCGCATTGGCGACTCGGCCACGGCCAGGAGCTGTCGGCGGAGACGGGTTCCAGGGGGCGCGTCCTCGTATCTTCTGCGCTGGGGTCTGCGATCATTGTAGCCCTCATCGTCGTCTGCCACAAAAGTTTAGCGACAAGTTGCGTCGTTGCATTGAAGCTCTGCATTCTCACCTCTGTTGTATCGTCTCTTGCGGTTGTAACCACCGCCACCACCTCCTCCTCCTCCTCCGCGTCTGTCGTCGGCCATTTTGTCCATGTCAAAGTGTCTCACGCGTTGATGGACACTGTCGCTGCTCACCTTGTTGTATCTGCTGGTAGCAAAGCGCGCTCCTCGCGCTCTGGCGAATCGTCGGCGCGGAGGTCGAGCTCCGACGTCTTGGCGTGCAACTCCAATGCTCAATTGGGCGAGCACTTCGGTTGCGACTGCCTCGGCGTCAACCTCTTGCATGTCGACATCATTTGCTTTGACCTTGTCTTCTTCCAGCTCTTCGTAGCCAACCACTCTTCTAGACATCAACATGTATTCCGTCGTCTGCCCTGCCATTGTTCTGGAAAGAATCAAGCAGTAGATGCGATGGTTGGCATGTGGGAAGAAGAGAAGTTGATCAAGTAGAGCAGGAAGGAGAAATAATCGAGTCCGACAGACATTACTCCTGAGTGAATCAACTGACAACACATACATCAATCAATACGTCCACAGTGAAGCCCGCAGAGCGACTACCCACGCCAGAGTTGACTACCTATGTGAGTGAGACTGGAGAGTAAACAGAAATCAATTTCTGGTCTAAATCACTCAACCATTCACTTTTCCTGACTGCCGCAAACTCTGATGAGATGCAGCAGCCCAAAAGCAACAAAACTACGGGTATGAGAAGCATCAAGACATAGACGCGAAGATGAAAAAAAAAAAAAAGAAAGACTTTCCGCGTTACTTGATCGATAGTGGCCTAGCAGGTCACAATCTGTTCATCCTCATCCATCATCCTTCCCTTGACCCTCCGTCATGACTACTGCTTCCAATCAACTTGTTGACTAGTTCTTGTCCCCTTGTCAAAGAGCAAACAACAACAGACATGTCAGGATTTTCACAGCCCATCTATGCATTCAAGAAATGGATGCAATCAGTGCGCCAAATCACGAAAAGAGAAATTCCCCACTCGAAGATTCTCTACCTCGCCACACTGCAAAGAAAAGAATACTTCGATCAATGACACAAATGAAAACGTACTCGGGACCGCCCAGCAAGCATGGACAAGTGGAGATGGATAACAAGAAAATGGAAAATAGGAAAAGTCATCCACGGCAATACCAGCAGCAGGAGCGACGGTGGTGACGGCGACAGCAAAGCGATGGTTCCGGGACTTCAATTTAACGCCTTGTTGCCTGATCAAGCCGGGGCTGATTGTCAAGACGTCGATCAACGAACTGCAGGGTACGAAGCCGGTAAAGCAGAGCAGACCATTGATGGGCCAATCGTAAACGTCTTCAAGACTTTGAAAAGAATATGCATCGCTAATTCATGACCTGTGTATAGTTTTTTGCTGACCTTATTTTTTTCTTTTGCCCGCATGGTATTCTTAATCCAATCGTGCCATCATCGAGTCCTTTGTCATTGGCGTCAAGTTGTCAATGTCAAGGCCCTTCGCCGCCAATTGGGGACGCACGTGCGCGGGTACGAGTTGGTTGTTGAGGTGAGGCGCGATTGAAAGTTCTGTATTGTGTGAGTAAGCATGACGGCAGAATTGAGGGTTGACGAGACTGACCGTGGTGGTTAAAGTTGAACAGCTCGGGCATGTCCTTGGTGGCTCCTCCGGGGTGACGCGAGTCGGGGAAGCGGGTGTTGGGATCTCTAAGTTCATCAAAGAAGGGGTGCACCATGGCTTCCACTGCTGACAGACGCTGTGTCGGCGTGTATTCGAGCAGCTTGGAGATGAGATCAATGGCGCTGGGGTCTGCCTTGCGGAACACCTGCTTGTTGTATTAGCAAATGTTGATGGGTCGAAACGAGAATCACACGTACCTTGTTGAAGGGGTGTGGCTTGATCTGCGGGAACTTGTGTTCCATGTAGTTGGGGTTCATGGTGCGGATCTGGTCGCGAGTGGGGGTTCCCAAGACCTTGATGATCTCGACCAATTGATCAATACCTGACTCCCCGGGGAACAACGGCTGCCCGAGCATGAGTTCCGCCATGACACAGCCAGTCGACCAGACATCTAGACACGATTGCCGTCAGCCAACATTCAAGAATACATGTCGCGGACGTACCAATCTTTGTTGTGTAGTTGGTTGCGCCAAAAATAAGCTCGGGTGCTCTGTAGTAGCGCGAGCAGATGTACGAAACGTTGGGCTCGTTCTCGATGAGTATCTTAGCACTGCCGAAATCGCAAAGCTTCAGAATGCCGCTGTTGGGGTCGAGAAGCAGGTTTTGGGGCTTGATGTCTCGGTGGCAGATGCCCTGACTGTGGATGTAGGCGAGCGAACGGAACAGCTGGTAAATGTACAACTTGACCTCGAGAATGGGCATGGTCGTCTTCATCTTATTGAAGTAGCGCGATGCACGGTACACCGTCTCGGGGACAAATTCGAGCACAAGGTTGAGATAGACCTCGTCCTTCTAGAAACGACGCCACATGTTAGCGCCTCGCAACGGCCGGGGGTTTTGGCAGACGTACGCGATCACCGTTCGAGTAGTAGAAGGCTTTGAGCTCGACAATGTTGGGGTGTCGCACTATCCTCATGATCTGGAGCTCTCTGTTCTGTGGAGAGTTAGTGGACAAGCCGCAGGCACGGGAAATGGGAGTTTGGAGACCTTGAAGCGCTTGTCTTGCAGCACGCGCTTGATGGCAGCATCCTCACCGCTGGGCGACAGCTTGGTCTGGAAGACGACACCAAAGGAGCCATTGCCGACGATTTTGCACTGCGTGTACTGCATTTCTCTTGTTTCTCCAGTCAATCCATCCTGGACCTTTTCGCGGATGACCTCTGCATGACGGCGTCAGATGGTGTTCACGAACGGCAGGAGCGAAGATGGGGGGGGGAAGGTCAAGGAGGGAAGGAGCATCGCGGGGATGACGAGGGAAGGAGCATCGCGGGGATGACGAGGGAGGGCATCCTTACCGCCCATGCGTAATCCGGAGAAGCCTGAAGGCCTGTTCTGCGACATGATTGCGGATGAAGAGGGTCAAGATGTTGAAATCGTAGCGGTGCAAGGTGTGTAGTGTAGGGTGTGCGAGTGAGGGACGAGTCGACGGACGGGCCTGTGCTTGGAGCTTGAGGGAGTTGATGCGCACAAAGACGACGGGCGGGCGATTGAGAGCGATGCGGGTGACGGGGTCGAGCTGCGATGCGCCGCGGGAGATGCTGCGTGTGCGGTCAGTGTGTGGGATGGGACAAGGGCGGGCGTGAGGGCGACGAGAGCGAGAGTGTCATCTGCGCCGCCATAGGAACACGACCGACCACGTGATTGCACAACCAACCTGCGGAAGAATAATGTGCTCTGCTGTGAGCTGCTTTTGCTCTGCTCGCTGCTCTGCAGTTCAAACGGCTACTGGCTGATGGCTAGGTATAGCTACAAGGCTCGACACTGCTTCAGGGGAATTGAATCGATGATTGTGTTTGCATGAGCTCAGGTTCGTTTTGGCCCATCCCGCTTGTGCACCACCACCCCCATCCATCCCCCACCCCGCTCCCTCACTAATAACTAACTCTCTGTGGACTGAACCCATGACCTTTGACAGGCCTGATATTATCATCGTCATGATCATCGTTACTCTCTGCGCCTGCGCACCTGGCCCCTGATTTTTACAATTACAACAATTGCATCGCATCTAACACCTACTACTGACGCACAAATAAATCGCTCTGTTTTCCAATTGCTCTGCGTCTGGCCCCCAACGGCGTCCGACCAAGGAGTTCAATCTCTGCAGCCCATGTGACTTGTTGCGCGGTCGCTAGCGCCCGGACCCAGGCGCATTTGTATCTTGTCTGATTCGCTACACCATCGCGTACGCAAGTGGCTGACATGTCTGCCGGGTCCCGCACATGACCGTCAGTCGTCACTTTCTCTGTTTCCCTCAGGTTATGGAAGTCAGCGATGCCTGCAGTTGCATTTATTATCATTTGTGAGTTCCATGTCTCTCTGAACCAATCCACTCTTCTGCTTCTTCGACCCCGCTCCGCAGTCGCATCAAGATTCTGTCAGGAGCGGCCGTGTGCCTTCATTGACACGTTCGACCAGCTGAACGTCGCTTCACATGCCAAACGCACATCTCCCATCATTATTATTTGTTGAAACAGGCAGCCAAAAACATCTAGAGATTTGCCTGCTGAAACGACCTCCATTTTGTTGAAGGGATTCGGCATAATCAAGGTTCAACCTTCATTACAGCCGCATGCTCATGATGCTTGTCCCGAGATTTTGGCTTCATCTCGACGGCTGATGGATTTTACCATCTTTGTGCACAGTACGCTCGGGTTGAAGACTCAACGTTGAAATCACAACAACATCTAGATATCCAGCTTGCTCGTGCCAGGGCATCCGCCAAGGGCAGAATTGGAAACGGAGCTGAGACCCGTTCTGTTTCTCAAGTCGCACCGTTGCCATACTTTGATGAACCACAAGCGATGATTGGTCTCGCAGACTACATTCTCAGATTCACAAAAGACATTCTTGCCAAATACGGGCTATGATGGTCACGAGTGAAGTCCTGAGCAGACGACATTTCAATAGTCATTGATGAATCGCATGCCTACACGGCTTTTGTCACGCACGCCCGCTTTGCCTACGTGTCTATCCTTCCGGCCATTTCGTGCTGTCTGACCCCTCGTGGCTGCAGAGCGCATACCGTATGGTATGCACGAAAGGCGAATATATGCAAGCCGTCATGGCCGCATCAGTCGACCTGCAGGAACATTGAGCGAACCAATATAACTCCGCAGCAAGCCCTCCTTTGTCACCTTGCATGGAAAGGGCATTGCATTGCATATCGTTTGCGCTGGCTACACTTCGGTAGTTGCTTATCCCATCGACGACGACCACCCCACGCTCGATCATCGTCGTAACCCTTTTTTTTTGGTTGCGGATGTTATTCCTGCTCTTGGAGTGGTACATTTGTGCGCCTTGCTGTCATCCATCACACTCGACAGTTCTTGGGACAAGCTGCACAGCCTTTGAGGACCGGTGAGCAACGCACACGCACCTCTCTCTCTCACGACACAGGCAACAGCATTCGGTTCCTTGTTCCGGACGAGCCCACTAAGCTGTGCCTCTGCCAATAGCAACACCTCTGACTTGTGCTCCTCCTCGTCTCATCCCCTCAATTTCTATGACCCTGAAATCTATTTCGGCACCTGTGCGATATTACCGGCATGATATGTCGTCGACACTCCACTTGCATGCATTAATGGGAACATCACGAGGGCCATCAATCAATTGCCCTTGAAGCTGCCCTCTGCCTATTCCGTGCCCGCATCTCCGATAGATTCGCCTGAATTCGCAATAGTTACAATAGTAAAAATACAAGGCTGTAGCGAGATCTGGGAATGACATAATCTTCATGTTCAACGCATCCATACTTTTTCTTTTCTTTGCTGTCTCTCTCTCTCTCTTTCTCTCTGCTTTACTTTGTGAATCTCGATGTTTGGCCTGAATTTCTATCTCGCTTATTATTGGGATTGATCGCCGGTGTCAGCGCGTGGGTAGGGGGGTTTTTTTTTCGAGATCTTCAATTCGATCCAAGGTATTCTTGATATTTTTTCCATCGGGGTAGGTGCTCTCTCTGCTGATAGCAAGTAATTAGCTATCTTTTCAAAACGTATAAAGATACCATACCTAGTTAAGCCTTATAGCATATCTATGTATATAACGGATGCCTTTCTTATTATTACGACAGAAAAAAAAACAATAAAGCTACGAATGTGAAATATAACATATCTTTCTTTACACGGAAAATGATAAGAAGATTAACAAACCCAGAGTAGAAGAATTGCAACAAAGGCAAAAAAAGAAGAAAAAAGAAAAAAAAGGCAGGAAAAGAAAAAAAAGGCAGGAAAAGAAAAAAAAGAAAAAAAAAGAAAAGAAAGAAAAAAAAGAAAAAAAAGAAAAAAAAGAAAAGAAAGAAAAAAAAGAAAAAAAAGAAAAAAAAGAAAAAAAAGAAAAAAAAGAAAAAAAGAAAAAAAAGAAAAAAAAGAAAAAAAAGAAAAAAAAGAAAAAAAAGAAAAAAAAGAAAAAAAGAAAAAAAAAGAAAAAAAAGAAAAAGTAAGAAACGCCAAAGAATGAACAGATTAAAGAACACAACAAATCTCATTGTAAAAAAAAGTAAGAAAGGGAAAAAACACAAAAGTCAATGGAATAGTAGCGGAAAGAAGATGCGAAATATGAATAATAAAAGGAGAGAAAAAAGTTGTGAATCATGCGGGAATCGAACCCACCGCACCCGCTCACAGTACTCGTAATTATACACAAGAAACTGGAAGGCGAGTATGTTACCACTACACCAATGATTCAATTATATGATGTATTAATACATTTATCACAAAATATAATGCACAAACTATCATTAGTTAGCTGCGCGATTCGTCCTTAGATGTAGGGGTGGTCTGTGATAAGGAGTTTCGATACATGTATTCAACAAGGCAGTCATTTCATTATTCGACATAAAGGATAGGTAGGTAGTCGAAATTAAGAAAACAAATAAGTAGATAAAGATATGTATATGAGCAGGTCAAAATTTGTGCCTTTTCATTTGCATATATTGTTCAATAGAGAACCGACTAATAGATTTGTTTTGCTTCTTTATTTAGTCGGTTCGCTCTAGCTTGTATATATGTGAATCCATCACCTCCCAGAAACCTAGGTAGTATTTGCCAAAAAAAAAAAGCAGAGAGACGAGAGAGACGCACGAACAAGAAAGGCATGGAGCGGAAAAATTTCCTTTTTTTTCATTTCGTATTTCTTTCCCCCTAGCTACTTGTTTTTCTCTCTCTCTTCTTCTCTGCCACTTCTCCCTCCTCTCCCGACCCAATCTAAAGCACAGCAACCCCCTCAACAGTCCCAAACACCCTCAACTTATTCCCATAAACCTTCCAAAACTGCGATCCAAATTCCGGCATCATGATCCCCGCTTCCGCCTTCTCGTCCCAAGAAGCAGCAGCAGTAGCACTGTTGGCGCTATTCGCGTCTGCTGGAGTAAGTGTTTGCCAAGCCTTTTGTGCTTCATCAGATACACCATCAGTGTCTGCAGCGACAGGAGCGGAAGCGTACGCGGTTTCCGAGGGGAGAGCGTCGAATTCGAGGATTTCTTCCTCTTCTTGCTCTGATGATGAGGAGTCTGAGTGTTCTTCGAGTGTGTCTTGCAGTTGATCGAATGCTGTGGCGTGGGCGAAACGGCTGCTGGTTGGTTGGGCTGTCTTCTTGGGTTGCTTGTTACTTTTCTTTTTCATCTTCTTTTCCTTGTTCCTCCTCGCTTTCTTTTCTGACGGGGTGAGTGCTTCGTCTTTGTCTGTCGTGTCTGTCTCTGCAGTCGTGGTCTGTGATGATTCTTCCTCTTGGACAGTTGAGATGTTGGTGTTGATGTTGCTGCTCGCGCTGTCCTGTGTGTCTGGAGTCTTACTCTGACCGCTCATAACTCTCAGGGGCGCAAGAAGTAGGTCTCGCATGCTGTTGACAGCAGAGTTGATGACATCAGTAGCCGAGCCATTGAGACCAACGCCACCGGCTTCAACATCAGGTGGTGTAGGAGCGACTTCCTGCTCGTAGTCTCCGGCAAGTTCGAGCTTTGCCGAAAGACGAACGGCCACCTCGGCAGTGAGCAGACTGTCATAGCCGGCTTCGTGAAATGCTGTAGTTTCATTGTACTTGGTATAAGCTTCGTGTGTTGTGACTTGGGGTTTCTCCTGCTCAGCAAGCTTTTCTGCCAACTGTTCGAGCGAAGACTGTGGATTGATGTCTCCGCAGTTGTGAGTAGCCATGTACTTTGTGTCGACGATGACAGGGAAAAGCTCATGGATAAGAGTGCCAAACTCGTCGACAGTATCAGGCAAAGCTCCGATGAAAGTCCTGTAGAGGTAAATCAAGTCGAGGAAAAGGTTGTGACCGAACAAGGGAGTCTTCTTGTTACGAAGCAAGTGCTTGACACGCTTGAACCGTGAGTTGAGCATACCGAGATCGACAAATCCAGGGACGCCTTCAGGAGTTTGAGCAAAGGATTTGACGTCTATAGCGTCTGGCGAGTTGCCGCAAAGAGCCTCGACGATCCATCTGAAGCCTGTCTGACGGATGATTCTGTCTTGGACTTCTTTTTTACGTTGTGCTTTGATATACTCTTCGCGCTCTAGATCCAGTCTCATGACACGTACCAGGCCCCTGTTGGGTACAGTGACGAGATCTGGATATTCGGCGCGAATGACCTGATGAACCAGTCGTCTCTCAAAGCGGTTCAATTCAGGATTGGTTTCTCCGTTGGTCTCTAGCGGGCCGATGACGACAAAGTATTGATTTGGCTGTTTGGTGTCCAACCAGGCATTGACTTCAGAACGGACTCTCTGGAGAAATTGCAGGGCTTGCACATCTTCCGGCTTGATTTCCATGTCAGTGAAAGATGACTTGTCGTTTCTCGCAGCAGCTCTCTCCTCGGCGAGTTGAGCTTCATCTCTTGACAGATAGGGGACTCCAGAGGTAAAAGGAAGATCAAACTTGAAGCCGACACCAAGCAAGAATTCAGCAGCTCCACTGTGGAAGGAGAAGGTGCGATCAACATCCAGACGTTCTCCGATTACCGGACTTAGGTTGAAGTTGAATGGCTTGCATACGTAGGCGCCCCGTGATGTACCATCCGTGACGCAAGTAAGACCAATTTGCAGG
The DNA here is from genome assembly GCA_017580825.2 of Aureobasidium zeae. NCBI lineage: Eukaryota > Fungi > Ascomycota > Dothideomycetes > Dothideales > Saccotheciaceae > Aureobasidium > Aureobasidium zeae. The sequence goes on from JAGFJS020000028.1 coordinate 256,531, forward strand.
ATAACATACTGTTCGGCGGCTCTTTTCGTCTCGAGGTAGCGATCTTGCAGGGAGGGTTTTCCGGGCTTCTCCTTTGCCTGTCCCTTGACGGGCACGCCCGAGAGTTCTAGGTCAAAAGACACGAAGCGCGCTTCTGCAATGGCCTCGAGCACGTCAAGAAGACGGGCGGGAAAGGTGTACTTGTCTATATCCATGTTGAAGAATGACAGAGCAGGGAGGTGATGAAGGCGAAGAAAACAATCAATAATTGAAAGAGGCAAACGATGACCTACCGCGCCAAGTCAATTGTCGTGATGCACCACAGCTCTGCGAATAGAGCAAGCACCACGTGGAAGAATCCTTGGGGTCTACAGCTTAGCACGCACTAGCAGCAAGGAATAGTGATATTAGATGGGCGATGGGCGATGGAGATGAGAGTATGGATGATGATAATCATTGCAGGGGGGTCTGAGCGTCGTGTTGCAGTCATTGGACCTCGGCTGCTGGTTATTACAAGCCGGCGGTTGAAGGAATGGCATGAGATACAGAGTAGATGACCATTAATTCGCCATGACCAGCGACTCGACGGCATCCACAATGTCGTACGAGGATTCGCTCTCGTCGCAATACTTGACGACGTCCATCTCGTCGCTCGCATCGGCGCGCGCCCAGTCGTCGCACATCGCCCGGACGTACCGCCAGGCCGCTCAATTGTTCCTCACCCGCAGGCTGTATGAGGCCTTGTCTACCATCGACCCCATTATCTCGCCCGAGGCCCCCGACTCTCCCCTGCAACAGCAAGAAGAAGGAAATGGCGATGCTGCACCTGTCGCCTTCGCGTCCAAGACAACCAGAGTCAAGGTCTGGAGTTTCTACTTGACTCTACTCAACGCCATCATCGAATTGGGTCCCGAGGAGGGCAAGCTGGTTTTTGGAAGCGCCAAATGGAGGCAAGTGGCTGCCTTTGCTCGCCAGGGAACCATCTGGGATCTGGTCGTTCGTCAGGGATACCACGGCAATGAAGGCGCCGTCGATGGCGAGGTCGTTGTCAATCTGTAAGAAGCTTCCGAGCTATGCAACGTCGGCACTTCTAACATACTACAGCGCGACTCTACTTCTGGCGCACATGCCCTTGCAAAAGCTAAACCAGCAGCGTCTCGAAATCTACCTGTCCGCCGTGTCCAATCCCACCTTTGACATTGCCGCCCACCTGGAGAACAGCCAGCAGTCCATACGCACCTCGTCCCACCAAAACGGAACAAGCACTCCCCGTGACCTGAACGTCCGTCTAAAACTGCTTGAACTGTACACTCTCCACGTCCTGCCCCAGAACGACGAATGGGACTACGCCCGAGACTTCATCACCATGAGCGAGGTGCTGGATGATGAGCGTAGAGATGCCTTCCTACACGCGCTTCAGACATTGAAAGAGGAGAAGGCATTCGATGCCATCAGGGAGAAGGAGCTCCAGCGCCGTCAAGATGAAGAGATGCGCCAGAGGAGACTCGACGAAGAGCAACGCCGAAAGGAGGAGGCCAGGATGGAGCAGGACAGACGGCGACGCGAAGCTGGAGACAAGGCTCGCATGCAGAACAGAAGTCCTTCAACATCGAGCAATGCCCGAGCTGGACAAAGCAGTCGCGATCCACCAGCCTCGAGAGCGAAACCTCCGCCACAAAAGAAAGTCACGCCTGCCGCCTACCGTTCATTCTTTACGAACATGCAAGCCGCAATATTGAATGTTGGAAAATCCCTCTCGCAGAATCCAATGCTGTTGCTTCGCTTTGTCCTGTTTCTGATTGCATTTGTTCTGGCGTTTGCGCGACGGGACGTGAGACAGAGACTCAAGGACGGGATGCATAGAGTACAGAGGACCATCGGCATGGGGGTCAAGGTCTCCTATATTTGATATTCATACATGTACTTTAATCACACTAATGCATGCCTTGTACCTGACCTGCTTCGAGGCTTGGCAATGTTTGGCGCTAAAATTATCACCTGGTTACGGTACTCGAGCATCACGAGCTTTAAGAAACGGTGCTCTCTGCTCTTTTCTTGTCTTGTAGGCGCATTATTTGTCGACCTATAGAGAGAGTGCATGCGCGACGTCATGTCCAAAGTCACGCTGGTTCTTGCCGCGGCAGGCGGCGCCGTGTTTGGAGCAGCCACTACTGCTGCGCTGTTTCCTCGCAGCAGCAAGACTCCCGCAGCCTTTCCCGTCGCTGCCAACACTCCGTCAGCCAACATCAACGCTCCTTCCAACACCAACTCGACCTCGCCAATCGTCAAAGCTCCCGTCCAGGAAGCTCTCGCTGCCGCCGCAAGACCCGTTGACCCCAATGGCCTCTACCAATATGGCTTCCCTGGACCCGTCTCGGACATCAGGGCCGCCGCATCCCTGACCTCGGCCTACGACCGCCGAACACGAAACCCGCATTGGGTCGTCGAGCACATCACCCCAGCATCGCTCGCAAACAGCAATGCCGACCGCAAGCATTCTGTCTTTGTCGAAGACGCCGCCATCCCTGAAAAGTTCCGCGCAAAGCTCAAGGATTACTTCCGCAGTGGATATGACAGGGGTCACCAGGTTCCTGCTGCTGATGCCAAGTGGTCGCAGCAAGCCATGGATGATACGTTTGCCTTGAGCAACATGTGTCCTCAGGTCGGCGAGGGCTTCAACAGAGACTACTGGTCTCACTTTGAGGACTTTTGCCGTCGTCTTACCGGCAAGTATCCTTCTGTGCGTATCGTGACGGGACCGCTATATCTTCCAAAGAAGGAGGCAGATGGCAAGTGGAGGGTCAGTTACGAGGTGATTGGTAGCCCGCCAAACATAGCGGTTCCCACACACTTCTACAAGGTCATCTTTGCCGAGGATGGCAAGGTGGGTGGGAATGTCAGTCTGGGTGCCTTTGTGTTGCCCAATGCAAAGATACCAAACGACAAGCCGCTGCAAGACTTTGAGGTGCCTCTTGAGGCCGTGGAGAGGTGAGTTTTACTGAATCCGACTCGAGTAAGCGTCGAGGCTGACCGTATTATTCTACAGAGCATCGGGCCTTGAGTTTGCTTCGCTGTTGCCGCCGGCGCAGAGAAAGTCGTTGTGCAAGGAGATCAAATGCTCCATCATTGTCAAGGATTACTCGCAGCGACAAAAGACGCTGGCTAACCCTGTTCCTCCTCATCCAAAGGCTTAGAGATATATTGTACATCACCCAATGTTTTATGCCATTATATTCGTACACTTCCGCCTCGTCTATGTGCATCCCGTGTCCGTTTTGTTTACATCATGAGACCTGCTCCTCCGGAACTGGCTTCTCTCTGTATGCGGTTGATGTATTGCTTGGACACGACATTCCAGGCCGACATGTATTTCTCCATGCACTGCGAGTAGCAGGTGCTTTCGCCCGATGAGAGGGATGAGCCGGGCTTGGGGACGCAGCGTTCGAAGCAGTGTTCGTTGAGTTTCTGTTTTTCGTGTGTGTTAACATATGATGTGTGAGTGAGAACGAGGAAGGAGAGAACGAGGAAGGAGAGAATGGGGAAGGAGAGAACGGGGAAGGAGAGAACGGGGAAGGAGAGAACGGGGAAGGAGAGAACGGGGAAGGAGAGAACGAGGAAGGAGAGAAATTGCATAGAGGGCAATTACCTCGACGAGCTGTCTGGCATTGGCGACGGCGGCTTCTTGGGCGACCTGCTGCTTGATGGCTTGTGATTGCGACGAAGACATGATTGTTTTTTTTGTCGGTGTATTGGAAAGTGCTGCAATTGAAAGCACAAAAGTCGATGGTGCACGTCATTTGCACATGTTTGCCCTGTTTGACGGTCGTGTTGTGCTCGTTCTGGAAGCTCGAGATGACACGAAACACAGTTGCTCTTTCCCCTTGAACGGCTGCTGCTGCTTCCACTTTGGCTCGGAAACTGAAACCCAAGTTTCTATAGCTGTAAAATCCCAATTTTGATCAACGACAATGCGCTTCTCATCTCTTGTCGGAGCCGCAGTGCTGGCGGGAGCAGCAACAGCACAAGAATCCACGTCGGACGTCAAGAGCATTTCCCTCCGCACACACTCTCTGGTGCAACCATACCTAGACTCGGACCTGCAATCGCGCTGGTGGGACTTTGGCGGCGACACCATCATCCGCGCCGACAAGCACATCCGCCTGACCTCGGACCGCCCCTCTCAGTCCGGCTGGATCTACTCGCGCGTGCCCCTCACGGCCACAAACTGGGAAATCGAAGTTGAATTCAACATCAATGGCCAAGGAAACCTGTTTGGTGATGGTTTCGCCATGTGGGTGACTAAAGATAGGGCGCAGCAGGGCCCCGTGTTTGGGAGTAAGGACAAGTTTGAGGGCTTGGGCGTCTTCTTTGACACATACAAGAACAACAGGCCGGGAGTCGTGTTTCCCTATGTCATGGCTATGCAGGGCGACGGCAATACTGCATATGACCAGGGCCATGATGGCAAGGCGAACGAACTTGCCGGGTGTTCGGTATGTCTTTTCCTCAAACATCTCCTTCCACCTGACCCACACTAACAACCCCAACAGGCACGCGGTCTCCGCAATGCAAACATCCCCACAAAAGCCCGCATCACCTACTTCGCCGAAAAATCCCTCGCCGTCGAACTCCAATACAAGAAAGAAGACGAATGGACGCCCTGCTTCGACGTCCCCAACATCAAACTCCCCTCCATCACCTACCTTGGTTTCTCCGCCGAAACCGGAGAGCTGAGCGACAACCACGATATCGTCAAGGTCGAGACGAAGAATTTGTATTCTCCGTCAGGCGCGGCGGGTACGGCAAAGGATTATAGCAAGGGTGCCTACAAGCAGAATCAGTTTGGCAAGTCCGATGCCGAGGGCAAGAAGAGTGGTGGCTGGGGTTGGTTCTTTTTGAAATTTGTGCTGTTCGGATTGGCTTTGACGGGTGCTTATGTCGGTTTCACCGTTTACCGTGCCAGCAGAAGGCGAGACAGATTCTGAAAAGGGGGGTGAGTAGCATCTCTTCTTTTTTCTTTTTTCTTCCTGTTCCAGTTCACACAAAAAGAAAGAAAAAAAAGCTTCACGGGGAAAGAGAGACTAGTACAGACATATCGCCTCTTTCCCCTTCTTTCTTTCCTTCTTTTTACTATACATATCCCTTCCCCAATCTTACACTATTTTCAAAAGAAAAGAAGAGTCTCAGATGCTTTATGCTTTTGTTCAAAGGCAACTTTTACAGCCGGGAGACCTTTCTGAAATATCGATATCTGCATGTAAGGGTAAAAAGAGCTTCCTTTTTTTTGTTCTTGCCCTCTTAGGGAGGTTTCTTTTTTTCTGCCCTTTGCTGCAGATATTACGATAACATAGGTGCGTCCCTCTAGGCTACCTTTAGCAAAAAAACATTATTTTTTCCTTTTTTCTTTTTCCCCCCTTCCCTCAGACAGAAGATTCGCTGCGAGTTTCCGGCCGTCTGTCCTTTTTTTTTTTTATTTTTTTATGTTTCTTTTATCTTTTTTTTTATCTTACAGAGATCTTGTTCCCTGCCCTTGCCCTACTCTGCTCTTACCATGCCCTTGCCATGACCTTACCCTGCCCCTAATCCTACTCTGCCCTTAAATACCTTTCTCTCGAGACTATAACCCAAGATGGGATCAACCTTTATCAGCACACTCTACTAGACTAAGCCGTAGACCGCCAGACCAAGCGGAAGTCCAAACAGTTTGGTGCCAGGCAAAAGGCCGCTACAACGTCCTCTATGCTACACACACTTCTCAGTCACACATCTCAATCAAGGAATTCTCCACCCGTCACGTTGCGTTGTAAGCCGTGTTATCGGAAGCTGTATTGTTGGAAGGCGAGTTGTTGGAAGCCATCCATGTTAGGGGTTAGCAGAAGCAGTTGGTCTCTTATGTGTAAAGGGTCTAAAGTATGTAGGGTGTAGCGTTCTTTTTTGTTGGAATAGAAAGTCTATGTACATAAACGACGGATGAAAAGAAAACAAAAATAATTCCAAAACAATAAAATGTCCAAAAAAAAAAGAAAAAAAAAGGTGAAAAGAAAGAAGGAAAAAGGGCTTGTCCTCAGAAAAAATAAGTGTCTCTCCAAGAAATGTGTTATCATAGCAAATAGCAGGCGAACCACAGAAACCCTTTTTTTGGAAATAAAAAGAGGGAACGGGTTTGTCATGTATTCTTTTTTTTGCTTTTCAACTTTGGCTTATTGTTATCATCATAGGACGGGAGTGTTTTGTGTGTTGGGGGCTTCTGTGATCGATCCCTTCTCATCTCTTTTCTTCCTGACCACCACTTCTTCCCTGTCCACTGTTCTTTTGTCTCTGTTCTCCTACTTATTTATTCTCTTTTTCCTCATGGTAAGAAAATAAGAAACGCAGTCGTTCAAAATCCCTCTTCTTTTGCTGGCAGCAAATAAATGTGGGATTTTCATCTCAACAAAGAGAGATCAAGAAGGAGGGAAAAAAAACACGATACCCAGAAAAGAAAAAAATGGCAGCGCGAAAGGAAAAGAAAAGAAAGAGACAAGAGAAATAAATAGAAACACCAAAAAGGAAAAGAAAGACGGAGCCAGCGCTTCCGATTGAAAACTATCGATTTGTGAAAATCTCTCATGACCCAAATCCTGTGTTTTCCGGAAAGAGGAAAAAGGACTTTTTGAGGGCTCGAGATGGAATATTTTATCGTCAATAGCGCCTTAGGGTGCTAAACACGTCTTCCTGTTTCTTTTTTGGGCATTCTCTTTCTTACTCTTTTTCTCTCTCGATCTCTCCATTTGTGCTGTTCATTCTTTTGTGGATAAAATTCTTTTTTTCTTTCTTCTTCTTTCTTTCTTCTCCTTAAAACCCCAAACATTTTTTCTTTTTTTTGCAAAGAAGAGGGATTTGGACAAATGGTCTCTTACTTTTTCTAGGATTTAGAAGAGAGAAAAAAAAGGGAAAAGAAAGAAACGAAAAGGGAGAGGAGAAGACGGCAAGAGAAATGAAAAAAAGAAGGGAGAAACCACTCACCAAGCAAATCAAAGAGAGCAAGAGAAGAAGAAAGCAAGCGAGAGCAGAAGAGATTCCGAAACCAAAAATCTCCCCCTACGATCTCTGTTCATTGTTTCAGTCATTTTTGTTTCAAAGGGGGTGTGCGTTTGCCATGCCGCTGTTACACGGCATGCTGCAGAATGCATTGCGCTGCCCTTTGGTTTTTTTTTGGGGGGACTGGAATGTGTGTGATTGGTCTTCGGCACTGGGGGATTGGGATGGATTCTGTTTTTCCTGCTGTGAGTAGCCGGTCAGTATATTGTATTACAGAATTTACAAACTCCATTTACCTCTGCATCCTTTCGCTGCCTGCTATTTTTGATAATGCTTGTAATTTTGCACAAAAAGGAGGTTGAGAAATCAGTGAGAGAGAGAGGACCTTGGAAGTGCGCCAAGTTCCCCCGACGCCACGTGACTGTCCACCAGCCACACATGGTCTTTTTGCATCAGCCACAGTTGGAAAAGGAAATCCTAACTTCATGTCCTTTTCACGTGCTGTCTTTTCTCGACTACCCGCGAGTATCAATCAGCCTTTTTTTTGATTTCGTTGTTTGTGTATTGTGTCTTCTTCCTTGCCCCCGGGGGGAAAGTGTGGAGTAGTATCTTTTTTTGAGCATGTCGTCGTCGTCTTGGATTGATCAGGTCAGGTCGTCACATAACCTTCAATTGGCCGTCACGGCCGTGGCCTCTGGAGTCCTGGTCGGCAGTGCCATTTTGGGATTGCAGAAGGCGAAGCAGCAGTATCGGGTCTTTGATCTCAAGAGTTCGATCCCGGATCTTGATCAAGAGGAAAGCGTCATCAGGGTATGTATCCTTTTTTTTGTTCTTGTTTCTCTCCTTTTTCTTTGTTTCTCTGTTTCACGAAGCGCATTGAATGGGGTTTCTTTCTTCTTCTTTTTCTATCATCTTTTTCCTCGGGGTTTTTTTTCCTTCTCGTCTACAAGTCACGAGTGATTTCTTGATATCTCGATTTCTGGTTAAGAGAGATATAAATTGATTTTCCCCCACCTTTGTATTGCAGATAAACGATTTCGGGGGTGCCGCAGTGGACACGTCAAAATCAACCAAAGAGGACGAAAGAAGCGCCGCTCTGGCAGCACGAGCACGTCTGGGCGACTACGACGAAGACCTCATACTCGAGCAACTAGCGCGCAACCGCGTCTTCCTCGGCGATGCGGGCCTCAAAAACCTGCGCGACGCCTTCATCATTGTTGTGGGTGTTGGCGGCGTGGGCTCACATGCCGCGGCCGCACTCGCCAGATCGGGAGCCGGCAAGCTGCGCTTGATCGATTTCGACCAGGTGACGCTGTCTTCTTTGAACAGACATGCGGTGGCGACGCTGGCGGACGTGGGCACCCCCAAGGTGCACTGTTTGCGCAAACGGCTGGAGCAAATCACGCCGTGGACGCACTTTGACTGCGTCAACGAGTTGTTCGACGCCAGCACCGCGGACCGCCAGCTCGCGGCCTGGAAGGCAACGCACAAACCGGATTTTGTCATCGACGCCATCGACAACATTGGTAGCAAAGTGGACTTGCTGGCCTACTGCCACAACAACAAGATCCCCGTCATCTCGTCGATGGGCGCGGGCTGCAAGTCCGACCCCACGCGCGTCTATTTGGGCGATATTTCGGCAAGCACCGATGATCCCCTGTCGCGCAGTACGCGCCGGCGGCTGCGTCTCAAAGGCATCTCGTCCGGCATCCCGGTAGTCTTTTCGTCCGAAAAATCGTCGCCGGAAAAAGCCCAGCTGCTGCCTCTGTCCGAGGACGAACACGCAAAGGGAAGCGTCAACGAACTGGGCGTGCTGCCAGACTTCCGGGTCAGGATCTTGCCCGTGCTGGGCACCATGCCGGCCATCTTCGGCCTGTGCGTGGCCAACCACGTCATGCTGAGCCTGGGCAACTACCCGCACGAATACCTGCCGTCCAAGTCGCGCGACAAAATGTACGACGGAATACTAGCCGCGCTGCAGGGCTGCGAGGAGCGCTTGGCCCGCCACCTGCTGCACGACCCGCTTGGCCTGCGTATCCCCATCACAGCTGACGACGTGGGCTACGCTGTTGAGGAAATCTATCGCGGTCGCAGCGTCGTCAGCGGACTGGCGTCGCGGCTTGCGCTGGTGCGATGGAGGAGACCAGAGGCAGAAGGCTTCGTGGTCACGGATACGCCGGGCCAGAAGCACACGACGCTGAAAGTGGCAGAGCTGGTCTGTATGACCAAAGATGAAGTCGCGCGGCACGAGAAGCTGGTGTTGAAGGGTGACAAGACACCCGAGGATATCTACGATGCCAAAGTCATTGCATTGGTAGAGGCCAGACTGAAGGAGGAGCAAAAGTTCAGGGATCAGAAGTAGAGTCCTTTTCAATAGACAAGAGAAAAACAGGTTCATGTTGATAGCAAACAATCGATGTAGTGACAGCAGAACTTGTTGGCAATCAGTCTTTTGTTGATGTCGTTCGCGAGTTCTGCTCGCCCCTTCGTGCCGAGTATATTCTGTTGGTTCTTCTATCGAGTTCATGTTCTACGTCGTCTGAATCATATCGATTGATATCTAGTCTCAAGGCTGCATATAAACGTGGATGTGTCTAGTCTTAAAGCTGGATATAAACGTGGAGGTGTTCTACAAACGACTGGGAAACATCGTTGTCGTGGTAGACGGTGGAGAACAAGCCAAGTGTACTGATGGCGACTCTGGCTTGTCGTCATCATGACAGAGTCACTCGTCGTCAGCAAGCCATCCCCTGCACATATTGACGGCCCGCTCCCAACGCTTGACCATCTTCTTACTCTGCGCCTTGTCCATTTTGGCATTGAAGGTAGTCTGGCCAGTAGTGTTGATGGCCTTCAACCCATCAAAGTCAGTCCACACGCCAGCAGCAAAACCGGCGGCAATAGCAGCGCCCAGAGCCGTCGTCTCGCGCATCTGCGGGCGCACAATGGGGATGCCGTTTTCGGCGAGAATGTCGGCTTGGATCTGCATGCAGAGCTCGCTGTTGGACATGCCGCCGTCGACCTTGAGCTCTTGCAGCGGGTGGCCGCTGTCCTTTTCCATGGCGTCGAGCACGGCTTTGGTCTGGTAGCACACGGCCTCGAGCGTGGCGCGGGCAATGTGGCCGCGCTGCGTGTGCTGGGTGATGCCGAAGATGGTGCCCTGCGTGTCGGTTATCCAGTAAGGGGCGAAGAGGCCGCTGAAGGCCGTCACGAAGACCAGGCCGCCGTTGTCGTCGACGGTGCCGGCCAGCTCGGTGATTTTGGATGAGTCGAAGCTGAAGCCCAGGTTGTTCATGAGGAATTTGACGCCCGAGCCGGCCACGGCGATGGAGCCTTCGAGCGCGTAGCTGGGCTTCCCGTCAAAGTCGTAGGCCACGGTTGTCAGGAGGCCGTGGGTTGAGATGACGGGCTTGCTGCCCGTGTTGTACAGGATGAAGGAGCCTGTGCCGTATCTGGTGGTGCTTGTCAGCATGCCAGACATGAGTGTTAAACGGGCTTCATCTTACGTGTTTTTTGCACTGCCAGCGTCGAAGCCCTTCTGACCAACCAATGCAGCAGACTGGTCACCCAAGCAGCCAGCCAGCTTGAAGCCAGACAAGACCCCCGAAGCGATAGTGCCGTATGCCTTGGGGTCCGACGAGCGCACGATATCGGGCATGTGGATGTTGGAGAGATCGAACTCGTCATCGCCAAAGAAGGAAATCAGCTCGGGGCTGTACTTGAGGGTTCGAATGTCCATGAACATGGTACGCGAAGCATTGGTGGGATCCGACACAAAGACCTTCTTCTCATGCCCATTCAGCTTGTACACGAGCCACGAGTCAATGGTTCCGAATGCAAGAGTGCCCCTTTTGTACGCATCCTTGACCTTTGGCTCGTTATGGAGGAACCACAGCAGCTTGGTCACACTGGGGTATGTTGACAGAGGCAGACCGCACTTTCCCGTCAGCTTGTCGCTGCCCGGTCGAGCCTTTAGCTCCTTGACCATGTTCTGCGCACGAGTGTCGGTCCACACAATTGCGTTGTAGAGCGCCTGGCCTGTCTCAATGTCCCACACCACAGTCGTCTCGCGCTCTATCCAGAAGTCATAGTCAGCAGATAACTCGTTGAAAATCAGCTTCTGGCCTTCTCGCACGGTTTGTGATGCCGATAGCCTTGATGCTGTCGATCGAATTTCCATCCTTCTTGAACTGCGCAACAGCTCCCTCGATGCAGTTGTGTACCGACGACACAATCTCTTCTGGGTCATGCTCGTGCCATCCAGGGTTAGGATATATTTGCGAGAATTCCTATTGCTGACGGTGAGCTTTCCTGCAAACTTTTCAATTTTATCCCCAAGATAAAAAGCTACCACACACTTCTTGATGAGATGCCACTGGCTCTCCATTCTTGTTGAAGATCAAGAACCTCGAGCTCGTCGTGCCTTGATCGATGGAGCCAACGAATTCAGCCATCTTGTTGTTTTGTTCGCTGGTGTGGAAAAGACGTCTGTTGCGCGCCGACAAGAAAGATGATAAACTCAGGCTTTGTGTAAACAATGACAACACCTCTGCCGAAGATGCTGGGTGCAACAAGCTGCGAGGAGTACTACCATACTTATTAAGTACCGCACTCCCACGTGCAAAACACGGAATATCCAGAGGCCGTATCATCAACAGTCTCCACATGCTATTCGCGGGGTCCGAGGGGTAGCTCCAACGAGCTGGACCTCTTTGCCGCGTCGTCTTACCTTCGCGTCGTATTCCCAGAACCACTTTAGCCCAAGAATTACACTGGGCTGGGCTTTTTGTGCCTTCCTGCAAGTAAAATCCTTAAGGATCTCTTTTTTTTTCTCTCAACCGGATTATTGGCCGTGCGCACATCCCCCCCACGCAAACCCCGCATTTGCGATGCGCAACAGAAGATGACTATCTTTCGCGCGACACATTCGATGCTAGCACCGCTAGCTTACGATAGTAAGCACACTGGCCTCTCTCTCTGACCCTTAGCACTTCCCGCACTGCGGCCAGGCAGCCCCAATCAGGATAATTCTCGTGTTGATCACAAGCTCTCCAGGCTTCTCGACCTCGTTAGCCCTTCTTTTTGATCGAAGCAAATAGCCGGTGCTACTCGCGGCCTTCTTTCCGTGGGGCGCTTCTCAAGTACCCCGGACAATCAATCGGGCCAGTTGCCGAGGTCTGGGGTGTGACGATCTTTCTTGACCACAGCCCGTGGTTTTCTTGTAGGGCGCTGGGCGTCCATGTCGCCATCCAAGGGCCCTCCCCCTCATCCGGTTATTGGCGTATCCTGTAGCCCTAATCATTCTGTAAGATGAGGCGCTTTTTCTGGCTGGCCGATTTCAACATCCAGTATGATATGTAGCAAACTCAGTCCACCGTCATATGCTGGCTCTGCCATAAAAGTAGAATTAACCACCGGCGGCAAGCGGTTTCATCCAAGAAGGATGCGGATGCTCCTGTGCAGTGAGGTCTTCAGGCAGGACGTGTCGAGTACGGCAAAGACAACCGATAGCTACCGCATCTCAAAGAACATATAACCAGCCGCAAAAGAAAAGAAACGGCCTGTTGAGGCGTTGTCCACCTCCTCTCCAAGACCGGGAACGCCACGTTGTATCTGCGCTCGGAAGCTGTTGTACTTTTGTAACAGCAAACCAACGCCACCCGAGAAAAAAAGAAAGTATACGTACTTTTTCGTCTAGCCAATATAGACGTCTGGCGTAGCGGACATGTTCCGCTGGGACCAATGCCCTCTTCAATCTGTGCCGTGTTCACCATGAGCGTTGTGATATAACCTCCGGACACCTGTCTGACAAGCGTGGGGGACCCCGCGAAGGAGGTATGAGCATTGTACGAGTCACCAAAAATGTATCCAGTCAAGGGCACGCGAGTCCAAGCGCTGATTCTCACCCAAAGTGCACCTACCTTCTCGGTATAACATGCCCCCAGTACAGTTTAGGGGCAGTACTGTCCATCGTTTGACGAGTACGCGGCTTCGACGAGTATTGCAATGCCGAGGATGCGGAGACCCCGTATCCACCACGTTAAACTGGATTATTGATATGAACTGGACCAGTAGCTTTTTCTGGACAAGCGAGATTTCTTGTCTTGGGTGCATACAGACGCGAGGCAGCGTCTTTGCTTTGGAAGTTTGTGTGTTTCTTCCTCACCGATGCTGCTTGCGCTTGCTCTCGGCAGGTGTCATGAAGCTTCGATCCCGAACGTGTTTGTGAGTCAGTACAAGATCTTTATATCTTGTCAAGCGTGGTACGGTTGAAGTATACCACGCCTGTCTTACGCGGGGTAGCAGTGCTAGTACATTGTGGGAAGGATAGGAACTCCCAAGTCTTTTCCTCACCCGTCTCCGGAAGCCACCGGCCCAGTCGAACAATGTAACAAAGAATCCTGCAGGAAGATATGGTGGCGAGTCTGGTGGCTTGTATGTATGTACAGGCATGGCGCGGCCGAGGTACAGTGCTGTCAGTACCCCTCAAGCCTAGTGATCGAGTAGAACGGCCGTCTTCGTAACGGCAGTTGGGTTGTGAACCGCAGCTGAGTATGGTTGAATCGAGAGATCTCTGGAGGAGGGATAGCGTGACTTGTGCTCTCTAGCTAGTCCGACCGCCAGACTTACCACTAAGATTCGTCGTTGGGTGGGATTTCGAACCAAGACAAAGGAGGCGAAATGCCAAAAGTAAGGGAGCTTAGGTCGAAGCATTAAAGAGCGGCTCCCCCAAAGGGCGACTGCTGTTGGATCATCGCCCTGTCAAGCCTCCTCTTGCATACTCTCCAATTCCATTTTCTTATCGTCCTAAATCTTCATCATGGCTGACCCGAAGCACGTCCAAGTCTTTTCCGACAAACACTCCGACCTGGAGATTACTCACATCGAGCACTCTCGTGCAGACTCGGCCGGCTCTGATGGATCTCAGCCAAGGTTTGTCGAAACTGGTGTCCCCATCAACAGAAGCCAGACAGCCGAGAACTTGGAGAAGAAGGACCCCAAATTCCTTTGGCCCAGGATCCGACAACAATTGCGCGACCCATTTTCCGAATTCATTGGAACGTTTATGCTCATCATGTTCGGTGACGGAGTCGTTGCTCAGGTTGTGCTCAGTCGAGGTACCAAGGGAGATTACCAATCCATCAGTTGGGGTTGGGGTATTGGTGTCATGCTTGGTGTGTACGCTGGAGGCAAAAGTGGTGCGCATCTCAACCCTGCGGTGACATTCGCAAACTGCGTATACCGAAAGTTCCCATGGAGGAAGTTCCCAGTTTACATGCTTGCCCAAACACTCGGAGCTTTGTAAGTCCCCAAGATATATTCCTCGAGGTAGTAAAAGTCGCATGCTGATTTCCATGTAGCTGTGCTGCTGGTGTTGTGTATGCAAACTACAAATCAGCCATTGATACTTACGAAGGTGGCGCCGGTATCCGAACTGTCGGTGGTGAGAATTCTTCAGCTGGTATCTTCTGCACATATCCCGCGGAGTTCATGACACGAACGGGCATGTTCTTCTCGGAATTCATCGCCAGTGCTCTGCTTATGTTCTTGATCTACGCCTTGAAGGATGTGAGTATTCGCGGTAGCCAGCTCCTATCGGGAGGCAGATGCTGATCTGTCTAACCAGGACTCCAACTTGGGCGCCGGCAACCTCACACCGCTAGGACTCTTCTTCATCATCTTTGGAATAGGTAAGGAATAAAGGCCGAGTATTGGACTGTACTAAGAGAGCCTCAGGTGCATGTTGGGGATGGGAAACAGGATACGCCATCAACCTGGCCAGAGATTTCGGACCTCGCCTCATGTCGTACTTCCTCGGATACGGGCATGGCGTGTGGTCAGCCGGAGGCTACTATTTCTGGTATGTCCTGAAATTTGGTTCGTGTTTGTTGAAGCTGTCCTAATTGATATGCAGGATTCCAATGGTGTCGCCATTCTTTGGATGCTGCTTTGGTGGCTTCCTGTATGATCTGTTGATGTTCACAGGAGAGAGTCCGATCAACGAGGAGTACATGGGCCTCGGACGGATGGTTCCCGGACTCAGCAGCTCGAACAAGGAAAAGACAGAAAGAAGTCTTGTATGATAAGGAGCTGAGGCAGGAGATAGAAGAATGCAGGTGCGGCGACGCGACAACAGCGAGTCGCGCAGATGGATTTTTGACGAATTAATTTAATCATCACGTTGGCTGGAGCATACCCTATGTAGATGACAGGAAACAAATCAATCGTGTCGTCGAGGCTGAATTTGAATTTTCCTCGTTGCAAGGAATGATACGATGTTGAAGTCGGTGAAGCGGCGGTGTACAGCAGCCAAGGCTTTGAAAGGCTTCCAAACACGCGAAGGCAACAGATTCGATCATGTCATATTCGATGTCAACTGAAGCTGATAATTGTGGATCCATGCGGCCCTGAAATTGTTCCTGCTAATCTCCTTGTTGCTTCGGAACATGTTCCTGCTTCTTTTTCCCCGTGTATATATTTCATTCTGATTCGAGCAACTGCCTTTTTTTTGCACCTGCCGCATTGTTTCTAGCGTCGTTATGATTTTGGGCCCGTCGGAGCATTGCAATTGAAAATAGCTGCATTATCATGTCATCGTCCATTGACGCGGCAGCCCTCTCAGGAGAGGTAGACCGTATCAAGGAGCTCGTCCGCCTCTCGTCCGGCTCCAACATCAGCCAACACGTCTTCCGACGATCCTTCCACGCAAACATCACGCAGGACCAGGTCCTCCGAGAGCTTGAACTGCTCAAGAACAGACTGCCCGAGTCCAATGCCTCGGCCAGCTCCGACCTCACTCTGCAAGAGCTCACGCTAGCCCGACAAGAAATCGAAAAAGTCAAGCACGACAGAGAGCAATGGCTGGAGGACGCCGAGAAGCGAATCGACGTCCTTATCGAAGAGAAGAACGCCGTCGCTGTCCAATTGTCGAGCATTGAGAAAGAGCTGGAAGAAAGCCGGGCACAACACGATCAGACAAAGCATTCCCTATCGGAGCTGGTGACGCGCAACCAGGCACTGGCCACAGAGAAGGAGTCGACCATGGCCGAGCTTGCACAACTACGCGACCAGAGCAGCAGCTACCAGAAACTCTACCAAGATGCCACCCAATCGCTCCTCAAGCTCGAAGAAGCCTCCAAGACGGCCGAGAAAGAACAAGCAGACCTCGGTGCTTCCTTGCAAGTCGCCAACGACAAGATCCAACTTCTGGAACAAAACATTGCACAAGCCTCAGCCACGGCTGCTGAAGCAAAGGCTCAAATCGAGCAACTGGAAGCCTCTCTGCGTACCTCTGAGCATGAGATTGCCGCTCTCCATCAAGCCAACGCCCAAGCCGACGAGAGCTTGCAAAAGTCAAAGACCGAACAAAAGGCCGCCGAAGATGCTCTGGACAGTCTCAAGTCATCCAAGGCCGACATTGACGCCGAACTGGCCAGCGTCAAGCAAAAGACTACTGAGCTAGAGGAGCAACTGGCTGTGACCAAGCTGGCACTCGAGAATGCAACCGCCGAGCACGAAGCCGAAAAACGTCAAATCAAGGAAGATCTGGAATCCCTCAGAGGCCAGAAAGACAGTCTTGTTGCCGAACTGGAGGACACCAAAACTCAACTCTCTTCAACTCAGCAACAAAGAGAAGACGCTCTCGAAAAGCTCCAAAAAGCAATTGCCGAGCACACTGACACTCAAAAGGCGACCGAGGCTTCTCTTGCCAACAAGCTCACAGAGCTTGACAAGGCTCAGAAAGAGCTCGACAAGGCTCAGGAAGAGCTCGACAAGGCTCAGGAAGAGCACGCACGCCAGCTTGATGAACACGAACAAGCCGCGAAGGAAGTCCGCCAACAACTCGACCAGCAAAATCAAGCTGTACAGGCAGAGGCCGAGGAGTCCAAGACGAAGCTTGCAGAGGTTACCGCGAAACTAGCCCAGTCTCTTGAGCAGGTCAAGCAGCGAGAAGACGCCGAGAAGGAAAAAGAAGCGCGTATCGTCGAGATTGAGTCGCAACTGACTGCCTCAAATGACACGGCATCGGCACTTGTTCAGGAGCTAGCCCAACTACGCCAAGCCAAGGAAGAATCGGAGCAACAGCTGATCAAACTAAAGGAACAAGTCTCATCGTCTGCTGAAGAAACTGAACGCCTTCGTCAGCTGAAAGATCAGCTTGATCAGCAATTGCAGGCCTCTCAAGAGCAGGCAGCATCTTCTGTAAAGGAGATTGAACAGAGACTGGCTGCTTCTCAAGATGAAGCGTCATTCACTGCAACAGAACTCGAGAAGCTGCGCAATGCCAAAGTTACTGTAGAAGAAGAATTGTCTACTCTGAGGAAAGAAGTCGAGCAACTCCGTCAGGCTAGGAAAGCCGTCGACGACCAATTGGCTGCTTCCGAGGAAAAGACAACGGCACTCTCTGACGAAGTCTCAAGACTGCAGCGATCCAGCAAGGACGTGGAGATCTCGCTGGCTGCCTCCCAAGATCAGGCTTCTTCCTTGACTGCCGAGATCGAGCAACTTCAAAAGTCCAAGGATGAACTCTTGCAACAGCTCGCTGAGTCTAAGCAGCAGGCTGCTCAGAACACGGGCGAACTTGAAGAACTCCGCACCTCTAAGCAAAAGATTGAACAGGATCTAGCAGCCTCTCAAGAGCAAGCATCTCTGGCGACCAAGGAACTCGAAGAACTTCGTCAATCCCACGATGCCGAAGTGTCTGCTCTCAAATCAAGCCTCGAGGAGCTCAAGTCAGCTTCTGCTTCAACTCTCGCAGCTGTCAAGGCCCGATACGAAGAGAAACTTGCCGAGCACGATGACAAACTCGCTTCGGAACGTCAAAACGCCGTCAAGGCAACCAAGGAGGAGATGCAACAGCAGCTCGAACTTCTGAAGAAGGACCACCAGTCTGAATTAGAGGCAGCATTCGACAAAGTCAAGAATGCCGAGGCTTCACTGGCAGATGCCAACGACAAGATTAAGCAAGAGTACGAAGAGAAACTTCGTGCTTCTGAGCAGGAAGCTGCTGCATCTCGTGCCGAACTCGAACGTCTAAAGAAGGACCACCAGTCTGAACTGAAGGCGGCGTCCAACAAAGCCAAGGACGCCGAGGCATCCCTGGCAGAGGCAAACGATGCTCATGCAAACCAAGTGCGTCAACTCGAAGCCGAAAATGAGGAAAAGATCAAGACAGCCCTGCAGTCTCAGGAAGAGAAAGCCTCGGCCCTCGTGAACGACCGTGACCACCGCATCCAGCAGCTCGAGGAAACCCATGCCTCTACTCTCCAGGCCGTCAAGAACGAAAACATGGAGAATCTTGGAGTCCTCCGCGAAGAAATTGCTAAGCGTCACGAGCACAAACTTCAAGAGGTTGAGGATGCATATGCCTCTGCGCTCAAGGAAACTGAGGCCAAACACGCTGCAGAGCTCGAAGAAGCCCGCAAGACATCCGAAGACCACGCTGCAGAAACGTCCAAACAGACTATTGACGAGCTAAACGCCAGATTACTCGAGACCCAAAAGGCATCCGAAGCATCTTCCGCCGATGTCGTCCAAAAGCAGCAGCAACAGCTGGATGACCTGCGCCGACAGCACGAAAAGGAACTGGACAACCACGCTGCCGAGAACGATGCAAAGATTGCGGAATTGCAAGAGGTTTATGAGCAGGAGCTCGCGGATGCCGAGAAGACGCAGGCAGAGTTGAAGTCGCAGATTGAGGAGCTAAAGGCAGCACACGAAGAAGCAATTCGTGCTAATGCCAAGCAGGCGGAGGAAAAACTCAAAGACATGGTATCGCAATAACCTCGCAGGGGAGAGAGAGAGAAAGATATGCCCAAAAGAAGCGAAAGAAATGGCTGACGGGAGTTGTGCAAACAGGAAGAAGCAGACGCCAAGGTGGCAGAGCTGATCAAGACCCACGAACAAGACACGGCATCCGTACGCGAAGAACTCGCCAAATCCGAGCAGGAAATGGAAGATGTGCACACCACGGCCGTACGTCAGCAAAACGTACTCCGCGAGGAGCTCCGGCAACAGAGACAACAGCTGACCCGGGAAGCAGAAAAAGCAAGGGCAGCATCACAAGAGAAACAAGTCCAAGAAGCACAAGAACGGGAACGCAACAGGCAATGCCAACGGCGGCAATTAGCGGCGTTGGAGGAGGACCGCCGCCAACAGCTGTTCAAGCTAGAGGAGGCGCATAGACTCGCGGCCGAGGCGTTGAAGTCAGAGCTTTCGGTCACGAATGAAAGGCTTCAGGAGGCGGATGCAGGGATGCGGAAACTTGAGCTGGAGAGAGCGAGTCTGGAGGACGAGTTGGCTGCACTGAAAAAGGAGATGAAGGCTGAAAAGCAGAAAAGGGCGGTAGAGAAGGACGAGATGAACGAAAAAATGAGCTCACGCTTGGTTGAAGAAAAACACCTTTCAGAGAAACGATTGACCGAACAAGTATCCAGACTAGAAGCTCGATTGACCGAAGAAAAGCAGAACCTAGAGACACGATTGACCGATGTGGAAAGCCAACGTCAGCAAGCATTGCAGACGATCCGAACACTCGAGACATCAAAGGACGAGAGCTCCCAAGAGTTTGACGCCCTGGCGTTACAACTGGAAAGCCTACATCTTGAGTTAGAAGACACCAAACGCCGCCTGGGCGGAAACGCCGGTACTGATTCAGACCCCAAGCTCAAGGCCCAAGAAGAAGCGCTAGAAGCCGAAAATGAGGCTGCCACCAAGGAGCAAGAAAGCCGCGACTTGGTCAGACCCACGACGCCCATCGCAAACCTTTCTTCGGTCAGATCATCGACGACCATGTACGGTTCCGCAGCGAGCCGCAGGACCAGCGCCGGAGGGGACCACCTTTTCCCACAATCTAACTCTGTGTCGGACTTGTCAGATATGGGCAAAGTGATTAGTGCCAACGATGCCCTGTTTAAGCGAAAGATCAAGGAGCGCGTCGATAATTTGGAGATGGCGAGGGATCAGCTTGCTCGCGAGTACAAGAGGAAATATGATGCGATGGTGGAGGAGAAGGACTTGCTGGAGGAGCAGCTTGAGTCTCGTCATGCTAATGAGCTTGAGGCTGCACGCAAGAGACTCAAAGCAAGCTACGATCATGAAATGGAGACTATGGTGTTGACACAGTCCGAGGATCACGTCGACGAGTATCACATCAGAGACTCGACACTCATCGCAGAACACGCAGAGCGTCTTTCAAACAGAAGAGCGCAGATCCAACATCGCCACCACTCGCAATTCCAAGCCTTGAGCGAAGATTATGACAGAAGGATAGAAGCCATGTTTGAGTCTGACAGCATGCTAGAATCTGATCTGAGCATGCCGCCGATACGCTTTGAAGAAATGTCTGAACGCATGCACAGCGTGGCGAACAGCCCCGTGTCTACTCGCCGACGCACACTACGGACGCCGGGTTCGCGCGACTACTTGCATGCAGATTCGCTTGCTCGCAGCGCGTACCAGCATCAGCTGTGGTCCGGTCTAGAGACAAATTCGCCCGCAAAAGCAGAATCTCCAGGCACTTTCGGCAGCGCTTCGCTCTCGCCTTCGCCGCGACCACGACCGCACACTGCTGGTTCTGCAGGCGTCAGACGAAAGACCAGTCACGGCAGGCTGTCGTCTTTCATGGGCAAACTGTCTTCGCCGTTTGGGTCGGCTCGCCCGTCACGCTCGTCTGCGGGCCCCACCGGTGCTGCTAGACCGCACTCTTCTGCACTCCCGCGCGCCGCTCACCGCGTGTTCTCTCACCCGCCGCCTGCTTCGAGGCCGAACTCCAGTCCATTCGCCGCATCGGACTTTGGCTCAAGCACCGTCGGTCGCAATGGCAGGTTGCAGAGGCCCATGACGGCGGACGCGCGGACATATGCCGACACAGATTTTTCCATCGCTCCTCCGCGATTCGAAGCGTTGTATGAAGGCAAGGAGGCAAAGTACGATGGATTGGACAACGGTATGGGCGGCAGGACTGTTGAGCGGCATGGAAAGAGCACTACTGGTATGTTTAGGCATTTTTCTGGGTCAATCAGGAAGAAATTGTCTTCTTGAGGTCTCTTTTTTCTTTTTTTTTTCTTTTGTGCCGGAAGAAAATTGATTGCTCTCTCTCTCTCTCTCTCTCTCTCTCTCTCTCTCTCTGCGCGATAGATGTAGAAAGTTGGTTCTCGTTGTTGTTTTTGGCGGCATGGTCGAATGTTCTGCTTTTTATTATTTTTGTTGTACTCGTAGTTTATTGTACGACCAAAAAGCCAATGTTGATTCTTTAAAATGTACGGTATATCTGCGATTGAATGAGATGCTATGATATGCTTCGTAAATTTGAGATTGCAGTTGATAAAATCAGGCTTTGGATGCATGTATGGATGAGTTGAGTTCAGCGATGGTGGCTAATCATGTCACTGTTCTTTTTCATGGTGTCTCTCCCGAAGGCGGATGGAGAAGAGTCTAGACATCTGCTGTAGAGAAAATCTATGAGAAAACAACCAAAATGAGTAACATCACAATTAATGAGTAACATTCTGTTGCCTTGCATGTAGCAAAGAATGATCCTCTTTTATTCCATTTTGAGTGTGTCGGTAGAGAATGGAAAAGGTGTGGAGAGATTGTCTGAAGCTTCAACATTCTAGACCTGTCTTCACCACTTTAACAACCGCCGCGTAACCACGTGCACCTCACGCGCTTCTTAAACATGTCTTGAAGTCGACGAGACTCGTTCGCATTGAGCAACGACATGTCTCTCATCTGCACCTTGATATGCTGTTCGACGACGGGCAGGATAACTCATGTCTGACCCACTCTCTCGAGCCGTCATGTCAAAGAGGATAAGAAAAGCCATGCAAACCATGCACACGGCTAAGCCTGCTTATTGTTATATCCTCCAGGTGGTTTGTATTCTGTTTTCATGCCCGGCCGTGAGTGTTGCGGGAATAGAGTGGTACTATCAACCGTTGCACGAAAATCGTTTTCAGCGTCCGGTATCTGTTTTTTTGCTTTGGTTTCTGCATACGGCTTTCTTTCTAGTACTCCTAACAGGCGAGCCGCAGGTCGGGGAATACTAATGTATTGGAGTGTTGTTGGGTTTGGATAAGTATTGAAAGTCATGCCTTCACTCTGCATGCGACGCTTTTTCGTTCCCTCCCTCCTCTTCAATCTGAATACCATTTTTCATTTTCCCGTGCCCTAATCACCTCCATTCTTGAAAGTACTACTCTCCCTATCACAACCGAACAAGAAAAGAAAAAAGGAAAGAGATCCAGTCTTTCCCAGCTCCAGCAAGGCAACATCAGCAACAATGGTCAACCTAGCCATGGCCATAGCCATACCGCTATACATCTGGCCCACCTCCCTCAACACCTGGAAACCCCTCTACAACGCCATCTCCTCCTTCCCCAATACCACCTTCAACATCATCATAAACCCAGACTCGGGCCCTTCAAACGGCGGCACGCAACCCGACATCGTGTCCGCCGTAACCGCGTTGCGCAACCACAACAGCAACGTGCAGCTCTTCGGCTACGTGCACGTCGAATACGGAAAACGCAACATGGCAGACGTGAAAACAGATATCAGCACCTACTCGACGTGGAAAAAAACCACCAAGGCGGATATCCATCTCGACGGCATATTCCTCGACGAAGCCCCCGACGACACGAAATATCTCGGGTACATGAAGACGCTGCAGACGTACATACAAACTAAGATGGTGCTGCCGAAAGCCAAAGCCAAATTCTGGACCAACCCGGGTATCCCCATCGACGCCAAGTTCTACGAGTATGCGGACATGGTCAACGCGTACGAAAACTCGTACAAAGACTGGAGCACCAACAACGGCAACTCGGTGATTCCAGAGTGTCTGAGGCAGAAAAGCACAGTCATGATTTACGGGTACCCGGCAGGTGCCAAAAGCAAGTTGCTGGCCGATACCAAAAGCATTGTCGCCGCGGGTTATAACAGTAGTTTCATCACTACTAGCGGGGGGTATGAGGATTTTTCGGTGGATTGGGCGGAGTATGTAAAGGATGTGGCGGCGTTGGTGAAGACGACAAAGGTCAAGACTTTGCCGCTGTGTGCGAGGTCTTGATGGGGGAAAGTAAGTTTTTTATATATATATGAGAAGAATCAGCAATCTTGGTATCTACGTCGCTTGCAAAACTTGTGAAAAGCAAAAAAAGGAAAGAAAAAAAGGAGCACGTCCACGAGTTATCATCGTCAAGAATCAGGCACCGTCAACGCCGCCGCCGTCCAAGACCCTTGCACGAGATCTCTAGTTCCAAACGTAATATCACTCCCGTCCACCTGGTAAAAGACACACAGACTGTTCCCACCACTCTGATGCGGCAGCGTCGTCACGCTCAGATGCGTGCCCGGAATCCCCTCGTTCAAATCGACTCTAAACCCATCACCGATTGTTGAGTTCTCGGACGCCCACGTGATGTTATACCCCCTAATCCAGCCATCGGTCCCTTGTGCATAAAACACATTCGTGTAGCCGAGACTTGTCGAGGGATATACGTTGGGCACGGCAATGCTGCTATTGGTCCATTCGTTGATGGGGTGTGTGGCCGTCGACGACGCGTTGGTGTTGGTGTCCTTCCACCAGACCTCGGCCGTGTTCTCGTCATTCACCATCATGATGTAGGTTGTTGTGCCTTCGGGGTCCCACGAGTAACAGCCCACGCCCGCATGCCCGTTTTTGTTTTGCCATTCTTGTTGGTAGGTCCAGTTTTTGTCGCCCTGGCGCCATCCGAGCTGTTGGAAGGTGGTACTGTCAGAGGCGTACCACAGGTGCATGCCTACCTCTTCCGAACCGGACGTTGTGCTGTTGATTGACTGTGTGGTGTTGGAGGCTTGGCCTGGGAGGGGACTGTGCACGTAGTCGGCGTCACCATAGTCGTTGCCGTACCAGCAGGCTTGCATGCCTATTTGATTGGCGTCCATGACTATGCGGTTTTCTCCGGTCAAGGGACCTTCTTCCCACAGATTGGTGACGTTACTGTTTGTCTTTTGACGAAGGCGGTTAGTCTTGTCGATGTAGAACAAATGCCACTACAAACTAAAAGTCAGCAAGATCAGGTCTCGCCTGGCCCAGAGTATATAGACTTGCAGTAGAGACACCCTCGAGACTGTACGCAACAGCACTCAAAGGCGTACTGTTTTTGGCATCAGACGCAACGATTTCTGACGCGCTCCCTCCAACCCAACCATTACTAGGCGTCAATCGCTGCCATCGAATTGTGCCTGTGTGATGCTGGAAATAAAGGACAAGCTCGCCATATTCTCCGGATCCGAATGATTGAGAAGCCAATGCCAGACCGGTGCCATTGAAAGCTCCTTTGGTGGAGAAGTAGGCGGGATTGAGAGCGCCGCCGATAAGGTATTTGGAAGCATTGTCAGCTGCAGTTAATGATGATGATGATGATGATGATGATGATGATGACGGTGACTTGTGCTTTTTCACCCCCAGACCCACGCCCAAGCCGACACCAAGACCAACGACTATTACAAAAACAGCAGCCAGGAGTAGCCAGAGCTTTCGACGTCTAGGGCCACGCTTCTTTGCAGGCTGGCTCTCCGGCAATCTCGTGTGGTCCGGGACCGGAGGGTCCATCATTACGACTTCTTTGTCGCCTTCGTCTGCCCATACTGACTCCAGACCTGGCGAGGCAAGACTGATATCTCCTGAACGTCCTTGCTTTCCACCAAAGCTCATATCAGCGGGATCCTGTAGCGGTACTGGTCGGTTGAGATCAGGCCATGGCCTATATGATGGCGGATGAGTCGAGTGAGTCGACATGGTCGAAAATGTACGCTCATCGTAAGGAGATATCTCTTCTCTGTTCATTTCTTAGTGACGGGGGGCATCGAACATTGCACACAGAATTTACCTAAAGCCAGACACTCGTGTTTGATTTGACATTTTTCATATGAAGTATTGTCAAATTGGCTGCGAAATGAACTAGGAGAAAGTCACACGAAGAAAGAAATGTGGGACAGGGGCCGTCTTTTTGGGCTATCAGTGATGTACAACGCAGTCAGCCGCATGCAAGAAGAGCAAATACAAAGGATCATGCAAGCCCTACTGTCTATGGCGAGGCTATCACCCACGAGGCTGGATATCTGATGGCGACTTTGTCGACCATTTTGGGCTTCAGTGCTGCAGCTCCATGCATGTACCCCGCTCTTCCTTCACACTTCGAAGAATATCAAAGCCATGTGGTTCGTTCTTGATGCTCTTATGCGTGCGTTCGGGGAAAAGTATGAGTGCTTGTCTGGTTGAAGGTAGACACGATGCGGGCCTGAGTGTACAACCAAGACACCAAATAAGGGAGGATCCCATCTCTCGTAATACAGTGTTGTTGACAAGATCTTTTCCCCACATGTTGCAACTCGAAAAAAGAAACCCAGATCAGAAAATTTCTGTGTGGGTGCGTCAATAATGGGGATTCGCTAATTATCTGTCATCCGTCAGCAATGCATGTAAGCGAGCGCTATAGATTGGCCATCGAATGCCCAGCCAAAAGCAGCCAAAGGTCATGGTTATCGCTGCAGAGGGCTTGTCGTGCTGATGCAAGTCTAATCCTCGGTGAGCATACAACATCCAGATCCTCATTGGAATGTTGTTTTATCAGTATGCGAACGAAGGTGGGGTCGGATTCACGCATACTCTTTTGAGCAAGAGACGTTGAATCAGCACAGGTCGCGCTAGCAAGATTTCCTCGAACATATATAAGGGAGGCATATCCCACGCTTGTCGTTGAACGGAGGTGACGCATACAGGAAGAAAGTCGCATACTGAAATCTTTGAGTCTAGAGTATCGGTGTGCATCCTATTTTCCTGTATCCAACACCGTAAGCTTCCTGATACGACATTCAAGCAGCAGACACGACGTACTGCATCATCAAATACCTGTTCAAGTTCATGTTCGCCGAACAATACCAAGCAATCGCTGCGATGAAATCCTTAGCACAAGTTTGACCGTGAGACATTGTTCCATGGAAGGGTATTTGAGGGAGAGCACATATGTACGTGTAGTTAGCTGTTGCGCAAGCAGTACCACAATGATGCACGTCTGGATAAGTCGACCGAGAGCATCTCATGAAATTGAAGCCTACATCTGGTATGAACTGTATTGTATATTTTCAGTCTCTCATCTTCCTGATTCAGCCCTATTTGCATGCGGCGGCACCGGGAGTTCAAGCGCCGAACAAGCCTTCTTTGACCCTTTCGGAGATTGCACGCGGAGTTTACAGAATGGGCTGATTTTTTGGTTCAAGTCTTCAACGATAAACACAAAAGTTTAAAGGGGAAAGGGGGAGAAGAAGTTCTAACACAAATGCATCTTCGTCCTCTCCAGTCTACACACGCAACCATGTCAATCAAACCCGCCAGCAGAACTTCCAGCCCTAGGCGGAGCAGCAGCGGCGCAAACAAGCTCTCCATCATTGCCATTGTCGTCGCCCTCTTCTCGGCCTTTGTCTACTATGTGGAACGCAACCTTGCGAGTCTGTACGTTTTCGACACACAACAATTGCACGATCTGTCAAAAAGAGCAATTGCGAATCACGGAAACGACACGCGCGCCGTCGTGGCCCAGATCGTTGGCGAGTTGAGCGAAGGTCCTGCTGGCCCGTACATCAATCTGGAGGAGGAATGGGTGTTTAACAACGCCGGTGGCGCAATGGGTGCCATGTACATTATCCATGCCAGTATCACTGAATATTTGATCATTTTCGGTAAGATTTATTTATGTGTTGTCTGCAAATTGCTAGATGCTAACAATACGTCATGCAGGAACTGCCATCGGAACGGAAGGACACACTGGCCGACACACCGCAGACGACTACTTCCACATCCTCAAGGGAACTCAGACTGCCTATTCACCTGCTGCCGGTCATTACGAGCCCGAAATTTACCCCCAAGGTACCGTGCACCACCTTCGCCGCGGCGAGGTCAAGCAGTACAAGATGGACGACTCTTGCTTTGCTCTGGAGTACGCCCGTGGTTGGATCCCTCCCATGCTTGGATTTGGTTTCGCCGACGGCCTCACAAGCACCTTGGATTTCCCCACGTTATGGCACACCACCAGGATTACGGGCAGGGAGATGCTGTCCAACCTGGCCAAGGGCAAGCTTTGAAATGTAAAATATCCGTAATAGATTTCTGCAATTTTTGTCACTTATTTTTTTCTTATTCTTTTTTTGCAAGCCCTTGTGCCCTACTCTGCATCTGAATCTGACACTGGCCCTTTCAAGCTTTACTGGGACGACTTTGAAAAAAAATCAGGATACATTGATTGACCAAGAGACACTGCAAATCCCTGCCGTGATAGATTAGTAGTGGACTTCCGCCGCTCCTTACGAATTCTCCTTTTACATCCCCCAAGATGGCTAGTCGGAGTGGAACCGACGTCCTGGCATGAGTCTGACTTGGCCATTCACACGAATCGATTACCGCTCTTCCTGAAAGCTCCGAAACATGCCGAGGAGCAAAGAGCATCGTCAGATGCACTCTCGAGTGACGGAAACAACACACGCATGTCAAAGAAGAACAGTTAAACGAGACCGAGCGACCAGAGGAGCACCAGAACATTTTGCAAGAGCACTGCGAGGAGTCGCCGTTGGACGCAACTGCTCCGTCAAGTGGTAGTCAACAGAGTAACCAAAACCGACTTGGCCATGTAGAGATCACTAAAAGCGAGTGGGTCCACAGAAAATGTTCAAGAAAACTCCGAGGTTTCGAAGCTGGTACTTGTCGGATATGTGGAAGAGGGGCGCGACGAGCTCGAGCTGGAAACAAATGAGAAGAAGCGCAATGAGTCTGAGAACGCCGCACTTGCAAAAAGACGCCAAGTTGAAGACGACTTGCACAAGCGACTCGACAGCCTCCATATGGATGCAGTCGAACGCTCGAGTCTTGGTGAAGAAACTACACAAGAGCAACACAACATCTCGCGATCAGTGCTGGTCGAAGCTATTAAACAGCAGCGCGATGTAGTCGAGACGGACAAGACTGAACAGTCAATCGATCGCAAAGAAATTCTCGAAAAGTCCGCAGAGGATCTCATATGGCTGCAGAAGGTTCTCCTAGTGTGTGTTTTCAATTGGTTCCTTGGTTGGAGGAAGATCATCTCGACATGGAGACAGCCAGAAAACGTCTTTCTTGTTTATTCTCGAGAGCTTAGCTTCAACCTGTCTCGCATGCGGTCTCTTCGTCTTGCAGTCGTGTTGATATTGAAAAGCATCATGGGATTACCTACAAGACATGCTTTCCGTTCGCCTCAAGTACACATCATATAGAATCATCAATACCATCAAGTCCTGAACTTCCAAGTTCTTCACTGTCAGCTAGAACAGGGAAAACGTGTATTGTCGCAATCTCAAGTTGCTCATTTGTTTTTGCTCCTCTACTGACACATCAATGCTACCGTGTTCGGCGAGGGACAAACGCCGGGGCAAATGTCCAATCGGATCACAACGCGATCTACTACGTTCTGTTTCGTACCATCCGCATGAATGAATCAGCGCGCAGAGCATGAGAAAAGATTTTCTAAAATTAGAGTCTTGTAAAACATATTTCCGGTAATAAGGCATCCATTTACGCAACCCGCTGACACAAGAACAAAATTAAAACCGACCTTAGTGTACTTTATCCAACGTATATTACTTTTACTTGACTATACCCCAGAATCGTCCTTGGGGTATATGGCATTTTTTGGGTAATAGTCTCGCCATGTGCTGCAGATATTGTTGAAACTGGGGTCAAGCGTGATCTTTTCAGGCGACTCGAGGAATTGCGTAGCAAGCCCGTCTGCAACGTGCCATGCAATATGACACTATTTGTTTTCTGTTGTTAGCTGTTCCTGCTGAAAGGTTGGAGTGAAGTATGGTACGAACATGCATGATCCAAGCACCTGGATTGTTTGTCTCAAAGGCCAGAACCAGCCATCCTCCAGCGGGAAGCATGGCCGTGTCACGGCGAGGAGGATTGTTAAAGTTGAGGGTGCTTGCGAGTTGGTTGGTGTAAACACTGTTCTCTTGAGCGCCGAGGACATAGAAGTCATGACTAGAAGAAAGCTGTCAGCATTATTCATACCTAAGAAAAATTGTGTGAGTTCGCTGACCCGTGAAGGTGTATGGGATGCGGTATGTTGATAGGAATACCACCGGGAGTACTGATCTCCTGAAGCACCCAGTATGTCCAGTTGACATCTGGTACTCTGATAAGATTTTCGTATGCGGGATAGCTGGTGTTGCCTTCTTGAACATATTCGAGAATAGGTCTCTCCCAGTCTACATTCATAGATGTGGTATTGATCGCCCATCTGAAGAGGAGACCGCCGTCGCTTGTGACTCCGGCTTCTTGGGCTTGTACGCTCAAAAACTCTGGGTGAATTGAGAGAGGGTCGCTTGGAACAAATGAGTCCCAGAAAGGCGTAAGTTTAGTGGAGTTATAAGACTCATCATTGCATCGATCCGCATTATCTCCGGTGGTGGGCCAGGCAGTGCTTGAAGGATTTCCGATTGCTGTATCGTTGTAGTGAAATATTGCTTTGATGCCATTTGCATTTGCATTGTTACCGCAAGCGGCTCTCGGCACATCTGCTCGGAACCAGTAGTTGCTGGATGTCTGATTGGCCTCAATGATGACGTCGAGTCTTTGACCGATACCAATATAAACCCGTTCAGCCACGTACGGCTGGATAGGCACAAAATCGTTGCTGATGACGGTGAAAGGGTGATTATCAAGAGATATCATGAAAGAGCTGTCCACAGAAGTGTTGATGAGACGAATGCGGTACCTTTTTCCCGTTTCGACGGTCGCGCTGAAGTATTTTCCCTGGGTTCCATCAGGGCTTACATTCATGCCGTTGATCAGGCCATTGTAGGGTTGCGGAGGAAATGAACGCGCGGCGAAGTAATAGTAGAATGCGGTTTGGTCATACCAGTCGGTAACAGAGAATGCTCCCAGATCTTCATCATAGTTGGACGTAGCGGGTCCGTCAATGATGAGAGGCCCAAGGATACCTACGCCATATTGTACAGACCAGTGCGAGTGATACCAGCTAGTTCCGTATTGCGTACAGTGAAATCTGTATTTTCTCGATGTACCAGGTGCAATGGGACACTCTGTGATGCCCGGGACACCATCTTGGTCACACGTCTGCAGCTGTCGGATACCGTGCCAATGGATGCCTGTTCCGTTCTGAGGGAGGTCATTCTGGACAGTGATCTCCAGCCAGTCGCCCCAGTTGGCTCGGACTAACGGACCCGGAAATTGCCCATTAACCAGCATGACCAATCGATCACCAGCGCCATCCGGATTCAGCGTTGTGTTGGTGATTGAAAAGTTGTACGAGACCGTTTTGCCAGTATCTGGCCACTTCTTGTCGAAGTCAGTCGCAACAGAGAAACCATTTCCCTATACTTGTGTTAGTGGTTGTTGGTACGACATAGCGTACCCAGAACATTACCCAACATTGACGGGTATTGGCTGTATTTGAACACTCGGTATCGGCCGAAGATGAATTTTGAGCAGAGGTCCATGCAGCATATGCAACGAGTGAAATGAGAAGAGAGAGCGCACGTGAGGGATGCATAATTACAAAAATCAAGAAACAGCTTGGAGACCTGAACCTTCCTATGCTGGAGGTGGCTAGAATATATACATATGTCTATCAAAAATAGCAAAAGCTCAGCTTACCTTGGACGGTTCTTATTCGAGTCTTGCGACCAGATATGATCGACACATGGTCTGTACGATACGTCGCAACTTCGATACCGACATCAAGCGCTAAAGTCTGATTGCATCTCTACTTGGATCAACAAATCCTTACGCGTTTCCCTCCGGTACTCAATCAGCTTAACAAGGACAACGAGGCTCTACATGTCAGCTGTTATGCCTTGTTTTGCCGACTCCACTAAAGGATTGGCCCTCTAAGGTTTCCATCAATTAGGCATAGTTGCCACAAGGAAAAGGCATACCACCATCTTAAATCCGATCCCCGGATCTCCGGACGAGTGAGCGAGTGATCGGTTTCCGAAGATTTCCTATATAGTAGAACGATGTGAAGATGCGTAACTTTTGAGTATTCGAGGCGAGACGGCGTACACTCGGCTCGGACCTCACGCTCGGCCTGAACACCTGTTGGTCGTCATCGATGATGGTTAGGAGTACACCGCCTAAGGCGAGTCAGTAGAGTACATCTGACATTGAGATTTTGCTGATGAATGGAAACATGCTGTCGGTGTATATGTATGTAATAGGAGCGAAGGAAGAAGGAAGGTAGTGATTACTGTGTATATGTAGCTTCGGATTAGGATTCTCCCGAAATTGATCCGACTACGGTACGGTCGATCTTCATCGTACTGCGCTCTAGTTCTCTAGGGGATGTCTATCCCAACCTCACACCTCACGATGGTTGCTCAATCGCATCTTGCATTCCGCATCCTTTGCCAAGTGTACAAACAAGGCAATGATCCCGTATCACAATACATGATGGTGATCGCAGACTGGCCTAATCCTGTGGGGCCTAATGCGACGTCTTCAGGCGCCTGACATCAGTGACATGCTGTCAACCAGTCTCGGCAACCTTTCAAGTGCTCGCTGGAAATTCAATGTTACCTACCTCAGACACGATGCTGAAAGCCTGAAAGGGAAAAAAGAAATAGGCATGACGTATTCCAAGCCAACCACTAAAGTCCTTCCAGAACAGATGGTCTATCCTCAATCATCATGTATATTCAAGGCTTCCATATGCTGCACTTCTGGATATATAAGGTAGTAGATATCTCAGGTATTGCTGATTCGTCATCTCCCAAAAACAATTCGATAACCTCAACTCTCATTCACATTCTCAAAGATTTCTTCTACTTCACATTTTCACCGGTCTTTTTCTTATCTCACCTCATCTTCGAGTTTCTCTCTTATTTCAATCCTTTTTGCCCTCATGTTCCGTCGTTCGATCTTGATTGGTGCTGCCACATTTACTACATTCGCTTCAATCGCCAGCGCCACCTGCACCTCGTACGGCATCGACTACAAGGATGGCGGAATATACTTCATCAACAAGCACCAAAACGATCCTTTCACAGCCGTTTCCAAGTTCTTCGACTGCAAGGACACTACAAGCATAGTTCTCATCTCTCCTGATGGAGAATCCTACCACTGCTCAGATGTTGCAACCCAGCCTGACTACACCGATGTCACTACAACCTGCCCGATCAAGCAGAGTGACATGTGTTCTGGAGACTGGAAGCTCATTCTCCTGAACGACAACGGTGACAGCCCCAGGTTCTCTGCGGCACGTGTCCTGCACATGAGAGAACCAGGCACCTGGTTCGAATCGGACATCTCTTCGGATGCTGAACTTGTAGCCGATTGCCCGGCTGATGCTCAACTCATTGATATTGCTGAATATTCCATCAAATCCCAAAGATCTCCGGATCGCACTCGCGAGAAACGCCATCCTGCTACCCCCGTCAACGGCAAAGCCCCTTCACCTCCACCCACTGGTCACCACTCCAAGCGCGGTGCACCAACAAACCCAGGCGGCGGTACCCACTCTAAGCGCGAGCCCAAGGCTACCCCCGTCAACAACCCCATCAAGCGCGATACCCCTACAAACCCAGGCGGCGGTACCCACTCTAAGCGCGAGCCCAAGGCTACTCCCGTCAACAACCCTATCAAGCGCGATACCCCTACAAACCCAGGCGGCGGTACCCACTCTAAGCGCGAGCCCAAGGCTACTCCCGTCAACAACCCTATCAAGCGCGAGCCCTACACTCTCCGCCGTGTCGTTAAGCGCGATCCTACCATCACCCGCGGCTCCGATGACAATTAAAAACAGAACTCGACACAGACGGGGGGGGGGGGGGGGTTGTTTCCATCCTTTTTATTTTCTGGAGCATTTGAGCATTTGAGTGTTGGGGATGTACGAATATATATAATTCATGGAGACTAAAGATGGTTCACATATTAGAAATACTGGATAGAGATAATTTATAACAGAATGAAATCCTTTTTTAATACTTGACAGTTTTCTTGTTTTCAAACTTTTTTCAATCTTTGTTTTTTTTGTTCTCTTTATTCATTCTCCAATCTTTTCCAATCTCACGCAATTCCAGCTTTTATTTCCCATGAATTCATTCACTACATGTACTTCTCCTCCTCCTCCTCAGTCATTAATCATGACCATAAAATGACGACTGTACATATAAAAAAAGAAACAAGTATAAGGAAAAAGAAGTTCCCCCATTTCCGTGGTTCCAACACTTCGTATTTTGCAGAACAAAAAAAGAAATACGATCTCACCAACTGCCTTGCTAAAGATAGACATCACTGGATGAAAGGAACCACCAAGGGAAAGTACGAGTAAGCATGTTTCTATACTGCGGAAAGATCCTTTTTTCGAAGGAGTCGTGAATCTATAAATAGAAAAAAGGGGAAAAGGAAGAGAAGAAGAGCTAGCGGCAATCCTGCCAGCAGCTACAGCACTCAGAAAAAAAATAGTCTGCTGCGGATTCAACAATCCCTCCATCTACGAGCCACCATGTGGCCTCGGGATACGCTGACTCCCAGGGTCAAGCAACAAATGCGGCTTGATGAAGCCCTCATCAATCCTGGAGAACAACGTACCCGCATCCTCGGTAGTGGCATTCATCAGCTGATTGAAGGCACCGCGAGCAGTCAAATGACTAGAAGACTCTCCTCCTTGCCCGCCCTCCAGACGACGGTCATCGGTGTCGGCATATGGCGTTTCCTCTTCGAGACTTGGGAATTCTTCTCGGAGTGGCGAGCGTTTCGCTGACGGTGGCAAGTCCAGCCCTGATTCATCATCGTCAGACGCGTCTCCGCTTTGGGAGGGGTGGAGCAGACCTTGTTCGGCGGAGTTCTGGTCCCTGTTGCTCCTGCTGCTTGCCCTTCTACCTAGACCGTCGCCAGGACGGATGGACGGGCTGCTGCTAGCATTGCTACTGCTGTAAATGGCAGCCCGATTGGATCTGCTCTCTGCACGTGGTCTGCCGTTGGGAACGCTGGCCAAAGAGATGGCTCCGGCTATACTAGGGCGTGGCATGTGTCCGAGGCCTGATCCTCCTTTCTTTGTGAACATTCCGTTAGATCCTGGGACGACTTCAATGTCGAACTCGTCGTCACTGTCAATCTCCTCGACTACACCTGTGCGGATTTCCAAGATTTCCAACATGCGCGCAGTCGTGCCACCGAAAATGATAACAGTCAAGACAACGACAACCAAAACAGTAGCGCGCAAAGCAAATCCATTTGGCCCTTGGAGACCAGCGGCCAGAGCAACACCGACAGCTCCACGGAGGCCGGCCCAGTAGAGCATCATTTGATGGTTCTTGGGCAGAACATCGGCTTCCTCGCGTCCAAGCTTGCGAGCTCTGTAGCGGATAACATAGTTGATAGCCTTGGACAAGGGAAAGACGGCGACGTAACGAGCAACGCAAATGCCAACAACTGTGACGAGGATGAAGAGGGGCTTATACTCCAGTCCAGCTTCAGTGAAGAGGGAGAGTCCAAGGTAGATGAAGATGAAATTCTCGGACAATTGCGACATGACTTGGAAGATGAATTTGGTCGTCAACTGGGTACGACGAGACATGTTGTGGTAGGCATAGTGTTTCATGCAGATGCCGCAGAACAGAAGCGACACGATTCCTGCAAAGAGCAAGTCAGCGATTGCAGTTGGACGTCAAACAAGGAAAAAACTCACCAGACATGTGGATGGCATTGGAGAAAAAGTAGCTCGCGTAGGCAATAAGGATGGTGAGGCAGCTCTCAATCTTGGGGAAGCGCCTGACCAGAGTGTACTTGAGCAACAGACTCGTGCCGATTCCCACAAAGAGGCCGATGATCAAACTGCCAAAGAAGACAAGCAAGAAGACGCCGATACTCTCAAACAAGCTCAAGATGGTCAAGTGACCAGCAGCGGCGCCCTCTCTGTACCGCTGGGCCGTCTCGAACAAGACAATGGCGATGGCGTCGTTGAGGATAGACTCTCCGAAAATCACCGTGTAGAGCTGCGGGTCGACTTTGTATGTGTTGAAGATGGCCAGGATGGTGACTGGATCGGTGGCCGACAGTGTAGCGCCGACCGAGATGGCCTCGACAAAGGTAATGTCCAGACCCTCGAGAGGGATCCTAGTCCACAGGTAGAGGATTACGCCCAGAACCATGGCGGATATGAATGTGCCCGCAAAGGCAAAGGTCAAGATTGTGCCGATGTTGCGGAAGAAGTTCCCTTGATGTAGTTCGTAGCCCGAGGCCAGGATGATGGGCGGCAGGAGGAGATTGAAGAAGAATTGATAGTCGAAACTGACGGCACCAAGGACTGACTGAGCGGCGGTAAGACGGAGGATGAGGCCGATGACCATTCCTGCGAGGGTTGTGTTTTAGTAAAGACAAGGTCTGAGTGCATCGAGGCATGCGAACCTGCAAAGATGGACAAGACCGTCTCGTGCACGGCCTGTATCTTTCTCGTCTGGAGCATGTAGCTGGTGAAGAGGGCTACAATGAGTAGCATGATAAGGATGAACAGTGACCATGATGCGAATATCTCTTTCTGCCCGGCCTCGGGTTCTGTCGTGTCGTGTCAGCCATGCAATTGGAGTCGTTGGAGCCAAGTGCGCATGCGTACCATCGGGATCGGCATCTGACGTCTCGCGCTCTGTTGATGTATAGTCAGTATACGGTGGGAAAGGCGGCCGCAGGGCTTGCGACGTACTGATGAGCTCAAGGACGGCATCGCGCAAGATGGAAGTCATGATGGGATGGTGTGTGGTGCGAGGGCAGACAACTGCCAGGCGGCTTGTTTATCGCATATGCGGACGGATGCAGCGCAATGCAAAGGATGTCTAGCAATGATCATCTCGAGCGGCTGATGCCTGCAGCTTCCGTGGAGTTTTGACAGGGTTACGTACGTCAGAGAGGCGGCCTGGAAGTGGCCTCCTGCCTCTTCCCTGGTCGTACCTGCCTCTTTCTCATCTCTGGTCTACCGCGCCTGCCTGTTTTCGCATATCTGGCCGACCGTCGATGCTTCTTTCCTCTTTCCGCAGTTTCCTGCAACACTCCATTCGCACATGGCCACACGACACGCAGTCTTATAGAGCACATGTCATGAGCAGCAGCTACAGCTGCCTTGTCCAAACTTGCCCGAAGCAATCCTGATAAGGAGCGTCCCTCACCCAAGCCATCGTAAACGCCGCTAAGGGGATCATTCGACCCTTCCCTATTTAACCATCTCCCTAGTGCTCGTGATCACTGATCCACCACAATTGTACAGCAACATCATCATCATCATCATCATCATCATCATCATCATCATCATCATCATCATCATCATCATCCTCCTCCTCCTCCTCCTCTGCGGCTGCACCTGTTTGGAAGCCCTATATTTCTTTGTTCGTCGGAATTGCATGTGGATAGTCCCGTCGATCCAAACCCCGCATTCTGCATAAGGTAGACAAGACGTCCCTGCCTCAGCGAGACGGCACAGCACCAATGTCCAACAGCAGGCCTTCACTCGCCTCGCCGCGTCCCAGAGGCATTCTCAAGAACACGCCGTATCAACCCAACTCGTCACTCGACGCTGATAAAGAGCCGGAAGAGCAGAATGAGACGTCTCCCCTGATAGCCCCGCATGGCGAGGGCGTCGAATCTCCCCTCACTCTCTCCAATCTGCCGTCTCCCCAAGACTCGGACACATGGAACGAGCCAGCTCCTGAAGAGTCCAAGAGCAGCTGGTATCTGTTCCTGTTGACTCTGTCCATCGGCGGTCTCCAGATCGCCTGGTCTGTTGAGCTTTCCAACGGCTCGGTGAGTCTCAAGTCCACCACCACCACCACCACGTCCATGCCTGACTGACGGCGTGTCAGCCTTATCTTCTCAGCCTGGGAATCAGCAAGTCGCTCCTCGCCTTTGTCTGGATCGCAGGTCCGCTATCTGGTACCTTGGTGCAGCCCTACGTCGGAATCAAGAGTGACAGGTGCCGTTCGAGCTGGGGAAAGAGAAAGCCATTTATTGTCTTCGGTGCGGCTGCCACAATTGTTTCTCTTGTCTTGCTGGCATGGACCAGAGAGATTGTGCGGGCTTTCTTTTCCATCTTCCGAGTCGCCGCCGACACGAATATCGTCCACGTAAGCTCCATCGTGTGGGCCGTGAGCTTCATCTATATTCTTGATTTTGCTATCAACACAAGTACGCCACGCTCCACCCCTCCGTCCCCTCTTGCCCGACTAATCCATCCGCTTTCCAGTCCAGGCTGCTATCCGCGCCTTCATAGTAGATAATGCGCCGACTCACCAGCAGAACGATGCAAACGCCTGGGCGTCTCGCATGTCTGGATTCGGCAACATCCTGGGCTATCTTTCAGGATACGTCAACCTCCCAAAGTATCTTGGCTTCTTTGGAAACACTCAGTTCAAGGTTCTCTGCGTCATTGCAGTCATTGCTTTGACTTCCACTGTCGGCATTTCTTGCCTCAGCATCCAGGAGCGAGACCCGAGACTCGAGGGTCCGCCGCCGCCGCAAAAAGGGGGTGTCTTGTCCTTCTTCGCTGATCTCTTCCGCTCCATGAAGCGTCTCCCTCCCCAGGTTGCAAAGGTCTGTGCTGTTCAGTTCTTCGCCTGGATAGGATGGTTCCCCTTCTTGTTCTACATCACTACCTACATTGGCGAAATCTACGTGGAACCTTACTTCATCGAGAATCCTCACATGTCACCGCAAGAAATCGATGCCACATGGGAACGTGCCACTCGCATCGGCACCTTTGCCTTGCTTATTTTTGCCTTTGTCAACTTGGGCGCCGCCGTGGTCCTGCCAATGCTGATCGCTCCTGTTTTCGAGGCTCCTTCGCCCCCTCCTCTTCCCCACACCCCGCTGACTCCTCGTCCCTTCACCCCGACCACTCCCCGCTCCATGACTGGTAGTGACTACTTTGCATACACTCCTCAACACTCTACGAGCAAACTCGATCTCTCCGAGCAGAACCGTTGGCAAAGAATCAAGAGCAGCTTACCATCTGTGCAGATGAAGGCCTTGACTCTGCGTCGTGCTTGGATTATATCTCATCTGCTGTTCGCCGGCGCCACCTTCCTTACTTTCTTCGTCCATGACACGACTACTGCCACGGTACTGGTAGCCTTCATCGGTATTCCCTGGGCACTCAGCAATTGGGCCCCCTTCGCGCTCATTGCTGCCGAGATTTCCAAGCGTGACACCGCTCGCCGCAACCAAATGCCTGCTCCGGCCAACGCTGGGAGACTCAACGGGGAGAACGAAGAAGGTGATGACCAAGCTGGCGTCATTCTTGGTATCCATAATGTCTCCATCGCCGCACCTCAGGTCATTGCAACGCTAGTCTCGAGTGCCATCTTCAAACTCCTGCAAAAGCCTCGTGGCACACCGGGCGACAATAGCGTCGCCTGGGTCTTGAGATTTGGTGGCCTTGCTGCGCTTGTTGCAGCATACCTGACTACACGCATCGCTGAAGAAGGCGAGGAGGAAGAGTCGTAGTTTTCAAGATTGTTGGCTGTAGAGGAGGATCCCGCCCCCTTTTTTCCATGCCCCTTGATTGTTCTCACGAGATTTTTGGGCGCCTTGGTTTTCTTTTTTGCATTTGAGATACCTCTTCCGTATTGGTTTTTTTTTCTTTATTCCCATTCATACTTCATTTTTTTTCCTTCTCCACGTCTCATCCGCATCGACGATTATATGGCTTCACGGACACGATCTGAATGATACACGACTTCTCCAAGTCTTTGAGACATTGACCCACTTGACTGCCCGAACGCTAATGCTACGTCGTCTAGTGCATAAGGAGCTACTTGTGAGATAAGCAGAGACTGAATTGCCTGCCTAGAGCGGGTACCCCTTTTAGTCTAGTAGCAATCATTCAACACTACTCTTCCTAGTCACAGAAACTCGAACATGTCCATCATAGATCAACTAGGGTGTATTGTCATATGATTAAGAGTAATTCCTTGATGTTCTTGGCACAGCTAAGCTTTGAATATTTACATTGTTTGATCGTACCGTAACGCCTGCAGACCTCTTTCCTTCTCCCGTTTCCAGATGGTCCTTTCTCACCAGGGCTTTTGGAGTTCAAACGGCTGCTGGCCCTGATCGTGCTATGGCTGATCAGAATGCTACATGCTCCAGAGCAGAATGCTACTGTATGCCTGGTCAAGAGATGCAATCTAGAACCCTCTGGGGCATAACAGCCAAGGAAGGTGCATCCCTTCATCTGGTTCAGGAGTTTCCTTTTGGTGATGGTCTTTTTGTTTTCTCGTCTGGGAATCCAGGACTAAACCCGTGCTTGCAATTCTGTTTATGCGTGGCCATTCTGCCTCGAATGAGATGTGGTATTTCGTTATGAGCCTCTTCAAAATATTGACATTCACAGAACACAAAATACTAGCCAACTGGCTGGCTTGTAGCTGCCTCATTTCTTCACTTTCATTCAGTCGGCGTCTGACCAAAATCTCACTTCTTCTTCCCGACTCTCCCGACAATCTCTCTTGTGCTCCTTACTCTTCTGCCTCTCTCATATGTCCTAAAGACTCGTCTTGTTCCTTTCTCACGTGCTTTGACAACTCTCGACTCTTCCTAAGTGTTGCACTTTGGTTCTTCTCCACCTCTCACACAACTCCCCTCCTCTCTTCCATCTTCAACACAACTCTCGACTTCTTTCACCTTCTGCTCAAGCACTGACTGCGTACTCTCTTCAACAAAGAGAAGGTAAGACATATCTGCGTCCCACTCTCTTTCACACTAGCAGACCAGTTTCTCACAACGTGTCAAAGAATCCTAATCTAAAACAACACCACAAAGACAACCGCAAAAGCTTTTTCATCATGGTGGTCAAGTGGAGCTCGGAGAAAGACGCATGGATTTTGACCCATCTCCTTACCGATGACCGTATCAAGGTTGACACTTCGGTCATCGAATCGATGATCGAAAGTTGGCGTAAGTTTTTTTCTTTTACTCTTTTTTTTTTCTTCATATAACTCTTTCATTATCTACGCGCACTCTCTCTCATTCGTTTGCGCCCTCCTTCTCTTTACACGCTATCCGGTTTTGTTGTCTCCTTTCTCTGCGCTTCCCGAATGCTTCAGGCTCAATCACTTCTTCTCCATCCAACCTGCTTCCAATCATTTTCCGTCCATTTATCTATTTCACTCCTCGCTTCTTCACATCTACCATTTCCTTCGGCGTCGACCAATATAACTAACGCTCTGCACCTTCTACAGCTGAGTCCTTTGGCGACAAGCCCACCAAAAAAGCCTTCGTCGAGCACTTTGCAAAAGTGAAAAAGACCACCAAGAACCTCATCAGTACTAGCGGCGTCTCTCCAGCCACCACCACGACCAACAAACCTCGCGGTGGTAGCATCGCAAAGACCAAAGCTGGTCCCCGCAAGTCGACTGCTGCAGCCATTAAGCGCAAGAAGAAGACCACGGCTCCCGACTCCGACGACGATGCTTCCAAGGCCGAGAACGGCGGTCCTTCTGACTCTGAGAGCGAGATCAAGACGACCAAGCGCACTGTAAAGGGCAAAGGCAAAGGTGCTGTCAAAGTCAAAAACGAAGCTAGCAGCGAGGACGAGGACACTGCTACTGTCGGCGCAGCAGAGGATGATGGTAATGTCGGCGATGAGGACGATGACAACGTTACTGATTACGATGATGCTGAGATCTAAGGTAAAGGTCAATGAGAAGTAGAACTTTGCCTCTTTTCTCACAAGCAAGAAGGAAAGAAGAGTCAGGGGAGTGGATGCAAAGAAGGATCAAGGGATGAATTTGGGAGGGGGGGAAGATAGCATGCAACATGGGGCAATGATTCAAACCCCAGAAAAAGGAATACAGAAATGCCAAATATGAGAGATTTCACAAAAACCAGTCGTCGACAAGAACAAAATCAGAGACAGAGAAAAGAGAACAGAAGAAAATTCACAACAAAGAAACGAGTCAAACATTGTAGGAAGTCAATCGATAGTAAGCGTGCAAAGAGGCGGACGATTAGTGACGCCCTAGATTTTTTGCTCAAGTCTGCCTGATATAAGGGTCTTTAGAAGAATGCTGTAGCTCTTTGAATTTTTAGGAGTAGAAGTGTAGCTAGTCTTAAGATCTTCGGCATAAAGCGGATTGCATAAAAGTGTGAAAGTAGCTGTACGCTACGTTTAAACAGGAGAATGATAACTAGGCCTGACGGGACTCAGTATACGATCAAAACATAAAGAGAGGTTTGGCATATCATCTGTTATTATACGCACGAGACAGGAGAGGCAACTACAAGTTACAGCATAGTCATAGGCGAGGAAAACAAAGCACAAAGATAGTTCCAAAAAAAAAGGGGGGAGGGGCAAGATGATAAGATGTTTGTATTGATTAAAGCGGATGCTCGAGATCACGCTGGGTGTGATGTATGACGCTAAGGCTCAGCAGGCTACTGTCATGGCAAGGCAAACGACAGGCTTAGGCGGGCAGAGTGGTTGCTTAGAGAGAGAGAGAGAGCTACAAAGAAGCCATCAGTATAAAAGAAGCACGTGAAGCAGTTAGGCATGAAGTACCTTTACTCATCCTTAGCCTCCTTCTTGACTGCGGGCTCGGATGCCTTCTTGGTCTTTTTGATCAGAGGGGTAGCCTCACCCTCCTCGTCATCGCTGTCCTTGGGGACGACGGCCTTGCCCTTAGGCTTGCGCTTACGGGGGGTAGCAGGGACGACGGGACCAGCAGCGGCCGAGGAGGCGGAGGCGGAGGCGGAGGCTGAGGTGGAGGCGGCCTCCTTCTTGAACTTGATGATACGCTGGCTATGGTGGTGGTGGTGGTGACATGTCAGCACGCGAAAGACGCTATCGCGCAAAAAGGAAAACGGATGGACATACCGAATGGCCTCGCCGGTTCTGCCCAGCTTGGCGCCAATGGCGTCCAAGTCGGTGGCGTTCATCTGGGCGAACGAGCTGATTTCGAGCAGTAGCTTGCGGTCATCGGCGATGGACCACTGAGCAGACATTGTGCTTTGATTGGGGAGGATACGATGAGGAAACGGTGTCTGTTGGTGGAACGAGATACTGCAAAGCGGATGGGAAGCGGTTGTGTTGAAAGGAAAAAAGAGAAAGAGCGTGCAGGACTGTCCGGAAATTTGGATCAACTGAGGACACGACGACACGACGACACGGAAGTGAAAGTGAGTCTATCTCTGCTTAGTCGTCGCCGAGGCTGGACACCTTAAGCCAAGTAATGTCTTCGATAGGCTGGCACGTTTCGACTTTGTCTTTAGAGACAACGCTTTGGAAGAGTGCCAACGAATGGAACTTACAAGAGAAAATTCTTCTTGTGTGATATAAGGAAGACACGCCAGATCGAATAATGAGTTCGAGGCAAGTTCTTTCCTGCTAGACTGGCCTACCTTGTAACGCAAGCTCACATTCTCTCAACTCACACCAGAGATCAAGCGGGCTGTATGCCATTGCTGCAGCTCGAAACAGCATCCAAAGCATTCTGTCTCAAACGAATGATATATATCAAATCATTAGACCTACCTTGTCTAGGCGTACCGATGGGCTTAGACATGCTTCAGCTGCGATACTCTGTTATTTCTGGTGATTCTTAAGCAGATGAAGTTGGAAGTCAGCTTCAGTTGACGTTAGGACAGCGCCGGCTAAACTTCGGCTACATACCCAACTTTATCCCTAGGCAAACTTCGCCTAATGTTCCATGCTTGTTCTTTAACTCGATTTGCTGTGTACACACAAAGACTCTATTATCTGATTGGGTCAATTTTTTCTAAGCAACAGTGCGAACATTCGGCCGGGTTTGAGTTCTTGCTTGAATACACTATTGCCTCCATTTAAACCTGCAAACATAGGATCAAGAAGGAATAAAGAAAGAAAAGCAACCAAAATCGAATCATGGCAGAACCTGATAGCACTCAAGATGAACAAACTGCCACAAAACAACAGTACCCGCAACTCTGCGACCTCATCTTCAACAACAGCAGCCAAACCTCCTTTAACAAAGTGCTAGGCGACCTAAAACGCAGCACTTTATCCATACCAAATCGCCTGCGCTCTATCAAGCAAGATTCAGAATTTGTGTCTTCGGTGGCTTCAGCGTATGGATTGCCGTTGGTGGCCAATGAGCGCTGCGGGAGCTGGTATATCCCTCCGGAGAGAAAAGTGCAGAGTGCGTATTTTAAGAGTACGGATGGGCATATGGCACAGTGGAGTTTCAGTTTGAGGAGGTTGAACTTGCAGGTGTTGGATACCGTGGCTGAGTTTGATGGGTATGTACTTTTGATCAATTGATCTCCTTTCTCTCTCCTCGGCGGAGAAAACATGGACTTAAACGCCTTTGTTATTGTATATGTTTGTTGAACTCAACTCTGACGTTTCAAAACCACCAGATGCATCATAGTCGACTCCACCCGACGAGGCAAAAGCATGCCAGACGCCCTGTCAAAAACAGTTTCCATCTGGACGGCAGTCATAAACACGGTCCTCTTCCCTGACCTCCCAGAAAGCCACCAAGTCACCACACCTCCGACGGTAGTAGGAGCATCAGAGCACGCCCAAATCGCTTCCAGAATCCCCGGCTTCGTCGAGTCACTAAAGGCCTTGAATCTCGACCTCCCTTCCCTCCGCCAGAAACTCACCAAACCTCTCCGACCAATCTGGGTGACACCTACCTCCTCGTTACCACCGGACCCTCCTACTTTCGCTTCCTTCCACCCGGTTGTCTGCCTCACAGCTTCGTGTCGGACCGCGGGCTCCGAGTCCGCAGCCGAAAACGGATACGTTCAAGGCGCTGCCGACGATGCAGAAGCCTGGGCGCAAGGATTGACTGCTCCCATGTGGTGGAAACATGCTGATGTGCTACTGAACACCGCGACCGACGAATTCGATGGTGTGATTGCAGACATTGTGCAGCGGGAACGAAGTGAGAGTGGTGGAGGAAACGGGATAGGCGCCGAGTTGACGTATGTGGGGCCTGGAAACCACATAGCTATTGCCACTATCAATGGCATCAAAGCGTACGTCGCTGCTGCCCCTGAGACCGCTACAGAAGAGATGATCGTCATCACCGTATCGCCAAAAGAAAGCTCTGCACTACGAGCACGCCTCAAAAATCGATACCTGCACCTCTCCCTGCAAGAAGGGAAAATCGGTAGCAGAAATCTTCGTCACAACCTTCCGACCCTGATCACGGATCTCAAAACCCGACTATCGTCTCTGACAACAGGGAACCCTCGAATCGTCGTAGCAGATGCAAATGCGAAAGACCTGGGCGTGGGCGTGGCATTGGCAATTCTCTGTCTGTTTATCACGGATGAGGGCGCGTTGAAGGAGAGTGACGGGGTCAAGGAGCCGCCGGTTGAGGGGTTGAATAAGCAGGGGATCAAGTTCAAGCTCAGTTGGATTTCGATTGCGAAGCCGGATGCGAATCCAAGTCGAGCTACATTGCAATCGATAAATGCGTACTTGTTGGGGTGAATGAACAGAAAAAAATGGAGGATTGATTGCACAGGGTATACGTTGCTCGTGACTGCAAGAAGGAGGAAATCATGCAGAGAGTATCATGTCATCATTATAATCAGCAATTCTACCAACAAGTTGAACAGAAAGTAAAATGCACTTAAAAAGTACCGGTGCCAAAACCCCTGCGTCTGTTTCCACGCATGGCAGCCTTGTCGCGTCTCTGCGCTGCTCGTTCTTCCTGATCCTTT
Organism: Aureobasidium zeae; assembly: GCA_017580825.2. Lineage (NCBI taxonomy): Eukaryota > Fungi > Ascomycota > Dothideomycetes > Dothideales > Saccotheciaceae > Aureobasidium > Aureobasidium zeae. The sequence continues at coordinate 301,265 of JAGFJS020000028.1, forward strand.
TCTCTGGCCGCCATCTGAATATCCCTCTGTGCCTTGGCCTCTTCGATTTCTTTCTTTTTGATTGCGATTTCCTTGCGCTGCTCCTCTCCTTCCACTCTGAGTTCTTCTTCCAGCTCGCGAGGATCCTTGAAGCCCTCAAGATCCTGCCCAGTGGCTTCAGCGAACGACTCCAGATTCATGGCGACTGCTTCTCCTGCCAACGCACGATTCACGCGGTCGGGATCAAGTCGCTCTTCGCGGATAAATTTCAGCTTGATCTGGCGGCGTGTTTTGGGGACAAACATCTTTGAGATGATGAAAAAATCGGTTCCGAACATTCGAAGAGCTTCGTAGAATCGGTCAGTCTCTTCATCGCTCCAGGGGTCAGACTTCATTTTGAAGAAGGGCACGCGATCAGTGGGGTCGCGACGACGTTCGTTGATCCAGCTCATTTGATTGACACGTTTTGTCAGGTCATCATTCTCGGTGACGACCAAGTTCTCGGCGTTGCGGGTGGCTTGGGCTTGACGATCAATGCGCAGAGAATCCTCATCGACGACAAGATTGCCGTCGTGATCCAAGCGCAGACGGGGCCCTGAAGCGACGGTGGTTGGCTGCGCCGCCTCTTGTGTGGCCTCACCCTCACCGCCCTCGGCATCCTCATTGTTCCCGGTGGGCTGAGTGTTGACAGTTGCTGGATCTCTGCCCTCACGAATAGCCTCTGCCTCTGCTAATCTCTTTCTGGCTACCTCTTCCCAATCTATTGCCGCCATCTTAGCCTCCCTTTCCGACGCCTTACCAAGCCCGCTATCTCTTTTGAGCTCCAACATGGTTGTGGCTGTCACATCAATCTCATGATTTTCTGCATCTTCCATAGGATCGTCCTGAGGGGTTTCACCGTCTTGTCCATCGCTTGGCTCGGTCGTTGGTTGCTTCTTCTGTTTCTTTTGGCGGGGCTTCCTGGGTTTGGGAGCCGGGCGAGCTGTCTCTTCGATTACAACCATAGTCCCGTCGTCATCCTCTGCAACAGTTGCTGCAGATTTGGGTGGACGTTTGGCTCTGGGTGCTCGTGGTTTTTTGGATCTCGGGTTTGGAGCAGTGACTGTTTCATTGTGCTCGGCGCCGCCATCAGCTTGAGAATTATCATCGGTCTCGGTTAGTGTTTGCGTGGCTGGTGCCTTTCGCTGTCGCTTTGCGCGAGGTTTGGGAGCAGCGGGTGCTGGGTTTGTGGGTACCATCTGTGCTATAGGAGCTGGAGGTTGCTCTTGGTGAGTAATGAGGGTGTTGATCAGAGCGGCTTCATGATCAGACTCTACGGTCGGTGCTGCAACATCTTGAGTGGCGACGGGCTGGGTGGATGAAGAAGGAGTGTCGCCTTGAGATACCACAGAAGGAGTGTCGCCTTGAGATACCAAAGAAGGAGGGGGCGTGGGGCGTTTTCGCTTTTGGCCAGCCAGCTGGTTTGGCGAATTGGTTGACGCATTCCGAGGCGAGGGAGGCGCAGGAGTAGAAGCCGCTTGAGAGGCACCAGAGACAGCATTGCCTCCGTTTTCCGTCTGTTGAATCGTCTCAGGGGCCTCGACGGTGGTGGGGGTAGGCGAGGGTCTTGACGGAGCAGCTGATCGGAATCGAGGTGATGACGGTAGTGTGTCCGTTTGCGAGGGTACATCGGGCTGGGTGAGAGAGAGCGGTGACGGCTCAATTTGATAGGGCGCGGATGTCAAGGGCGGAGGAGTCGGTCTTCTTGCGGTCAGTTGTGCAGTGACGGTTTGAGAGACTTGGGACGCGGGCGGAGTAGGCAGAAGAGGGGCATGGGTTTGTTGTATCGAAGTAGTGGTATGTGATGCGACAGACGTATTCGAGGTTGCAGGCGTGTGGGAAGCTGCTTCAGCGGTGGCGGCAGGTGCGATAGTTTCGGCGACATTGGCAGGAACAGCGGAGGCAATGGCGGGAGCAGCAGCTGGGCGACGGCGAGCTACCGCTTTTGGAGCAATAGTCTTGCCCTTGTCTGGTTGGGGCGCGTTAGTAAGATGGTCACGTTATTGGTGCAGAAGGGCGAGAGGTACTGATGGCCGAACTGGTTTGGACAGGTGCCATGGCGGGCGAGGGGGCATTTCCAGTTTGTGCGGATATCCAAAGACGACGGTGGAAAACAGGCAGGCACACAACCTTGATGAAGAAGGAAGCCGGCAAAAAGTGGAAGGCGCGATTGGACGCCAAGACTGCGGAAAGTGCAGTCTTCGGCCCAGTCACAGCAGTTGCGAGTCTCCCTGACTTCGACTCACCCGCACATCTCTTCGACGCCTCCAGCGGCGCCTTCTCTGCCTCCTTCCTGCTGCTTGTGACATGACGCTCTCCGACACGACCAACCTGTCTGTCCCCTCCTCCAACAAGCCCAGCATGGACGAGCGCAAGAGATCCATCCAGCCGGATGCCGACGACGTCTACCCCAGCAAGCGCCTGCACACCTCGCAGAACCTGCCTCAGATGAGGATGGATTCGGAAAAGGAGAAGGATGTCGAGGTGCGCCCATGCTGTGCCCAAGACTGCTCCTGTGCCGTGCTAACACCTGTAAAGATGTTTCAGAAGGACGCCATCCTCCGCCAGATGAAAGAGTACAAACGCGAAAAGGCTCAGTACGAGTCTCAAGTCCAAGACCTGACCAAACGCTCTCAGCACCACGACGATCACCTGCGCATCGTCGACGCTTGGTTCACTCAGGTCGGCAGCATCCCAACCTACACACAAGTCCACGTGCTGACCAGCCCAGCTACTTGACGAAATCCGCATCATGGTCGGTGATCTTGTGTCTGACCAGGAGCCTGAAGCAGGCGAACTCTTCCGCTCTTCTCTGCTCTTCGACGACAACTCCCTCTTCGACCACCACCTGAAAAATCGGTCTTCTAAAATCAAGGCTGCCATCAAAGATGTCTTTGGCAGACTCCCTGCTGCCCAGCCTGAAGTCAGGAGCCTGCAAGAGAGATTGGCTGCCTTGCTGGCAACCGAAAAGGCACATTTGATCGAAAGCCAGAGGATTATAGGCGAACGCGATCAGCTCTCCGAACGCTTGGAACAGGCATCATATCGTTATCTCCTTGCAGAGAAAAAACTCGACCGCGCAAAGAGCGCGCAGGTCCAGAAACTCGAGCGTCAAGCTACTATGGGCGGAAACCCAGAGGCAGCCTCCTCTTCGGACAAGAAACCTGTCAAAAACGAAGCCAGCGAAACAAATGGCGACGTCGACAGTGCAGTCCACGCCGCTGCCGAAACCGCTCGCAGAGAGGCCATTGCTGCTTCGGAGAAACGTAAACTGCAAACCGAACAACTCGAGGCCGAGAACAAGCGCTTGCTTGAAGAACTGACGGCAGCAAAAACCAGACTCACCACTCTTTCCGACGACGACTATGCCAAGACCGACCTCTACAAACTATTCAGATCACAGCACGAAGACGTCATCAGGCGTGTAAATGATCTCGAGGCTACTAATCTGCAGCTGCGCGAAGAGGCTCAACGACTGCACGCAGAGCGAACATCGTACCGCAACAAGATTGAGGAAGAGGCCCAAACGAATGCCACCGACCTTGAAAGCCAACTAGCACGCGCAGAATCTGATTTGGCTCGGATCCGTAACACAAGAGATGAGCTTTCCGCCGAGCTCGCCGTACGCAAAGGTTCCCAGGATCAAAACCAACTGGCCTCGGACCAAATTAGAGAACTGGCAGCCGCCAGGGAAATCCGAATTACTGCTCTGGAATCTGAAGTTGAACGTCTCAAGCTACAAGTGGGAGAGAGCACAGCCACCTCCTCTAACGCAGCAATTGATGCCATGTCACCTGATGAGCTGAAAGCAGAATTAAGAACTCTGGAGAACAAACATTCATTGCTCAGTAACGAACTGCCATCCATGGAAGCTGCTTGGAAGAAAGCCCAAGCCTTGTCTGCCAAGAAAATTGCAGAGATTGCCAACTGGGAAGAGCAGCGCACAAGAATCAATGCCGAAAAGGCCAAAGCAGATCAAAAGTATTTTGCTGCCATGAAGGCAAAGGAAGCACGCGAGAATGAGTTGAGGACACTCAAAGCACAAAATTCAAAGAGCTCCGAAATCGTCACACAGCTGAAGGATGCCGAGAATCATAGTAGAAACTTGATCATCAACCTGGAGAAGCAGCTCTCCGAGTCCAAAGAGTCACTGGCCACATTGTCGCAACAAAACCGAACATTGCAGCAAAAGCTCAGCGAGGCAAATCTTAGCCTGGAAAAACTGCGCACACAAATCACCGACATGAAGAAGTTGACCGTCTCGAAAGATGCTTCGTCGCAAGCCGCTGCATCGGCAAAGCGACAGGCTGAAGTTGAGCTGGAAGAGCTCAAGGTCCGCTTGGAAGACGCGAAGAAGGCTCTCGACAGCATGAAGAGAAAAGCCGCTGGTGGACGAGAGTCTGAATCAGACGACTGGCGGGTAAGTGGTATCATACAAGTATGATCTGATCCTGGACTAACGGCTTGCAGAAAATCGCCATCTGCCCAGTTTGCAACTCGAATCTACGCAACACGGTTCTCAAGACTTGCAGTCACACTTTCTGCCAAGGTTGTGTGCACAACCTCATTTCCAATAGATCTCGAAAGTGTCCATCCTGCGGCAAAGCATTCGGACACCAGGACCACATGCCAATCGTTCTGGCATGAGCTGTTTTCTTTGCTCTGCAACGTACGCCATTTTCCCTCCAGTCTTCTTCCTTACGATACCCTGGCCATCCTTGGAGCGCGGCCTTTTACTTTTGTGACGGCTCCAACACGAATCCTACTACCAAAATCAAGAGCATGAGTCCAGCCTGCATTACCCTTGTAACCCATAGCTCCGGCCGCCAAGAAGACCGTCAGAATTCACTTGATTCTGTCCGTGTCAATTCGGCTGGACAGATGATTTTTTTCTGCATGAGATATGACCAATGGTTCGTCGCCACATGCACTACATGCTTCGGTCTGCAACTCTAGAGAGCAAAAAATCATAATGATATCAAAAAAGTCCTTTTTTTTGTATTATAGACAAAGGTGGAGAGATGAGGAAAAAGAACAACGTCTCTCTGCTATTGGAAGAGACAAGACTAAGAAAAAATAGAACAAAAGTAAAAAAACTGTATTGAAATGCTCAGATACCCAATGAGCTGCTAATCATGAGCGAATGAATGAATACCGGTGGAGAAAAAGAGGCGATATTGGTCTGTAAGAAGATTGAGAAGGAAGAGAGACAACTTTGACTTATGTGTAAGGTACAGTAATTACTGAGAAGACAAAAACTCCAGAACGACCACCACAATGGCCCAAAAGTTAGCGCTACGTATGCTATTATTATTGTACAGCCCTCCTATAAAAACCGAACGCCTGACTTTACGGAGCTGCATACCAAAAGTCCTTTCGCCCCCCCCCCCCCCCCCCCTGTACTAATCGACAGTCTGATCGACACGGCACTATATACCGCTCTATCCACGCCAATTCCTTCTGGTTGCTCGCTCCTCTAAACCCTTACGATACTCGTTCCCTCCCTTTAGGCGTATCACCTCTTAGATATGCCTTATGATCCTCTTGATCCATATCTGTATACGCGCCTATGGTATGTTCTCCTAACAATCAACCTAAATTCCTAGAAGACGGCTCTGTTTCTTAAACTCTAGATGCTTCGATGTCTCCCTTTTCATCTAAAACCAAGCTAGCTTAATCATATTAAGATTAGGTGAGTTTCCTAGCCATAATAGGCGTAATACTCCTGCTAAAGAGAAGACCTCTTATTATATAAGAGTAGTATAAGATGCTACACCATCTTCTTATATAATTAACCTATATTTTTAGGCAAAAGGGATTAGTTTTGGCTTTAAAACAAAGGTCTAATATCGATACTAATCGACACTACCCTTACTAGCTGTACGAGTTAATTTTCCATGGTTTTTATCCCATTTCTAAGTAAGTTTTATACCTAGAAGCTTTCGGCGAAGATTAACCCTTCTTATACTAGTTTTAAGCTTCTACTCTTCCTTATACCTTACCTCTCGTTCTAAATTCATATGCTTAATATCCTTATTAGTAGCCTCTTTCTTAGCCTTAGTTTTAGTCCTCTAAACATAATAATGGCCCTTATAATTATATAAGAAACAACCCTAGAACATAAATTTAGAAAACCCTTTCTATCTTCGACGAATAACAGTTAGTTTAGATACCTCTTATACTATACGCTAGACCCGTTTACTACCTCTTCTATAGCTAAAAACAACACTTGTTTTATCGCTCTATACGACTTTTTTCTAGTCCTCGAGGGTCTAGTCTTTATACTTAAGATAGAACTCTAGACGAGCTAGTCTTTACGTTACAAAAATACATTAGGCGATTAGGCAATTTTAAACCCCTAATCGCCGAAAGACACCTAAACGCCTATATAATCGCGTCGATTTTAAACGCTAGTAACTAGTAGGGAGAGTTTAATCGCCCTTACGATCTAGCTGCCTTTAACATAATTTACATAAGTAGTATAAAACACATTCGACACCGCTTGTTCGTGCTCTTCGTCGAGTCTAGTAGGACGTCTAGTAGACCTTCCGCTAATTACTCCCTATCGTCGGCTTACGACAAACCCCTTTATAGCGTTTATACTAGGGCATCTACTAGACATCCTACTAGATCTCCTACTAGACATCCTACTAGACATCCTACTAGATATCCTACTAGATCTCCTACTAGACATCCTACTAGACATCCTACTAGATCTCCTACTAGATCTCCTACTAGATCTCCTACTAGAACACCTACTATGCTTACTATTATAATCGTCTTACGTCGCGAAACTTTCTCGACTAGCCTTATATAGGCGTCGAGTAGTTTATGCTAGTTATATGTTATAAATGTAACCGGCTGTTTATACTACGTATACGTCCTTACGAAATTCTAGTATAAATGTAGTTAATATTAGCTATGCTATATAAATGTTTATTCTAGCTCTACTCCGGGTTCGTCTAGCTAAACCCTTATCTAATAACTAGGTATGTTATATACTGTTTTTACCCTATTCTACGTAACACAATTAAGCGGTATATCCTCCCTTAGCCTAGTTATCTTCTAGTTAGCTACTAGTAGAAGTTGTTCCTTTCCTTTAGCGTAATAAACATTATAGTAGAGTAAGAATAGACCGCCTACTTTGCTAACCGTATCCGTAGCCTTCTTATATATATCTTACTAATTACGTAGCTCCTTTACCGGCTTTAAAAAGGCTTTAGTCTCCTCTCTATTATTCGTTTCTCTACCTTAGTAGTCTTCCTCTTCCTCTTCCTTCTTCTCCTCCTCCTCCTCCTTATTTAGATCCTTTAGAGAAGTAATAGAGCTAAGCGGGCTACTTCCGTCTACTCTAACCTCGATACGGCGGCGTAAAGGACTTAGGCTATAGTAACCGATACTACTATTAATTCGGATGTCGTCGTAATCTCTTACGCGTTTAAGGGATAAACGTACTATCTATTAAGGGCTAGTCGATATCTTAGGGATGTCTCGTAACAAGTACGGCGAAGGGAGACTAGTATTATCGGACGCGTTATCTATATTTGTCTTATTAGCCTCGGCCGTATAAGTAGTAGTAATCACCGACCTTCTTTATTAGACTCGAGTCCTATTAGATCGTCCCTAAAGACCTCCCCTAATTAAGGAGCGATATAATAATTAGCTCTATTAACGATTCTACCTAATTGTAAGCGCGCCGTTCTTATAATTTTCGTAAGTACGGCTACCTAGCGGACATTAAAGCTCTCCCTTTCCTACGTCTACCTATACCTCTTATAGCTCGCCTACCTATTATTAGCGGCTAAACAATCCTATTATAGGACTCTATCGTTAAACCTCTTTAGACTAGTAAGCTAAGTCTTAGCGACATACTCTATTATAGCAGTAAGATAGTATACTATATAAGGTGTTACCTCCTAGAAGTACTTAGAATAGCGGTCTACTAGACCGTTCCTAGTAAAGTATAGCTTTACGAGGATTTCTATAAATATATACGTAAGGAAGCGATTCCTCTATACTAAAAATGTTAGTATAATACGGCTATAATAGAGGGCATTAGTTACTGTTAGACCATCCTTATATATAAATAATCCCCTTAGATTGTTCCTTAACTATTACTATAGCTAGTTATAGTCCTAAGCCGAGCCGCGTCTAGAGTTCGTTTAGATAAGGTAGGAATTTATCTCCCTACGTACCGATATAGAAAAATTGCTCCTATAGTATCTTATCGACTCGCGTACCTATACGCTTATAAGTAAGTGTATCCGACAGGTAACAAGTATATACCTTCTATACGATAGCCTTATAAGGTTAGATAATAGCCTACGACCTTAGATTAACAAGTCGGTTTACTAGAAAGACCTGTTCCTAGTTCTATCTAATAGTTATGTCTACCTAAAAGTTATTAAAAGACGCTAGATAAAAGCCTCGGTAGTTATACTTATATTTATGTTTAGGGTTCCGAGAGTCGCGGTTTACTCCTAATAATACTATAGCACTTATAACGCTCTTAACTAGTAGGAAGATACGCTAAGTGTCTAGTTATAGTATTAAAGTGCTAGTAGTAATTACCTAGTTAAGCTCCCTATACCTAGTAAAGACCTAGTTAAAGCGGGTATCCTTATAACTATTCTCTTACTAGTTCGAACGTTAAGATGCTTAGGAATTGTTACGACGACTACTAAAGACACCTATAGTTAGGGCCCTCTTATAGGTTAAGCCGCTAGTACCTATCGACGCGTTTAAGTTAGTACTAAGCTCTATTTATAGTTAACACTAAACAACTTACTAGGTAGAGGTAGGGGAGAGGGGCTACTAAGCTATAACGTTAGGGTAGTACTTATAAAAGAACGTCGGGGCATCGTAATTAATAGAGTTAGACGGGTCGGTTATATATAAGGAAAAAAAAGAAGACGAAGAGAGGAGGAAGAGGAAGGGAAATATAGAGACGCGTTCTATAGCGTACTCGTAGTAGTCCGGCCCCTTTTTACTAAGGATAAGATAACCTTACGCGTTTTATAGCATCCTTACGGGGGTTTGTCTATACGCGTTACCGACTTACTACTTCTAGCGGATAGTCTAGTAGATTGTCTAGCAGATTGTCTAGTAGATTGTCTAGTAGATTATCTAGCAGATTGTCTAGTAGATTGTCTAGTAGATTGTCTAGTAGATTGTCTAGCAGATTGTCTAGCAGATTGTCTAGTAGAGCCTCTTTAGTAATGTAGGAGAATCTAGTAAGCCTATAACTACGACGACATAGTAGCGGTGTTGTTTCGAGCCTTTATATAGTTAGTAACCGACGTATGCATTAAATATGTCTAATACCGACTATAATAAATTTTAAGGGTTTTTTCTGCCGGCATCGAAAAGATATTAACCTCTCCTAGTCGCCTTAATTATAAATAATAGTAGGTTTATCCTGTTCTTAGTCTAGAATAAGGTGCTTAATCTTCTAGTCGAATCTATAATCCCTTCTTAGTATATCTTCTAGCCGCGCTAGTAAAAGGTCCTTAGGCGAGAAGAACTGCGTTACTTCTATAGCACTAGCTCTAGTAAGGTCTACTATATAGCATATAGCCTTATAGTCTCTATTTCTTAGTGTAACCTAGATAAGCTTATTAATAGCGACCTAATGTTATCTAATCCGATAAACATAGGTACCTATTACTAGTATATATATTCCTTCTTTTTCTTATTCCCTATTACTATTACTTGTTATAACGGAGCTACTCGTAAGGTAGTAGGGCGAACCTAAAGTACCTTTGTCCTAAGGCGTCCTTCGTTCGCGGTAACTCTGTCTCTTTAGGTTCGCGTTAATTCGATAAACGAGCTTTTAGAAAGCTACCCTTCTGTTATCGGTCTAGAGTAGATTTATAGCGTCTAAAAATCTTAGGTTCCTGTCGTAGCGCCTTAGTATAGCGGTAAAAAGATCGACCTTAATATAGTTCTTTCCCTTAATTGTCGAGAAGCTCTTCTTCGTAAAACTAGAAGCTACAAAAATCTCTTTAACTAAGGTGTAGAAGTCGCTATATTACTAATCGTCTAGTTGTAAGGTCCTCTTAATATTATAGGCGATCGAGTTTGTATAGTTAGTTTTTATAGTGTTTATTTAAGATTCTCGCGTGTTTATCTCTTAAAAGAGCGGACTAGACGCGTTTATTAGTATAACTGCTTTAATAAAGGGCGACCGTAAGGAGATACGCGCCCTAATAATAAGGTAGCTGTTATAAGGTATCTTTTTACTTTCTACTAATAGACAGCGGCGATTAGGAAAAGCCGTAGTCGCCTTAAATAATATACTAACTTAGTTACCTTCGATATTTTTTACTATCTACCCCTTATAACTATCGTAGTAGTTATTGTATACGTAGATTATTTATTCCTTACATCTATGTTTTCGCGTCGATTAGGCCTTAGCGTAGCATTACGGTCGTCGAGGTGCTAACCCTAGTCTAGTATTTAACTGCCTCTTCTTTCCCTCCCCCTTATTAAATTTATCTACCTAATACTAGGAAAGATGCTATAGTAGGTATAAGTAGTCTATCGAATCTCTATAGCTAGTAATATTATAACGTCGTAAAGTTAAGGTATAAGTATAATCTCGTCGAAATTAATTCTCGTTCCTATAGAATACCTACTATAAACATCCTTAGTATAGTTATAATTATAAATTTTCTATTATATGCTATTATATTATTCTAGCTATAAAAGATATATATTCTATTCCCTAGTAGAAGCGCTAGTAGAGTGTCTACTAGAAACTTTTATTAGCCCCTTATCCTTTACCTCTTACTTCTTCTAACGCTAACTTTACTAGTCTCTTTACTAGACATCCTACTAGACTCCCTACCTAGCTTCTCTATCTTTACCTTTACCTTTTACTTCTTCTAACGCTAACTTCGCTAGCCTCTCTACTAGACATCCTACTAGACTCTCTACCTAGCTTCCCTATCTTTACCTTTATCTCTTACTTCTTCTAACGCTAACTTCGCTAGCCTCTCTAGTAGACATCCTACTAGACTCCCTACCTAGCTTCCCTATCTTTACTCTCTACCTAGCTTCCCTATCTCTACCTTTACCTCTTACTTCTTCTAACGCTAACTTCGCTAGCCTCTCTAGTAGACATCCTACTAGACTCCCTACCTAGCTTCCTTATCTTTACCTTTACCTCTTACTTCTTCTAACGCTAACTTTGCTAGCCTCTCTAGTAGACATCCTACTAGACTCTCTTACCCCTTACTATTTACTCCCTCTACTAAACTCTAATATTATATACACTCGGACTCCTTCCTTAACACCTAGTATACTTACTACTATCGTAAGTCTTTAGTTATTGTTACTTAATCTCTATACCTTTATGTTTATTATAAGGTTCCTTCTATATCCTCTAGGCCTACCGTATATATAAGAACCTCTTTAACCCTCGATCTAACCTCTCCCTCTTCTAACCTTTCCCTTCTATTTGTCTCTTTACCTAATATATACCTATACCTCTACCTTCTTCTATTTAATATACTATACTACTACTTACTATATTTATATTAATAATACTTATATTATTCTTTTTATAGGACGTCCTTTTTATTAACTATCCTATATTATACGCGCCTTCTAACTAATTACTGCGTCGACTAGCAACATTAATAATAATACGCCCTTTTACGCTACTTACTTTATTAGTAAACTTTAGCTACTTACTATAGTCTATAAGTGCCTTACCTTTTACTATATAATCCCTCTAACTAAATTACTTTCTTCTATGCTTTATCTTCTTCGTCTTACCTTTTACGCTTTACCTTCTACGCCTTACTTTTTATACGTTACCTTCTACGTAGTACCTTCTACATAGTACCTTCTACGCGGTACCTTCTACGCGGCACCTTCTACGCGGCCGTTATAAAGTTATATTTAGCGTATAGGCGTATAGGTACTAGAGGGTGCTAGAGGGCGCTTAAGAAATCTCTTAGCGCTTAAGGGCGCTTTAGTACGCTAGAGCACCCTTCCGTAAGCTTAGCCTACTCTAATTTTCTACTAGATAATCTAGTAGATGGTCTACCTAGTATACTCTTCTCTTCTCTAGAAGCCGCTAGCGCGCCTCTAGGCTGCCTACATTTTCTAGTAGATAGTCTAGTAGATAGTCTAGCAGATAGTCTAGTAGATAGTCTAGTAGATAGTCTAGCTAATAGTCTAGTAGATGGTCTAGCTAATAGTCTAGTAGATGGTCTAGCTAATAGTCTAGTAGATAGTCTAGCTAGTATACTCTTCTCTTCTTTAGAAGCCGCTAGCGCGCCTCTAGGCTACCTACATTTTCTAGTAGATAGTCTAGTAGGTAGTCTAGTAGGTAGTCTATAAGGATATATATACTCTCTACTATAGTTACTAACCTCTCTTCCGCCTATAATTTCCGCGCTAAGCTATTAACGGCTACACTATCTTCTCTTTCCTTCTTCTCTTCGCCTCCTATCTCTCTATAACCCTCTTCTCCTTCGCTCTACGTCTTACTACGAGCTCCTTCTCCTTAACTTATAATAACTTTCGCTCTTTTAACCTTACTACCCTCTTAATAACCTCTACCTCCTACCTCTAGTTATATATAAAATTGTAGGTAGCCTAATCCGTAGTGTTATTAATATATATCTCCTTATTCTTACTGCTACTACGCTCGTCTACTAGAACTATATAAATAGTATAATAAACCTATTCTAGACTATAAACCTTCCGCCCTTTTAGTACTCCTCCTACTAGTCGTATTAGTAAGGGCCTAATCTTGTTTAGTCTACTATCTAGATCTACTAATCCTAAAGGGCTTATAGCTTTAAAGACGTCGATATATACTCTAGTATAGGAGTAGTATATATAGTTACTTATCTTATTGTCCTTTACCCTCTTAGGCTTAACTACTAGAATAGGTCGTCCTATGTCTTTTACCGTAATAATTAGACGTAAACGGATAGGAAGACGACCGTAGAACGGTACCGGAGCTCTATCCTCTCTTTCCGATATATACTCCTATACCTAGACCTAATTATTCCTCGGCCTGCCTATACCTTACTAGTTAAGCGTATATCGCGTATAGTTACGTTTAGTAGTATTACTATGCTCGGCATCGTTACCGATAACCCTCTAACATTTAATCGAGTAGTAGAATTAGATAAGGTAGCCGTTAACCTATAAAGGGTCTACTTTAATCTAATCTAGATCCCCTACTCTATACGCTGCTTTAGTTATAGATGCTTTAGTAAGCCTTTTCTCTTATACAAAAATAGCTATTGCTTACTAGAAAAGTCTACTGTCGTCGCTACCTAGAATCTAGACTACGTAACTAACTAGCTACTATATGTCTTCTACCCTACGCCGATGTACCTATAGTAGATAAAAGAACCTTACTACTAGCACTGCGTTAGCTAGAGTAACTAGTTCTCCTACTTCTTCTATATAATCTACTTACGTTTTCCGCTTTTATAGTGTAAGAAGGTCTTACATTACGAGCATGTTTAGGCTATAGTAGTAATACTCTATTAGTTAATCTTCCTAGTTCTTCTAGCGATTAGTTCGTCTAAAGCCTTCCTTTATATATATATAGTACTTATGTTTAGGGTAACTTATATCCTAGTTTAGTGTATAACTATATAGCTTAATTATGTTAATATAGTAAGTTAGAGCATACTACTTAGGGAAGTTAAAGTGCCTATCTTCCTCTTCTGCTTTTAGGTTCTAGTACTTTCGAAATACCTCCTTATACTAATTTATTCTATATAAGGCAAGCTTAAAGTATCGTAGTGTTTTAGTGTTGTAGCTCTCGTACATTATAAGCGTAATAAAGTTAACTATTACTCGAAGGAATCGAATCGCTTCCTTTACCTTATCTATACCTATTTCTTCGAGTAACGGTACGAATATAGGAAGGATCTGTTAAAGGATGCTCTTCTACTTAGCGCCGGTCTACTACGTTACTAATAATATATATAAGAACACTCGTAGCGTCGGATATAGAGGGATCGAAGCAAATCGCCGATTAATAATAGCCTTAATAATTGCCCTTACTACTTTCGACTTGTCTAGCT